>VWYH01006454.1:117860-160395 GCA_013399365.1 Pampusana beccarii
AGACGTATAGATGAAGCTCTTAGGGACATGGGTTAGTGCTAGATTTAGGTTATGGTTGGACTCAATGATCTTAAGGGTCTCTTCTAACCAAAATGATTCTATGGTTCTGTGCATGGGGATATAACAGACTGTTATGAATAACTGCGGGTTTTTGCACAGGGTCTGTGCTCCAAGCCAGGCAAACTCTGGCCAGTACTATGTGCTTGGAAGTTTGGATTGTGTTTGTTGGAGTGCAGTGACTCCAGATCAGAGCTTGCTTGCGTCCAGGCAGCCTGAAGGGCGACTGAAATGATAATGAGCTTGGGAAAGAAAATCTCCACATTCAGACCAAAGACTGCACAAAGCAGGGGCTGGGTAACAGCTGCATCCAGCAGTTTGGTGGGAAAAAATCTGAGTGGGGTGAAACGGTGCTTTTCATTTGGGCAGATGTAGTCCATCTGCTGCTGGGATCAGCGATGGGACAGCATCCTCTGGAAAGCTGGGATTAAGATACACAAGCATTGCGTGCAAATTAGGCATCAGATTATGCACATGAGAACCAGGATGGGTCTTCTGGTATTTTGGTTGGCTTCCAGGTTCGGATTTGGAGTCCTTTATTTCTGGTGCATGAAGGCAGCAGCTGATGTGCTTGTGCCTCAAAAGATGCTTCTGCCCCTGACATCCGGATACCAGCACGACCGGGTGCGGTGGCAGCCACACACTCAGCACAAGCTGTCCCCAGTCCCTCCCTGCTTCCCTCCGCAGGAAAGTGGATCCGTCTGCAAACCAGCTCCAGCTTGGACTGAGATACCAGAGGAAAAAGTTTCAGAGGTCCTTCCACAGGCTCTGCCCTGTCCATCAACCCTGAAACTCAGTCCCATTAAGAGCCGATAGCTTTTTGGCTGATGGGAACTGCTGCATGACACATCGGATATCGTGTATAGGACTTGAAGAGGTCGATGAGAATTATCTGAATCATTCATTACCCGGTGGAGTAGGTGAGGGACTGCTGTGGTCCTTATCCTTTTAGAGAAGGATGCTCGAGCACAAAGAGGTTGAGAGATTTAGTGAAGGTCCCTAAAGGAGGAAGCATCAGAGCTCAGAAACAGTGCTTGGTCCCATGCTCAGACAATTATTCTTCACTTATTTCTCACTGAAAAGAGTGTTCTAAGGATTACTGTTATTACGGCAGGTCAGCTTATGCTGTAGGAACACCGTGAGTTAGTATTTTCTGCTGTTTTTTGGTGGTCCATGAATTAATCCCAGTTCACCAAGCAGTTCCCACTGTGTCTCCGTGTTAAGCTTTCTCTTGTGGTAGGTTTTCTGTGTGCACGGTTCGTCATTGGCTTCACAAGAGGGTTTTCCTGATTCTTGTTCAGAGGAATGAGGCTTTTTTACAAAAAAATAAGGAAATCCTAAATGTTAGATTGCTGCTTGGGCTGCACAGAAAGATTCGTTCTTTAGGCTTCCTGAATGGTTGCTTTGGTTCTCAGCAGCTCTCCCTCTGCTAAAGAACAACGTTGCTGTTTGTGTTGTTATTGCAACCAGACATTGACTTGGGCACCAGTGGCGCTCGGTGCTGTACAAACACTGAGCAGCCGGGTGGTCCTTGTCCTAAGGAGCTGATGAGACGAAGGTTGCAGGTCAGGTCTGTCTTTATCCTTCCAGCTCTAGTGCAGTTGTGAGAGGTAAATAATAGAACGAACAGAGTGGGAAGAATGTCTTCTGCCTGGGATACGTATCTGAGGTAATTCCAGGATAGTGGGGAATAAGGAAATTCATATATACCCACTGATAAATATGTATAAATGAGGGACTTGAACAGACCTTCTGTCTATTTGGGAATAACTAGAATTCCTCCTAAATAAGACTCAGCAATTCATGTGGCAACTAGGGTGGTCTTGAACCAGCTTCTTGTTCCCTGGCTTTTTTTGCAGTATCTGTTTCTTTCTCTCTTTTTCCTTTTCCCAGCCAAATGCTCAAACATGCCCAGAAAAGCCTGTTCTTTTCCCAGCTGGCTGCATCTCTGTGGAGCGAGCCTGTGGCCCTCTCCCATTTCAGGCCCGCTTGACCTTGCCTTGTAACCAGATGTTTCGCTGGAGAACTTGCACTTGGGAGAGCCTGGGTTGCATTCAGCTGCCGGTGAACTCTCTGCCTCGGTCAAGCGGCTGTAAATAAAAACAGCCCAAGGAAAACAAAACCTTCCCTAAACTGAGTTGGCCAAGGACAGGACTGAATCCAGAGATGCAGATGGCTGCTAGCACATCTGTGAGGCTGCAGAGAGAAGCTCATCTGCCATCTCTGATCCTCAAAGATGGGTTTCACTTAGCTGAGGGATTGTTATTTTGGGATAACAACTATTGTTCTCCTGGTTTCCAGGGGTTAGGAGATACGTGACATAGAGACCACTTCCGACGCTGCCCACGCTGCATCATCCTATTTGCAGCTGTCCATGAATTTGAGTGAGCTCCTGGCCAAGAGTATTTAGAAAGTGGTGGCTTGCTGGCCTGAAAGTCGCAGAAGAAGGAATCAGAAGAACACCATAGCAAAACGATTAGTCAGGGACATCCTTTCTTCTGAGAGGCTTGTCACATGCCTGTTGAGATTATTCACCCGGTGCTTGCAGACAGGCTTTCTGCAGAAACACTCCCGTCTTCCACGCTTGATCAGAAGATGTGTTCTTGGATTAAAACTACAGCAGGAGTTTAGATTGTCAGAACATTGTTCTTCAGTTTGGGACGTGGCCACCTCTCAGAGTTCCTGTTTTGCACAAGATACAGTGGGGCTGATCATTTCCTTAGATGTGGTGAGAGCTTCGTTTGCAAGATGGCATCCAGAACAGGATGGGGTCCCCTCATCCTGTCGTGACAAGGTACAGGAGCTGGGGGCTGCTGCCCCAGGCTCTAACAGCTTGGTTTGGACCTGGGCTTCAGATCTGAGAGGGCTTTTTCCGGTTCTGTTGTGCTTGGCCAGGTTGGAAGGCAGAGGAGCTGTGCAAGCAGTGAGATTTGCCCCATCATCTCTGAACAGAATCGGTTCTTGAGCCAGAGCCATTCTCCAGTGAAAGGGTGTGTTATTCTGAGTTGAGATCGCTGGGAGAGGGATTTCTTGGCACATGATCGCTGTTGTGCCGGGAAGGATGGAGGCCCATGTCTGAGCAGCGTACACACAGAATCCTGTTGATACCCACATCAGTGATTTCTTCTCCGCAAGGGTCAGGCTTGCCTGTCCCCAAACATCTGTTGCCGCTCAGCAGACATTCACCACTGTGTTGAGATATTTATCCAATATTCAATTTTCCCTCAGAGCGAAATGTGTCGTCTCCTGCTCCTACATATGTACTAGCTCCCTTTTCTACAAAGTACCACCTTACCATAGGAAATGTTGAGGTGACCTGGCTACAGCCCACGGCCACTTTCTCCTCTGATCCATCTCTGGTCCCATAAATCATTTTTAATAACCAGAGTGCTCTTAATGCAGCAGTTCTAATGTGGGCTGGATCTGTTTAACCTAATCTGAGTATTAAAGCTGGTCACCGTGATATCTGAGCACCTGTGACTTCCTCAGAGCAGCTAGAATTCAGGACTGCGAAGCCAATGGCTTCTCCTGTTCATGCTGTACTGACACATCCCTCTTGGGGTGATTAATACCCTCCAGAGATGGCACTGAGGTCAGTTACACCAAGGTAAGGAAGAGATGAACGGGGCCGTAGGGCAGATATTCCTTCTGGATTCCCAAATGAAAAAGTTTTCAGTCTTTGTAGACCTTGCCTTCAGCATCTCAGGGAGACATTCTTGTGTTGTGAGAAGCTGTAGTGGTGGCATTTCTCAGCCAACTGGGCACAAGGAAAGAGCTGGAAAGAGGAAGGGATCTGATAACACTATTTTGCCCTCCATACTTAGATCGACACTTCACTCTGTTTTAAACATCTGCTTCATCATTCCTGCTGTCCAATATCCCATTATGGCCCTAGCAAGAGCTATTTTAATCCCTCATCATTCATCAGGAGGCCCCTTCCTGTTCACTTTCTATCTGCTCCCGCGTGCATGTATGTGCATCTCTCCACCGAGAAATGCCCCGTGCTCGCTGCTGTCGGAAAGGTCACCCAGGGATATTCTCACAAACAGCAGGTGTAAAATTAACAACTGGTGCGATTCCAATCATCTGGCAGGAAGGAAAACATTGGACAATAGGTAGAGCCAGGGTAAAGTTTCCAGCTGAAGGCTCATTGCCTGATATAGGACGGTAGATCGGTGGGCTGGGAACTCTCCTAAGAATGTGAAACCGATAGGGTATTAGCAGGACCTCTCTGCCCCTCCAACACAATTGTTTTCAGCTTGCTCAAAAATATTTGGAAATGTTACCGAGCAGGACGTGTGGGCTAGAAAGCATCCTCCAGCCAATCAGCCGAATAGATTGCAGCCCTCCCCTTGAATTTCGTGCTTTTATTTTCCCTGATGGAAGGGAAAGTGAATCTTCCATGATTAATTTAGGGATCTTAAAGCATTTTGGATGAGTTCCTGTAGCACACTAACAAGTGGTGCTCTGAAGGATTAAGGAAATTGTGGGGAGATGGCAAGGTAGATGGGTGGATATATGATCAATACGGGTTCTGACCCATTATCATTTTTGTTAGCAGGACTGATTTTAGCTGCATGAAACAATGTTAGTATCACTTGATGATGGCATCTTGAAGGTATAAGTCTTTTGGAGGCATGAATGGTAGATCCTGTTAGACCTTGACTAGTGTCAACAGCCAGAGTGGTGGCTTGAATCCATGAGTACAGGAGTAAGATTTAGTGTATGATTCAGGCTGTGGATGTACCCAAGGGAAGTTGGCAGCACTGAACACAGTGAAGAAGACGGAGAATGGAAAAGGTTGTTGAGAAGTTTGGTTTATACCGTGGTGAGCTGGTTTGTTCTGCAAGTATTAGAGAGAGTTCCCAGCATAGAGAAAGAGGTTTTATCTATCACACAGCCTTTCCTCCACTTGAGTTCAAACACAGAAGTCTTGTTCCGTCCACCACAATATAATTAGTGGGGGAAAAGTGCTCTTGCGGGTCACTGAGCCCATGTCGGGACCCCATGGCGCTCGCTTACAGGGACATCACACGTGGGCTGTGCTGACAAAGGATGCCTGGGCTGAGAGGAGGTCTGATACCGCCGTGTCACCCTGACGTACGGTGTCAGCAGCGCTGCCGTCGCCAACGAGAGCAAGGGGGAGGACAGAAATTCTCCCCTTCAATTGGGCGAATTTGACACCTTCTCGTTCTTGTGTCCTCGTGGCTCGGCCACTTGACATTTCTAAAACATTCTCAAGCAAGTTCACTGGAAAAACTATCCCATGTCAGGAGCTGGTGATGTCAAGGCTAATAACAGTCCTGGGGTCAAATCCTTCTGATCCTTCAGGCAAGGACCTCAAGATTTGGCACCAAGTCAACAACAAGGTCTGTCACGTTGACGATGGCTTATCGTGAATCCCGGCAGAAGCCTTTCCCAAACAAAGTGCGTTCGTTTGGTTTTCCATGCAGGAAAAGGTTAGCAGTTTCCAAAAACGGGTTCTCTCTTCCTTGCGTGGAGCAGCGAGCAAAACCACTGAGCTTGTAATGGGACAACAGCGCTTTGCCTTAGAGCAGGTGATGGGGACGGTGATAAATCTTTATCTGGGAAATTCCTCTCTCCCCTTCCGGAATGGCGCAAGCTGATTGCTCGCATGTCTAGAGATGCTGGGGTTTTTTGTTTGTTTTTGTTTTTCCTGTGTCCCCTTCCATCATTTGGATGTTAACAATACCACTTGGCTGCCTTTGTGAATGTTACAATGGATCTCAGAAAGAGGGAGCTGGCCGTATCGGGAAATGCACGGCTGGATGTTGGGTAGGGAGATAGCGGGGATCTTACTGGCTCACACTTGTGCTGCAGTGAAAAAAAGCAATTGTAGGATGACATTCACTTTGCTGTTACATTATAATCCCGACAGCGTGTTGAGAATGATGCCATTGGAATGGTGTCCAAAATGATAATTATAACCACTTCCTATTTTTAATTTCCTCTTAATAAGAGAAACAGTGGTCATCATCCTAACAGCAATGATTCTGCTCCTCCCTTCCAGATGTCAGAACACGATACAGCTCAGGGTAACAAACACTGATGTCTCTCTACAGGCCTTTCTTCTGAACCCAAAACTCCTGTGCGACCCAGCCCACCCAGACACATGCATCAGCAGGTACAAACAGGGCTACAGAAAATGCTGTATCTGCTTCTCTGTTGGCCTCATTTTACAAGGGAGTATTTGCATCATGGAAAATAAGGTGACTTGTTCCATGTCCCTTGGTGAGTCAGTGGTAGAGAACAGCTTCAGCTGTTCACCTCTCCCCATATTTCTCTGTCAAATGGCCTTTTTGCTGTTTTTCAGAAGGTTCCTAAATATGTAAGCTGATGTTCAGAATTGCTGAGTCTTCGCTAGTTCCCCTCCAGGCAGTACCTAAACAAGATATCCGTGGGGAAAGCTGTCTTGTTTTGACTAATAGCAACTGCTAATGGTAATTCCTCTTCATACACTCGTACAAGTTTTTGCAGGTGGACCGCAGCTCTCTCCACCCATCCAATCTGGTGCACGCAGAAGCAGCACAAGACGAGGAGGACTGCAGCAGACAGCCCCCACTTTCCTGAACTATTAACAACCTGACTATTCCACTCGCCCCTCCTAAAGACCCACCTGACTATAGCAAGTCCTTTGGCTGTGAGGGTTTGAACTGTGGTTGTCAAAAGCCTCAGCTGAGGGAGAGCCGGTCCACATGTCTCGGCTGAGTGATGCTTTGCTTCTGAACAGCATTTGACTCATTTTTTTTCTCATGTTGTAAATCACTAATCTCCTTCTGGCTTATAGGACGTTTCTGTATGGTCTCTCTCCATTGGAGGTCAGATTTTATCTGTCTTCTGAGACCCTAGAACCAAGGTTCTGCTGTGCTAGAAAAGCAGAAAGGAGAAGACTACATGAGGTTAGCAACATCTGAGCAAAACAGTGTTCATGGCTCAGACAGCAATTCTAATTATCCAGCACTTAGGCATCAAGAAGATTCAGATAAGAGGTCTCAGATTTAGCTCCTCTCTTCTCTCTGCAAGTTAATGTGCTGCTTTTCTTCCCTTTTTTTTAACCAGACAATCAAATCTGTGATAGCAAATTTCATGTTGAAAGGAAAAGATTGTCCCTGCAGAGAATAGAAAGAATCATTTTGGCTCTAGATGAGTTTTGTGATCCACCTGAGGCACAGGTGGCTGTCAGCTCACACACATTAAACTAGTGAGCTTGGTGCAAGGGTAGCTGGATAAAATCCTATGACTTTCTGTATACAGGGTATCAGACCAAGTGGGTGGCCCTGTCTGGCCTCAAAATGCTTGAGTCCATGATATATAGTTTGCCATACTGAGTAAAACCTGACTGAGCTCCTATTATGCTTCCACCAGGGCTATTTATACACTGTGACAATGCAGGAACCTAGTTACTGATTTTTGCCTTAAATCTGAGAAGAGTCAATTGACAATCGTTAAGTTCTGGCAGTACTAGATCATATGAAAACCTCAACAAAAGCTCTGCTCTATAGCCCCATCCATTCACCTCCATTGCAAGGGGCTGGATTGCCAAAGCTCACCAAGCTGACCAGAGACGGGTCCCTTCCTTCCCTTCCCTCCTTTGTACGGGTCAGCCCCTCTCATACGTAAGCTCTTGTCTTCTGGCAGTTTCCTCCTAGGAGAGCTTCCGAATTTTGCTTCTCACTGCACAGCCACCCACAAACAGCTTTTCAGTCATCTGAATGCTCGTAGATCACTAGCATATAGCAAAGCTTTAAGGAGCATGTGCATACAACCTATACACTGATCCAACAGCACAATGTTGAGGCTTGTCTTTATTTTCTGGGATGGATAATCATCGTCTTTAGAAGAGCTTCTTCTTTAACACCTTGCTTCTAAGAGGTTATCAGTCCAATCGAACCCTTTTTTCTACCAAAACATATGGCTCTGAACCTGCCATATTTCTGAGTTATGCCTGTGGTACTCACCCACTCTACCTACCTCTAGTTACCTGGGGATGTCAGCAAAAACTTCTGTAGGGTCCTGACACCTGGTGTGAGGCTTACACAGCAGAAAAGCTCTGCTTCTCTGAGCTTTTTCCATCTACCACAGTCAGTCAAATGTCTCCCCCTGCATGTCTTTTGCATTACGCTATGGGGTGGAGAGGAAGTGATCCTTTGAATCTAAAACTCTTCTGCCCTTCTTTTCCCACACGAGTTAACTCCCAGCCCTCGCTTGCTTCTGCTCCAGCCCCCTTCTGAGCGTGCTCTCATTAAGACCCCAGAGGGAGGAGGTGATGCTCTGAAATTGTCTTAATTGCTCTTGTTGATGCTGGTTACGATGGCAATAAGTTGCCATGCAGAGGAGGCTTTCTTCAGATGTGCAAGTTCCCCATTGTTCCGTATTCTGAAGAATTGTCTGTAGGCAGCTCCGAGTCATTTACAACAATAGATTAATAGGAAGATCAGTAATACTGGGTGACTCACAGTCACACACACGCGAGACCCGCCAGTCGCTGTGACCTGCCACTGGGTTTGAAGGGAGGTTAAATGTTGCTGCGATGCTCTTGCAGGATGCTGAGGAGATAATGCTCTGCACTAGCACAGCTGCTGCTATCCAGGAGCTCCCCAGCTGTGAATGAAGAGCGATGTTTTGCTGGGGCAGGCGATGACTGGTACGCTTGCTGGAAAGCAGGGAACTGGGACAGAGTGTGTCTTTCGTCCCGTGTAAATTCACACATGCTAGAGTTTAAACAGGAGTTGGGAGTCTTGACTTTTAGTCCCTGATCCAACTGCCAAGCACTCCATCATCCAGACCCTGAAGAGGATCTTTTATGTGTGTCGTGTGCTACTTGTACTGTATCCCATTTATCACCCTTGACAAATGACAGAGAACAGGTCCGTCTCGCAGGTTCTTCTGTAGACCTCTGCAATACAGTGCAGAGACACATTGGAGACGATGTTGTGATACCCCAGCTCTGGCTTTGCCCCTTCTGTCCCACTGTTCAGAGTTAGGGCTTTAAGCTGGGACTGACTGCGTTGGACTAGGGGTACTTTGGCAGATCACTATCAGAGACACCCTACATCCCTCTGATCCATCAAGAGGTCTGTGTGCCATCTTTTCCCCTATATCCCTGGCTCAAGTTTATATGTGTTTTCCTACTATGTCCCCATTCACCCAGGGTCCACCGTTCTCCTTCCATGTGCCAAGCAGTCTGTGCATCCCCTGCCTCTCTCACCCATCGCCCTCTCTACTTCTCCCTGCTGTCAGGGGCTCACCATTCACCCCATATTTCCTTTCTCCCATGCTGGGTGAAAGAGGAGATGCCCACTCCCATTTTTTTCCCTGTTTGGGAGATAAATTATTCAAACAGCCGCAAACATAGGCAGAGCTGAGAGGAAAACTGGGTTATGCTAGAAGGGATTAACAGCTGTCACCAATGTGCTCTTGACTCTGAAGTCCATTGTGGACCTGGGTCAAGCTGCTGAAACTCTGCACCAGTTTAAAATTTTCTGCGTATTTTCAGTCTTTGGATGCTGACAGCAGCCCCATAATTTCCAGTGTCGGTTCGGTTTTGTGCTCTGTGTTACCATATTGTGCATATTCCAGCAAACAGACAAGTGGAGAAATACTCCCCAGCTGAGTGTGAAAAATTGCCTTGCTCAGTCCATAAGTAAAGTGCTTCGTTGAGCTAATTTTCTTCCCCATATAAAACAGTGCAGTTTCTGCATAATTTTGTGCATTACAAAACCACCAGATCTCAAGAGCTTGATGGTGGGCCAGGCCCCAAGTGTGTCACTAAGCAATTACTGCCTCCCCGCATGCCTCAAGCTGAATAAAACCTTGAGGCAGAAGCTGAAGACCTGACCCCTGATTAGATCCGTGTGCTTTTCCATATTCATAACAACAGTAGTGTGCTTATTCTGGGTCAGCAAAGGGCTGATTCAGTGTCCTTATCTTATATATAGCCCCAAAGAGGGTGTCTAGGAAGGACTAGGCAGACTTTTCTTCCATAAATATGTATTTCATTTGGAAATATAACTTACATAAATGGTTAGAAGTTCTATGTAATTAGTAACCTTCAGTGGATTTATCTTCCACAAACTTTTCCAGACTCCCCTTAAGTTCATGTACATTTTTTAGCCTCTTCAATATCGTGTGGCAAGGAGTTCCTCAGCTTAACCACACATCTCCTTTCATCTGAACCTGAAATCTCCGTGTTCCCAGGAGGTTTTGAACCACCAAACTTTTAGCTAGCAGTGGTACACATTCACAAAGATCTTGAATTAGCTAGATATTTAACGGTAAAGTTTGTCTCCTTGCTCCATCCATTTGAATCCACTATCTGCTGTAACTCTTCCCTGCAGTGTAGTCACCATGCTGGAAGGAGAAACAGAGAAGATCTTGAAGATCTTTGAATGAAATGGTGCAAATCACCTGCATGAGGTGCCAGTGGTCACCTACAAAACAGTCCCCTTGGAGTCACCACATGCTGCCAACACCAGACGGTGACATCTCCCAGGCTTTGGAGCAGACCTGGTTGATGATCCAGAAGAGGGCAATGGTGACACATCCTCACTGATGCTCTGAGCACCAAATCAGCTGAGGACAGCCACTGCAGGAATGTAGCCAAATAGCCAAACCACCTTGGCTAGCAAATCTGCGTGTTCCTGGCTGTTTTGTGGCAAGCAGATTGAAGTGGGAGGCAGCTTTCAGCTACTGTCTCAGGTCAGATGGGACTGTCAGTCAATTGTTAATTATGACTCTTCTTCTTACTAATTTCTGTAACTTCTATCACCATGGCAGCTAACTGCCGTGGAAAGATTCAGCCAGAAAAAAGGAGAAGACAACCAAACTTTTCATAGCAAGGGAACAGGAACCAGCTACAGAGGAGGCGAGGGAGAGATCTGTAAATTGTCTTCTGGGAGAGTCTAACGCCTGGCTCTGAGAGCTGGTCAGGTTTGGCTTTGCATGGTACAACGAGGGTGGTGGGAGCCTGGCCCAGGTTGCCCAGAGAAGTGGTGGATGAACCATCCCTGGAGACATCCCAGGCCAGGCTGGACGGGGCTCTGAGCAACCTGAGCTGGTGAAGATGTCCCTGTCATGGCAGGGGTGGCACTGGATGAGCTGGGAAGGTCCCTTCAACCCAAACTATTCTATGATTCTATCCATGGGAGTCAAAGCCTTTATTCTGACTGCCCTGTGCTGAGAGCTGATGTTCAGGTCGCCTGGTCCCCGCACAGCACATGATGAATGTGTGGTACCTGTTCGTTGCACTAGATGCTGGACATTGTGATTTTTCTTACTCTATGCCGATTACTGCATTGTTATCACATCTTCTCTGCCCTGACCTGGGCAGTCGATCAGTTTTAATCTTTGGTGATGGCTTCGTGTCCACAGAGGGAGGGAGGAGGAGGAACTTGACAGCACTTCGAGCTCTGATTAATTTTTAAACTTCCTCCTTTTCTGCTTGTTTTGTAGCTTTTGTCCTGATGCTGAATGTGTTCTTTCCCCCACGCGTCACTTGCAGAAGAATATCATGGAGATGAAATGCCACTCAGCCATCACAGGGAATTTTACCTGTGGGGCTGGATGCAAAGTCACAGGCTGAGACCAGACAGGGCTCTAGGACAACTGGCCACTTCTGTCACTGCAGCAGCCCCCAGGAACATGGTGACAGTGCCTGAGTACTTCTGTGACATGGGCAGAGCAGGTTGCATGGGATCATTAAAACAGGAGCCATTTTTATTGCTGTTTTGCAGCCACAGCACACAATTCTGGCTAAAATGACTGTGCCTGGCCCATCCAGCAGCTTTCATTTCTGATTAAGCTTTCCAGCCTGTAGGTATCTTCTCTCACACCTGTCTTACTATTTCCATTTAAAAGGGTTTAATCTAGAAACCCATTGTACCTGGTCCTGCACAGACCAAGCCAATTTATTTTACGTAATTCCTCATCAGTTTAGGGAAACAGAGTTGTTCTACATCCTTTCAAAGGGGAAGGATGGACTTGTGCTTCAGATATTGCTTTGTGATCCAGGAGAAAGGGACCCTGTTCTGACACTGTTCACAGATTTCCCAAGACCTTTATCAAATCACTTACCCTGCTTTCAACGTAACTTCTGTATCTGGAAAATAATCATCATAACAACACTTTCCCTACCTCTGATTTTAGGAGGATAAGCATAGTATCTAGATGGCATCAAAGTCATCATTTTCCATGCTTTACAAATAGAATAAAAGTCTGATTTCTGTTCTGGAGGGACTATGGTGTGTAAGTGCAAGATGGGGACAACAGGCAGGTGCAAGTCTGATGGGAAAGAATGAAACAAGGCAGAGCTGAGGGGCAAATAGACCCTGGGCACTGCCCACCAGCTGCTGTCAGCCTTTCCATCAGCATCTCGTCAGGGATGCGCAGGGAGATAACGAATCACTCGAATCGCTCCGTGGGCGTTCGCAGGAAGCGTGAGGGAGAGGCAGAGGACAAGGCACACGAGGGGCGGTTTGAGAATCCACGTGGGTGATCTCCCCAGCAAGGCTGGGGGACAGGAGACTCTGTGATGTGCCTGAGGGAGGCACAAACAGCCCCCTCCTTGGCAGAGAGCTCAGCTGGCAAGGTTTGATCATTTTGTTCACTTGAGGGTTTCTGTTTGTTCGCTACATCATAGAATCACAGAACAGTTTGTGTTGAAGGGACCTTCCCAGCTCCCCCAGTGCCCCCCCTGCCATGAGCAGGGACATCTTCACCAGCTCAGGTTGCTCAGAGCCCCGTCCAGCCTGGCCTGGGATGTCTCCAGGGATGGTTCATCCACCACCTCTCTGGGCAACCTGGTCGAGGCTCCCACCACCCCCAGGGGCAAAAATTTCTTCTTGTCTGGCCTGAATCTCCTTTCCTTTAACGTAAAACCAACACCCCTTGTCCTGTTGCAACAGACCCTGCTATGAAAGTCTGTCCCCACCTTTCCTTCAGCCCCCCTACCCCCCTTTCTTTTAGGCCCTGGACCTTGCTTTTCAAGGCTCTTTTCCTTCTCTTTCGTTGTCACCGCCACAGCAACATGTGAGTTTGAGAATTTGTGTGCAGGGGAAGATGAATTTGCACTGAGAAGGTGACTTGAATCCTTTGCAAACCCCACTGAAGCCAGCAGATCTGAAGCCAGGTGCTCTCCATCCACAGGGCCACGGGCATCGGCGAACCTTCCAGTGCCTACATGCCCTCCAGAGCTCTCATCACTGTCAGTCAAGCTCTTCCCAAAAAACAGCAGCGAAGGAAGCTCAAGAAGTATTGCTTTTTAATTTCAGTGCTGCTACAGTCACTGACGTCCTCGCTAATCCTCTTGCGGCAGCAAGCTGCTAATCAAAAACTCTTTGCTCGCCACTTTGGCATAATTCTGGGAAAGCAACAGGAGTGCAGAGATGCTCAATTCCTCCCCCTCCACACACCTTCCATTGTCTTCAGGACTGACAGCTCTGATGTGGAGCAGTGATAAAAGCCAGCTGATGCTCTCAGGGCCCCGGTACAATCGCACCGCAGGGAAAAAGGCGACTTTCTCTGACTCATCTGAGCCGCCTGGAGCTCGAGATGCCTTGCACGCGTGCTCTCCCCTGGCACTGCTCATCGCAGAGAAATGCACCTTCTGTGGTTCTGGATACTGCCCTGTGGGGCAGGAGTTAACCGTAGGCATTTGAAAGGGCTGGCATTGGTGGCCAGCCGTCCTTTGAGATGCTAGAAAAACCCACAGGAAAACAAAAATGACTTGTTTGCAGATCTCTGCTGAAGTCTTTGGTGTGTATGGAGGAATAAAGCTAGTTGGTTGGATATTGCTCTGCTTGACCTGTGTTCAGGGGTGTTTAGCAAAGCATTTGTGCAGCTCCTGAGGGGTGAGCTATGGCAGTAACACCTCTTCTTCAGCTTCTCACGTGCCCGTCCTTATGGACTGGGTTGAGCCAGGGTTGAATTTCTGGGAGGCTTCAAAATGCAAGGGGTCCAGGCTCGAAAAGCATCAGGAGTGCCAAGCCAAGATGGGAAGGACATTCCAAGAGAGGAATTTGAACTGCAGTGCGAACTTCTGGGTGACCTTGAGGAAAATGACTCCATGCTGCCCATGCTGGCCAGGTCAGCATCTGAAATTTCCATTATGGAGCACAGAAACTCAGGGGTCATTTCTGTTTCATTTTTCACTTTTTCCCAAACATGACATTGAATGAGAGGCATTAGGAGCTCCTCCTATAAATAGGATCACCCCTGTCAAAGCTGGTTAAGTCATACCCAGCGTCAAGCCCGTAAACAAGGTGCCTCTCAGATGCACTGTCTGGAGGGTGCAGGGGGTGGACAGGGAAGTTTGGCAGCTCCCTGTTTGACTAGTTGGCATTGGGACACCAGCTATTTTCAAGGTAACAGACATAATCATCCCCAGCTCCCACCGGGAGTGTCTGGGGAGTGTTGCAGGACAGAGGCGATGTAGTTGAGGACCACTGCTGTGTGCTGTAGCAGAAGCAAAGCCTCCATCTGCATCGTAAGGCATGAAGGATGCAGGTGCTGGGACCTCCACGGCTGCTGTCACAGGGGTTAAACACTCAGATTTCATCTGTTCCTTCAAGGTCTCTCCTCAGTTCTGCCCCAGAGGTCTGGAACCTGGAAACCCTGCACTTTCAGTTGACTCAGTTTCCCCTGGAGGGAGCTGCACTTTCCTCTTCCTAAAGATGGGGACAGATTATTTAGCAGGGTCTATTGCGATAGGACAAGGGGTTACGGTTTGAAACTACAGGAGGGGAGATTCAGGCTGGACATGAGGAAGAAATTTTTTGAGGTTGGTGAGAGCCTGGCCCGGGTTGCCCAGAGAGGTGGTGGATGAACCATCCCTGGAGACATCCCAGGCCAGGCTGGATGGGGCTCTGAGCAACCTGAGCTGGTGAAGATGTCCCTGTCATGGCAGGGGGGGCACTGGATGAGCGTGGAAGTTCTCTTCCAACCCACACAATTCTATGATTCTTTAGCTCCATGAGAAGCAGCATTTTCAGTGGCATCCCTTACAAAGCGGCTTTGCTGTACTAGAAGTCAGCTGCGCGTGGCAGTGAAGCCAGAGACAGAAAGCAAAGATCTTTGAAACAAGAGGGTGTAAATGTCCCCACCCCATGCCAGCTGCAGGGACATCTGGATGGAGCTGGCTCGGCAGAGCTGTAGAGATCCCCAGGGAAATGCATAATGGTGGCTCTGTAGCTGAGCACCTCGGGGTAGCAGGACCTGGTGGAAGGACCTTGAGGTCCCCTTCATTTTCCTTCTCACCCCTGGGAGCTTCTTCCCACCAAACTTTGCTTCTTCACCAAACTTTGTGCTGCTCTGTGGCTGGGGGCTACAAGGAACCTGTTCTGCTGAAGTGGTGCAAGTGAATCTGTCTTTGAAAAACAAAGAATATATATATATATATATAGGGTTTTTTTGAAATAGATAATTTCTGTGGTCTGATTTCCCCACAGATCCACAAGCAGTTGCATCAGTACAGCTGAGGGGGTGGAAAACTGAAGTGGGGGCAGAAAGCAACAAAAACTTTGTAAGTCAGTTCTACTGCTGAAAATTTTCTGTACCCATATGGAGCCCTATAGCCACTTGTCTGGTTCTTGTGTGCGGGGACACAGCCAGCAGAGCAAAGATTTGCTTGGGAGGCGCTTAGCAGGGGAGGAATCACTGCTTGTTCTGAGATCGGCTAATTTTATTCCGTGTCCTCGGAAGCCAACTCTTTTTCTACTTCGCTTGCACAACAGACATCCTATAGCATTTTACAGAATTACCAGGGTTTTCCTCCTGCCACCACCGCACGCAGCAGCCTGTCCCCCCGCCAGCCCCCCCAGCACAGCCTGGATGTCAGTCCCGCATTCCCCGGAAGGCTGCTGGAGCACTTGGGATTGCTTGGAAATGGAAACCTTTCTAGCAACGCAGGGTAGAGTTACGCTAATTCCTTGCTGTTTGGGATCAAGCTGAAGCCTGCTGCTTAATGGGAGATAAGTGGATGTCATGCCGTCAGTCAATAGCGTTACACACACACGCGGAGCCGTTCGGGTTACTGATTTCCAAAAGAGAGAGTCTCCCTCACGAACTCTGCAACACACTGACTCAGCCTTGAGCCTTTTGACTTTATTTTTCTTTCTTTATAAAGTGACTTGTACTTTTAATTCTTCCCACCCCACTTATTCATTTTTTTTCCCACTTATTCATTTTTTTCCCCCATAAAAGTTTTCAGCTTGTCAAACGATGCTCCCTCTCCCTGTTGTGTTTTTTTTTTTTTTCCCCTCTTTGCCTTTTGCAGTGGGAGGAAAGATAATAATAAAAGGAGCAGTTTTCAAATAATAAGCCCCACGTGTTACCTGGGAACTGTCTCTCAGCATCCAAATACCCACTGGGGCAGAGATCGCTGGGTCCCCGCTGTTGTTTTGTACCCGCCAGACACTGTGTTTTGTCACTAAATGCTCCTGTCAGATCTGTCACTTGGTACAAGCAGGACTGACTAGGCCTTTATAAAATAGAATTTCCCTTTACACCTCCCTGCTAAACACTCCTTACTGCTTCCCTTCCTCTTGGCAGGGGAAATTGCTGCTTTTTGGCTGCTGCCATGGTAGTTCTCAGCCTGGAGGAACGAGTTTGGGACTGTTTGTGATCTATGCCATCTTGGGCAGCCCTTTGGTCCTGCCTGAGAAGTGATAGCACAAGAGGAAATGGCCTTAAGTTGCACCAGGGGAGGTTGATACTCGATATCATTTGGTTTGGTTTATATTGCATATTAGGCTGTGGTCTCCACAACGTCAGCCACCCAAAAGATGAGGGTCTGGCTTGGGTGGCTGCAAAGGTAGAGCTGGAGGCAACACCTGGAGCTGCAGCAGAAAAGCTGCTTTTCCTACACACTGCTAGATTTTGTTGGCTGTAACGAACCTCTCCCTTGGCTGCAGGGACCGTGCTCCGGGAATGATGCATTGCTCATCCTGCTCATCCCTTCATTACAGGAGTTTTGGGAATCTTTGTAAATAAGCCAAGAACATGAGAAATAGAAATTCCTCCTGTCCCTGGCCCTGCCTGACACTCCACAGATCCTTTGTTCTTGGCTGCTTTCTCCTTCCTAAGGCCTCAGAGGAGTTCTTCCAACAACACACCACCCTGCTCAGCCTCTTCCACTAATTAGCAGTTACCCATTAACTGGCCATGAGTAATTCCATCAATCAGCCCGTCTCTTGACGATATCCTTCCCCAGGTGCTAGCAATGCCACTTTAGCACCAACAAAAAAGGAGCACTCATGAGCTATATATACATATATAAGTGCTTCTATAGAACCTCTTTGTTCTTGCTAACTTGATGGTGCTCCTGGTTTCAGCCAGTCCACAGAGAGCTCAGGATTAGCCCATATCCTTATTGTGAGGAGTCCTGTGTTCTGGCTGTGCTGACAGAGGGGAATTGGACCTTTTTGCCATCAATTTTCATGCTTTTTCTTGGAAGGAGTGTGGGAGGATGCCGGGAAGGCTTTGAAACAGCCCATAGTATCCTATGACCTGCTCTAGCATGATGGATCCATTATGGTAAGAAATAAGCTGTATGTGTTGCAATAGACTGTTCAATAAAATAAATGTTTTCGAAGGAGAAGGAAAGTAACAGGAACCAGTAGGAGAAAGGATGTTTTCGACTCTTGAAGGGGATTCTGGAGAAAGAGAGATCCTTTTAAAGTGTGAAATGGTGTCAGTAGGAACATCATATTGTTATTCCATTAATGAGAGCAGTGAGCTGAAAACAAGAGGAATTGCAGGACCAGAGATGCTCTGGTCCTACAAAGAAAGGACACGGTCCTGTTCACCCAAACCTAGCAGGGATCGGAAGCTCAGGCAGGTGCTCACAGCTCAGACAGCTCTGGCCCTTTCTCTCCTCTGGACTGTGCCCTGAGCCCTGCTGGGCTGAGCCCGGAATTTTCTTGCTGCTTTACCCCCTTTTCCATGGCTTCTCCTGTTTCTTCTCCCTGAAACCCGCACACTGCTTTGCATTTAAGACATCACCGAGCACATTCTCTCAGCCCTTTTCTAGGTGCATCCATGTGCTTTGGTTTTGCATTGTTTAAGGTGTTTATCTTCTATCAGTGCCTGTTCTAATGCTAAAGGTGAACCACGGGAACAAGATCAAGGCACAGGAGGAAGAAAGAAGTGGATGAGCCAGGACAACTACGCATGTCTAGGAGCTCTCAAACTGTGTGAAGTCTTGCAGGGGAAATGATGGAAGACTGAAAATTTGGGGATAGCCAAATCTAGCCTGAAGTGGAGGATAGAGAAGGGGAAAAGATGTGATATTCCCTGGCATGCGTGGTTCGATGCTTTACTTCTATACCACTTGAAAGCTTCTTACCTTGTCCCTTTTCACAGGGGAGTGTGGCCAGCTATTTCCTAGTCCCCTATGGGAAATGCTATATGGGGACCCAAGAAATTATACACCCAAATCCCGTGAGCAAGCTGGGGCGCTCTGCTGCACTGAGCTCTGCAACGCAGTGAGGCAGCGTGCTTGGGTCTGCTCAGGTAACACAAAGGCAAAGCACAGTGGCTGCAAATTAATTACTGTTAATGATGCCGCCTCCCTGCAGAGCACAGCGATTTCTGCAGAAGGCACAAGGCTTGGTTTTGTGGAGTGCCCAGCCTGTAAAGATGCCTTCTGGCATCCCTGCCCTGTCCAGGAGCCCATCTGCTCCCGGTGGGAGCCACGGAGCCATCAGGCAGTGCCGGATGGAAGCACATTTTGACTCATGGATCAGAGTCTATCGTTCCCAGTCACTTCTTTAATTGACGCAGTGAAACAAGCCACATCTTCCTGCCTGATTCTGACCGGGTCTGTAATTGAATTCAGCTCAACATCTCCGCTCCAGCCCCCAGGGGCCCTGCAATTGATGGTGGATTTTTCTTTTTTTCCTCACCTTGGGAATTTCTCCTTGCTCCCATTATTTTTTAATTTAATAGGATCTGGTGACAAAACTGGTAGTAGTAAATCTCCCACCCCCCACTTCCTACCTTTTACAAAGGTGCCTCATGAAGAAAAGTGCTTGGGCATTAAAGGAGAGACAAGTGAACTTGAAAACGTGTGCAGCTTTCCTGTCTTTTGTTTATTCATCCCTTCTCTCGCTCCTCTCAGGTCTTTTGTTTCTCCTTGCCAAAACTGCTTGCGTACACTTCGCTCGGGATCTAATGAGACTGTTTTAGAAACTGCAAAGCTGAATTGGATCCTTCTTTTTCCCCGCTCAGAGTCCAATGTCTGTTTAACCTTTCTCCCTTGGCATCTGTCTCTCCCGGCAACCTATTTGCAATGCTGATGGTTGCAAAGAAATCCCAGTGCTGACTGGGTTTAAAATGGGGGTTGCTGGGAATGCGCAGGAGTGTGTGATACGCTGCTGGGTACAATTTTTGGCTGGCTGCAGCAGGCAGTTATTCCATGGATCTGACTTGGCAGGGCTTGGAATGACCAGGCTAAGATGTAGAGGTTTTTCATTGCTCCTTGAAAGGGAAATGTGATTTGCATACCAAAGGGTGAGAAAGGACAGGGGTGGGCACTTCTCCAGCCTCTTTATCCTCTTCTAGTCTCTCTTCCCCTCCCCACATACCCCCTGGCTTTCCTTTTGGCATTCCTATGCTGCTAATGAGTTATTGCCGTGTTAAAGCGTCCAGTCATCACGGGAGAGATCTTGGGGTTTCTTAAACTGTTGGATCCCATTGAACATCCTTTTTAAACTTCACCCTTACTGCTGTGTGCGGGGAGCTTCCCACACAGACCAAAGTTCGGTCCCCAACCCACCCGTTCTCCCCCACATCGGTGACGTGCGAGTCCCTGCACGCAGGCGGCAGTGAGGGGAGGGTGTTTGGGAGAACGTGTCTCTGAAGCAGTGACTGTTTGGGGAATGTGCAGAGACAAGGGGATTGGGTTGGGTGGTTAACCAGGCGAGAACGTGGTGTCTCCGGTCCGTGCTTTTAGAGAAAGGCCACCAACCCTGTCCTTGTCCTCGCCAGCCAGAGCTGGTGATGGGTGGGAGGAAAGCAAGGAGGAGGCGATCCTTCCCTGACCCTCTCCTTGGTGGGCCACTCATCCTGCATACAGATGTGAGAAGGGATGAAGTTGCCCAGGTTTGGGGGAGATCTGGGTCCATTATAGGTGATAACTGTCTGAAGGACTAGAGCTCTTTCCTCCTTCCCTGCACTGTGTGATTCTTTCACAGTTTCCAGGAGTTTTTCTGATTTGTTGCTGGTTCGGGTTTGTGTGGTCTCTGTGGTTTTCAGTGCTTTTTTTTTTTTTTGGTCTATGCTGCATTTCTGTGTGGGGATCCACATTCAGTGCCCAAATCTCCTGGAGCAGGAAAGCCAGGAGGATGCTCATAGTCAGCAGGGAAGAGTTATATGAACCTCAGGATGTTGCATCCAGCCACCTGCTGCTGAGACCATTAATACGGTACCTTCACATGCTGCTGAAACTGGTTACACCCAGAACTCATAGGACAATATTGCTCAGCAATGTTCCAGGGATACCAGCATCTTCCATGGCTGGTGAGAGCATTAACCTGCTCTCCATGTGCTGAGAGCTCTTTCAGCTGGCAGGGACACTCACAGCAACACGAGCTTGTGTCCTGCCTCCACCAGCTGTGAGGATGAGTTGTTAGGTTGTGCTGAGACATGGATGGGAACATTGGTTTAGGGAGGTTTAAGCAAAATCAGTGGGAGCAGGGCTGTCACCCTGCACTTGGACAGTGCTGTTCTTATGCCCCATTTCCTCTGTGAACAGAAGGAAGTATCATCAGGAGCCTGCACATGGCTCCAGCTGAGGAGAGACACCCTTTTGGAAGGGGCAGAGGGTGATGGTGATGTCTCAGGAGCCTGGGAAAGACCAGGGGTCTGTTGAGCTTTGTGTGGTACAGATTGATATTGCAAGCTTGTGGGCAGGGTGGCTGGAAAAATCATTGCTGTCAGCAGGAGAGTGTTCAGAATTAAAGTCATCACCCTGATGATTTGCGGAACTGAGCTGCTGAGGACACGTTCCCCAGCCCACGGGTCAGGAGAGGCTGTAGCTTCCCTCCTTGCACTACCTGCTGCCTGGCTGCTCACAAGTTGAAGCTGGGCTCGATGATCCTTGTGGGTCCCTTCCAACTCAGGACATTCTAAGTGAGGAGCACCCCAGGTGCCTCCATCGCCCTTACGGCTGCTTTTGGGCCCAGTTGGGGCTTTTGGCTCCATCCCACAGCAGCGCTTTAGTCCTGGGGACCCCCAGGTGTGTCCTGGCTGTGTCACAAAAGCCGTGGAGACCCAAAGGAGACATCCAGTTAGCTAAGCTGCATGGCCTGAGGGAAGAGAGGGAAAATACGTCTGAGTTAAGGGGTGATCATGTTATTGTGATGCATTAATGGAGAAATTAGTTAAAGGACTTTATCAGGGCTGTAAAGTGAGTTGGTGGGAGGCTGAAAGTCTCCTAATGAGTGCTCTGCCCTGGGTTTTCTATGCTCCTGTGAAGCCAGGAAGGACATGCTCTTTTCAGACAGTGCATTAACTCAATGCTAAGAGGCTTCCTAGAGGCACACGGGGAGGAAGAAGCCAGGAGGTGTAGGGAAGCACTAGAGAGAGCAATGCTGAGAGATGCTGCTCTCACAGAGGGTCATGAAGAATCTGAACTCCCCTGTGACTTTTAACATGATCAAAAGCCTGGACACCACAACCCCAGACCTTCCCTAACACTGATATGTCCTTGGAGGCACCTTCCCACATAAGGAATTGGGCAACAGCTTGACCAGGTCCCCCACTCCAGCACAGGGCACCCAGCAGCTCCACTTACCTTTGTGTAATAAGGTTAAATCACTGCCTCGTTAGAGCCCCCAAATTAAGTCACCACCTTGCTGGATCAATGCTGTTTTCCATGATGCATTTGTGACACGAAGTCCGGGAGATGGATTGATGCTGGGAGGCTGAAGCGCTGCAGGGGAGCTCCAGTCAGACCCAGCGCTAGGCAGGTTTTGTTATCGGGGGAAAAATAGCAAATTTCCATGGAGAGCAGAAGCTGAGAGAGGTGGGAGGTGTGGTGGGGTAGGGACACAAGGACAGTGCCCGTGTCTCTTTGAGCTTTGTGGGACTTCGTGCTGGACCCTGTTTCAGGCTTGCAGGACTATTACAGGGAGAAAGTTCCTGTCTGCGAGAAACCTGTGGCAGCAATGATCTCCTCCACGTGTGTCTGCATGAGAAGCTTGGGCTAAAATGGGTTGTTCTGTCCTTCCCTCCCATTCCCCTTCCCTCTGAGCAAGGTCTGGGAGAGGAAGGGCCGAAGCAGCAGCTCCCCTGGGGTGATCACAGTGACACGCAGGGGTTTGGAGCCGCCTGATGTCATTCTGACCCCTCGGCACAGGAGACACAACCTTCCCACCGCAGCAGCCACCATCCAGGGGCTCACTGTCCCCAGGAGCTGCCACCGTGCGCTGGCTGGGGTATGACCAAAGGGGCTTTCCACTGCCTTGAGCCCTCTGATAAAAACATTGACTGGTGTCCACCAGGTTGCTGTGGCTCAGCTGGGGACTGGATCCCAGTGAAGAGTCCCTGGGGCTGAGTTTGGTGCAGGAGTTGCGGGGCAGTTTGGGATCCCGGGCACCGGATCACTGTGCTCTGAGCTGCAGCCAAGCCACAAAAAAAAGCTATGGCCAGCGTGAATCCTGAGAGTCTCAAATCTTAACCCCAGGGACATTTGCGCTTCTGCCAGCATGGAGAAGCTCGGACTGAACATTCTTTGCCCTTTCCAGGGATGTGATGTGGACCAGAGACCACCCACCCTGTCCCATCTACCTGCCAGGGCTGAGGTCACTGCTGCATCTCTCGCCCCCGAATCCCCCGCCCAGTGCCTTTCCAACCTCCCTCACTGCTCTGCCCTGGGACAGGATCCCCCAGCGCTGGGTGCTTGTTCAGCTGGCCGGAGGAGCAGGCAGGGGCTGCAACCCCTTCCTGCTGCTGCAGCTGAACACCAGACCGCTGGGAGCTGGGGAGCGGAATGGGACCAATCGAGTGGGTGGACTGGGTGGATTTAACCCTTCCAGGACAAGGCTGGATCTGTTGAACATCTCTGTGCAAAATCAGAGCCAGCGCTTCCCAGCAACATCACTGGGAGCTGGGGGGGACATCCAGAGAAGTGATCGTAGCTCTATAACCATTCCTCACCCGCCCAGACCCAAACACCTCCTGGCCCCAGGGTGCCCACATCACTTCCAAACCAGAACTCCAGGGTGCTGGCTGTATTTTCTTTCTAAATCCGTAACAGCACGTTTATTTGAGATATTTGGCATCAAAAATGGGATTTCTCCTCTTAATCCCTCGCCAGACATGCCCAGATGTAACCCCGTGGCTGTCACAGCCTTGTATTTGGGCAGAGGTGGAGGAGTGGGTACCAAGGCAGCAGGTTGCTGCCCACCCTAAGGCATGAGGAGGGGTGAGTGGGTGCATCTGAGTAAAATACTAAGGCAAGAGGAGGAGGGCAAAGCTGATAAAAATGCCCAGAGCAGCTGTGGCAATGTGGGCAATGAGGTGACATGGCAATCAGCTGTCACTTATTTTGAGGCTTATCATCTCTGGCTTGTTTCAGAAACCTTGTTCTTTCTGTCCCGAGAGCCCTCTTAGGAGCTGAAGCGTTTCTTCAGCCCAAAGGTCTCTGATCTGGCTCCAGCGGTGATGCAGCAGAAAGTCCCAGGAGCGGGATAGAACCTGTTGTGAGGAGTGGGGGCTGCTGGCCTCTTTGGGTGGAAAAGGTCTGATTTCAAGGAGAGAGGAAGGAAGAAACTTTCATGTGTTTCTGGTGAGCAGTTCATGAGCTCATCCCTGGCCTGGGGAGAGGGCACAGAGCTCATGGTCGGGCCGTCTCTGCAGAAACAGAGAGCTGAGCGGTTTGTTCATCCCGACTTGCTACAAAGCAAGAGAAAAACACTCCTGCCGAGCACAGCCAGAAATAACCCAGGCCTCCAGCAGCCAAAAAAGCTTCCAAGGGGGAATTTTAAAGTGCTGGGAATTTGGCCTCTCAGCGTGTACTTCGGGCTCTTCTGCTGTCGTAATGTCCCAGGCAGGGAAAGGCAGACCCTGAGCACAGCCCTGCTCCTGGTGTCCAGCAACCAGCGTCCCCACAGGGACCAGTTTGTTCCCAGGTCACCCCCAAGACCTGCTCAGGTCCTGTTTTCACCCCAGTCTTTTCCAGCACCGTCATCACTGTCACAGTTCGTGCCTTGGAAGGACACTGGTGATGGACAGCACTTGCCCTGTGGGATGTTCTTCAGGGGTTGTGATGCCCCAACATCCCTCAAGAGCCCTTCCCCTTGTTGCGTCTCTGGCTCAGGACACCTCTGAGATGAGACCACCTCGCAGTGACAGCACTGCTGCCGGTGAGACCAGAATGTGAATCTCTTTAAGGAAAATGTAATAAAGGTGAATAAGCTCTATCGGTGCCGTTGCCCATGGGAGGAAGGATTTAGGGGGCAGTTATGAACAGACCTTCCCCATCTCTGGAAAGGACAGCCGATTCCTGCGCTATCCAGATGGGATTTGAGTCACGCTGTGAAGAAAACCATCTCCCCGTGGCACATGTCAGAGGCTGCAGGGAAGATAAATGTTGCTTCGTTGCTCTGGCCCCACTGTTCATTCACCCACAGGGATCTTCTGGCTGGCTTTTCCGTGTGTCAGCATCTTCTCACCACCCCAGAGCAAGGGCATCATGTGGCAGATGCTCCGTGGAGGAGGAGACACCTTGTCACGCAGCAGCAGCTCTGCCCCAGCTCCTGGGCGGCTCAAGGCTGCTCTGTCCCTTTGCTCCGGGATATAACCTGGTGCATTGCTTGGTTTTCTGCATCCATGGGAATTCTGCAACCTTTGGAAACCTCCTGTACCCCCGATCTGTCCCTGCGCACCCCGAACTGCCCCTCTGGTGCAGGACACCAAGATGGAACGGACAGAGTGGTCTGGGCACATGCAGGAGGTCACTGAAGAGACATTGGCCTTGTAAAACAGATCCCATGATGGTTACAGGATCGTCTGCTTATTTTAGGTTTTATAGGGGGCATTTTCCCTTGCCAGGAGCTGGAGAATAGAGGACCCGGGTACCATCTGCCCAGGGGACTGGTGAATCATCCTATTTTCCAGTTAACCGCACTTGTTTGCTTTGGGAGATCTCCAAGTTAAGGGGGAAGAAAAAGAAAACCCAACCCAGGGATCTTTTCCCACACAATAAGAAAAATGCCTTTTTTTTTTTTTTTTTTTTTTTTTTTTTTTTTTTATTTTTTTTTTCCTACAAAAGCCAGTGTCAACTCTGCTTTCACTTAGCAGTGGGCTGGATAAAAATACACAATGAAGTCATGACGCCTTCAGAAGAAGAACCAGGTATGGCCTGGGAAGAGGGTGAGAGAAGTCAGTGCTGGGGCAGAGGGATAAAAAGGCAGCACGATGGGGTCAGGCAGGGTTTTTGTCCCAGGACCACACTGGGACGAGGAGAGCTGCTCACTCGGGTGCATTGTGGTTTCCCTGACGTGTTGCTGGGGGAGGCAGGAGGCTCTTTGGTGGATGTACCAGAGTTCACGTGATGTGGATGCGGCAGTGGCCCAGCAAACACCAGGAGATTGGCTCTTTGCAAAAGTGAGATATTTGGAGCTTGAGGCACGCTGGAAAGGGAAGGCAAGGGGTTGTGCTCCTGCTTTCCCCAGGACCATATTGCTGCAGCCTCTTCTCCTAGATTTTTGCTCAGATCTGGCTTTTTTTCTCCTGTTTCGTCACCATGCCCGGCTGTGAGCGGCTGGGCTGTTGGGAAGAAGGGTGCGTATGTGGGATTTTGATGTCTCCAGCTCAGGGCAGGAGCCCTGGAAGCCACTTGGCCAGCTGGAGCACCAGGAGGTGCAGCTGACACCCACATCTCTGTTCTGCTGGTGGGAGGCTTCTGTGGCAAAGCCTTTATGGGGTGTTTTGTGCAGGGTTGGGGCATGTCCTGAACTTGGCCAGGCTCTGTGCTGGGGTGGCTGCAGGTGAAGGTCCTCTCAGGAAGGACCTCTCGGCATTTCTGCGTCACAGGAGAAATCAAGATGTTCAGCCTGGAGAACAGGAGGCTGAAGGGAAACCTCATTGCTGTCTACAACTACCTGAAAAGAGGTTGGAGCATGGAGGGTGTTGGTCTCTTCTCCCAAGTAGCAAGTGATATGACAAGAGGAAACGGCCTCAAGTTGATCCAGGGGAGGTTCAGATTGGATACCGGCAAAAAATTATTCCCGAAGGGGCTGTTGGGCATTGGAACAGGCTGCCCAGGGCAGTGGTGGAGTCACCATCCCTGGAGGGGTTTAAAAGTCATGTAGGCGAGGTTCTTAGGGACATGGGTTAGTGCTGGAGTTAGGTTAGGTTATGGTTGGACTCGATGATCCTGAGGGTCTCTTCCAACTGAAATGATTCTGTGATTCTTTGGCCTTCCATAGGTATTTCTTTACGTGCTCAGAAATGACGCGGTAGCTGCAAGGAGATGCCAATTCAGTGTAACAAAAGGATTCTGCACAGCAAGGGGTCATGTGCCTTGCCAGAACAGAGGGATCTGGACCTTCAGACTTTTAATTTTCAGGATACAAGGTAAGGAGGTTTTTGCCCTTTTACCTAAACAAAAAATTCCAAGGAAAAAAATAATCCCTGTCAAAACTTTAGCGTCACCCACAAATAAGGAACCTTCTATCAACAAGAAAATCCACATGGTGGGGGGAAAAAAGGTCCTTTTCTGCTCAGCAGCAAATGCTTTACCCGCTCCTGGATGCTGAGCCACGGTTTCTCTGCAGCAGGAGGCTGGAGGGGCGCAAGGGGGAATATCTGCATTTCTCCCTGATCAGTCACTGGAACCAGCATTATCGCTGGAACAATGGGCTCAGCCCAGGCCTGCCTTGCCAGAGCGGCTTCGCTGCAGAGCACCCGGATTTATTTTTGTCCAGGCTTGGAGCAGGATGCGGAGATCAGGTGACAGTGCCCGAGGAGCTTTTGGCATCGCCTGGTCCTGCTGCCTTGTGTGCATATGTCCACGGGAGTGATGAGCAGGCAGGGATGATGGAGCAGGGCTCGGTGTGTGAGGTGGCTGCACTCGTGTTACTGGATCCCTTTTTCTTGGCGGAGCCCACTCCGGTGACCAGTTCGTGGGAGAAGGGATGCTTTCTCGCAGTGTGGGGACCAGTGATGTTCCCACTTACCCTGACTTAGAGCCATAGAATCATTAGGGTTGGAAGAGACCCTTGAGATCGAGTCCAACCATAAGCTAAATCTAGCACTAAACCATGTCCCTAAGAGCCTCATCTTTACGCCTTTTAAGCAGCTTCAGGGATGATGACTCCACCACTTATAGCTTTGCAGCTCAGTCAAGGGAATCAAAACCAGTGCCTGAGCTCTGACGCTGGAATTAGGGCCTGGAAACCAGTTTCTGACGGAACTGAGTTGTGGGCATTAAGGGAGGTGACCAAGGAGACATGAGAAGGACAGTGGCAGAGCTGGGGAAGCCCAGCTTCCCAAGGGCGAGTGCAATGTCTTCATCTCTGAGTTTGCCTCTCTTCCATGTAGTTTCCATACTGGGTGTCTGAGCAGTGACTGAGAACCCAGTTTGTTCCCAGTGTCCCTGTGCTGTCCCAGAAGAGCCGTCAGCCTGGTAGATGTGGCTGAGATAACGGATGGGTCCATCGTGACCTCGAAGGGAGCCAAGTGCTCTGTGGCAGAGGTCAGGGCTCACCCTGATGACGGGGGATTCAAGCTGGAGTTTGTGAGTGGCACGTTGTCATCTTCCATGGGTCAGGCCATCCTGCAAAGAATCCCCTTTTATATAAATCCCAGCACGTGATGCAAGAGTTGAAGGAGCCTGCCCTGCCTCAGCAGGTCATTTCAGGCTTGGCTGAGCTTCTTTCCTCTCGAGGGAATACTTGCCAGCATCTCGGAAATGGCACCGGTGTGATCTGCAGCCCCGGCACAACGACGTCAGCCGAGGAGCCGCTCTCTGCACCTCAGAGCAGTAAATACCTCTTGCAGCAGGAGGATGAGGATGGACGGAGTGGGAGCCGCTCCCTCTGCCAGCCCAGCACCGAGCAGGAGGCAGTGATACCTGCTCCCATGTCAGGAGCTCATGACCAAGTTCTCATGTGCAGCAGGGACACGGTGACAATCCCGGCCTTGCCTGCTGTTCCCTGTGGTTTCTGTGGCTTGTTGTCATCTGTACAACAGATGATTTATGTTGACGCTGGGCCCCCAGGCAATGCTTTATGGCTTGTGGCATATGGAAATCTACGGACCTCTCTGGCAGCAGTCACATTGAGTCTAAAACAGCGCCAAGGGACTGACCCAGCCACGTTTCCCTCGATCACCACATTTGGATATCTGCAATGTTGAGATCAAAGAGCCTGTGTTCATCCACAGGACTGGAAACACCCAGTGGAAGAGATACAGGCACAAAGTACCATCCGCTCTTTGCTGTCAGCATGGCCCTGACATTGGTGTGTGCAGAAAGGACACACACGCAGAAAAGCAAAATTATGGAGATAGCCCATCAGTCTTCACATGGGGAAGATTGCTGAACTGCTCTGCTGGATGAAATCCTGCAGGCGTTTAACACTGAGCTGACCACAGGAGCTGGCTGTGGTGCACACGAGATGTGTCCTGGGAGGGTTTGTACTGGGGGTCCTCCCTGTCACCACATCGCTCTCTGCTTCCCCATCCCAGCAGGACGTGACCGTCACCGGGGAGCACACCGTGCCGTCCCACTGCAGCGAATGTCCCAGCAGAGAGGGTTTTTCTTGCTGACAAGCTGCTTAGCAGCTTATGGAAACAATAAAAGTAGTATTATCTTCAATGGTGAGGCAGATGGTTTGGATGATTGGTTTGACTTTTAAGCTGGATTTGAGCTACGGATATTCTGATTTTTAACAATTTTTGGCTGGTCAGACTCCGGCGGTGTAATCCCCAGATTCCCGCTCCCCTTAAATCCAGTTCTCTCTGTGCCGGGGGCTGCACAATGGAGACTTGTCCTGGAGGGGGGGACCATGGAGAGACCTGCATGGGAGGGGACACCCAGACACCCACCACCTGAGCAAGCAACCACCCAACCGCATTGTCACCACCATGGCCACCACTAGCCCTCTGCATGCCACGTATCACCGCTGCCACCGCAGCCTTGTCACCCTGACCTTGCGGGGACGATGTCCCTCTCTGCTCCCACCCGGCGTGGGCGGCAGCGCTCTGCAAATCCACCGCTGGCAGGAGCCCAGACCCGAGCTTCTCCCCCACCTCATTGTCTTTGTCAAAAAAAAAAAAAAGATTTATTTAGTCTTTCTCCTAATTATCAGGAGCTGCAGACTTCCCCCCACCATCTGAGCGCCGTCACCAGCCCTCAGTGCTCCTCCTGCCGACACCGGGCGCCTGTTCTTGCCATCGCCCCCACACCCGGCATCATTATGGTGCTGCCGTATGGCTCCAGCCAAATAAAAACCATCCTGGGGGGTTTCGTTGTTAACCCCGGTGCTGAGGAACATGCAGCACCTACCCAGGCACCAAGCAGGGTCTCACATTATTAATTACCTTAATTGCCTGGCCCAAACTCCCCGTCCATCCTGCTTGAGAAAAACCATCACATCCAGCGCATCCTTCATATTAGAACCATTTTTATTTAGCAAATCTCCAGAGCATTAAAATAAAACTCCCATAAAACAAGGGTCATCTTTGTGTTTACATTGAATTCGTAAACTGGGCAAAAGAGGAAGACTTCTACAGAGGTCAAAGGTCATCCAAAACATCCCTTTAAGAGAAATAAACATCAGTTTTCCGATCCGATCACGAGCTTTGGTGCTGGTCGGCAGTCACCGGTGAAGCAGAGGGTACAGGAAGGGGAGAGGGAACGACGGGGGTGAAGGATGCGGAGGACAGCTCTAGGCAGTTTGGTTCAGTCCTGCAACCAGGCAAAATAATTTCCCTGCTGCACCCTGGTCACGAAACACCAGGGCAGGGGGAAAAAAAAAAATCTGTTTTAAGGAATGGGTTTGGGGTCTGTTTGCGAGTGGCACCTGCAGGAAGATGAACCTGGGAATGCTGAAATGTGGCTGAGCACTGGTGGGTACCGGGGAGGAGAAAACAGCTGCTGGGGATGCGAAGCTTTTTCTCCTGGGCCACGGTGCCCGATCTCCAGCAGCCTTTTCCTTCCCGGCTCCCGGGGGGCCTGGCAAAGCAGTGCCAGAGCTGCCAGGCTTATCTTTAGCTCTGTTCCCTCCCTCGCCCCCGCGCCCACCTCCTCGCCACGGCCCCCACCAAAACACGCATTATATAAACGCTCGCAGAAACCATCTGGGGCTGAGTCAACCACCAACCCAAACGGACAGCAAGCCCACCAGACGGGGATGCCAGCCCCCAGATAACCAGCTTTTGGGGTCATCCCCCCCCTTAATGCCATCCCTGAGCATCCGGCACCCCCACCCAGCCCCTGCGTGGGGTGAGCAGGGACCCTGGAAGGGGACAGTGAGAAATGCCCCAGCCTGGGCGACAGGCGAGATGCTTGGGGTCATCAGGAGAGGCTGGCAAAGAGGGCAAGGCTTAATTACATGCTAATGAGGTATTGCCCAAATAAATGTGCCAGCTGCAGGCAAAGAGGAGGGAGAGCATTGATGGGCTGTTGCTCTGCCAGCTTGGACACATCTCCTCTTCCCTCTCCATCCACGGCCCTGATATCCCATTGGAAACCCTTCTGCGCATCTTCCCCTAAAGCAGCACCTCCATGCCTAGCTTGACTCCAAATTTATTCATTTGGGGTTTTTTTTTCCAGAAAACCTGGGGTCAGGACAGGGATCTCCTTCACCTCCTTTAAATCACTGTTTTTCTCCGAGAGCAGTGTCGCAGCGAGCGTTCACGACCTGAACTTGGCAGCGTTGTGCTGATTCATGACAGCTTGTCACTGAAACTGCCTAAAACCGACACAAAAAGGGACACTGAGTCATGTGTTTGCCTTTCCCAAGCAGGGAGAAATGTGAAAGGTGAACAAAGTACTTAACAAGTGATAATTACATTCAGCACTGAAAAATTAAATCCATATTAATAAGATGGAGTGTTATTACTAATAGCGGCCTTTTATAATTAAAAAAAAAAAAAACAAACAGCAAACCTAGGTAAGGTTTTTAACCTTGACAGTGACCTTTTAACAACAAGTGTAAAGAAACCCCTAATTTTGTCCCACTCACACTTATTAATCTGTGCTAAGGAGAAACTCCAGTAGCCACTGTCCCAGTCTCCCCCCCAGATGCTGGGAGCTGGTTCCCCAACACTTTCCAATTACAAACCGGGATGAAACCTGGTGTGGGATGGGCTGTGATGTGGCACAAGGAGCCGGAGAGCTCTTAGCATTGCCATTCCTGGCAGGCAGAGGGGGAGAAAGGAGTTGGAGAGGGTCCACCTTAATGCAGGATGAAAAAGCAAATTGCCAGCAGGAGAGCGGAGATGCTGCTCCGTTACTATGGTTACCCCCAGAGAACACAGAGCATCCCTGGGTACCAGTACCCGAGCTGCTCCCGGCCACCCGGAATGACGCTGGAACAATTTGGGTGGGCAAGGGAACAAATTCGGAGGCGTTCGTAGGGTCTGAGCTTCTTGAGGCAGCCAGGAGAGAGGATGCACCCAGGCTGGGTGGAGAAGCAGCATCTCCAGTGCTGCCGGGGCAAAGTTCCTGCCCCTGCATCTCTTAGACACGGTGCATCGATGTGTTTGAGCCAAACCCATCCATGAAAAGACACTTTGCTTTTGGGTTGGCCAGAAACCTCTGGAAGGGCACAGAGAGATGCCTCAGGTCCTCTGAAGCCAAGGTCCTTTGAAGCCAAGGGGAAAGAGGCAGGAGGGCAGTCAGCAAGGGCTGGGGTAATGCTGAGTTTAGAGAGGGTTTTAGCATTTAAAGACATCTTGAGTCTTGAAAGTGGAGGTTGCCAGCTAAGAAACAGCCCCGACCTCAGCATCCCTGCCAAAAACACCCTGGCCATGCCTGCAAGGCATAAGCAAGGTCCTTCCCTGCAGAGTTTAGTTCTAACTCCCGAAGATGAGGATGGTCGGAGTGGAAGTAAAGCAAGGACTGAACGTCCTGGTAGCACATTTCCCGTGGTGCCAGCGTCAGCTTGGCTCCCCGGGGATTTCTGCTACAAGCAGCCACTGAGGGAGGAATTCTGGAGGCAGCGGAAACCATCCCCAGGGAGCTGCCGGCTCCTGAATCATTGAATGCTTCCACAAACGAAGTGATGGGTTTCGCAGTGCAAACTGCTGCGCGAGGAGTTGCTACCGCATGGCAAAGCAAACCCCGAGAGCGGGGCCACCAGAGTTTGGGAAGTGCTTGTCCCAGGAGAGATGCTGCAAGAGCATCCCCTGCATCCTCCTTTTCGAGATCCATCTCCTGGTTTGGAGGAGAGCAGGGAGGTTTTTCCCATCTCACCTCCTGCCTGTAACAACCCATTACCTTCCCCAGTAACCCCCAGCTCCTCTCCTCAGCAAGAGAAAAGCTTCCAGAAAAGCATCTGGTCCAGATTTAAAGGCATTAAGAGACAGAGATCGGTAGCTTGTTCTAATAGCTAATCATTATTAAAAGATCGCTCCTTATTTCCAAGATGGATTTGTCTGGCTTCAGCTTCCAGGAAGAGTTGGTGATTATGCTTTTCTCTGGTAGATTAAGTTACCTCTATATACCAGTGTATTCTTCCTGTGACAAATGCTGTAATCAAGTCGCCTCTCAGCCTCCCGCTTTGATAAATTAAACGGGCTGTGTTCTTGAACCATACTTAGCCTCGGACCTATCTTTGGTGATTAGAGTGAGTGGCTGGTGGTGATTTTTTTTTAATGAGTAAAAATACTCCCTTATGGTGGAAGGGATGGAGCCGATGAGACCAAACTGATGTTCATCAGTGGATGGAGGCTATCAGTCACCAGTCACCAACCTGGATTCAGACCTGTGACCAGCCTGAGAAATGACGATTAATTATTTCTCCAGGTTGTCCTGGCACAGGAGCCCCATTCCCTGCAGCGGCCAGGTGCAAAAACTGGGAGGAAAATCCAGAATAGCAAAACCAGGGGCTCTGTGTCCAGCAGGCCATTAACCTCTCCATAAATAGCATCCACGGACTTGCTCTGCTTTCCTTCGACCGTGACGTACCATTAAAGACATTTAAACTGTCACTTGGCCACAGCACGGTGTCCCCTGAGGTCCCCGCAGGAGGCGATGCCCGTAGGAAATAGATCCTTGCGGAGCCCAAGGGCGACCAAGGTCGCTCGGGGAAGATTTGTTGGGTCGGTCTCGGATGGCTGGGCTCTTTCTGCCTGGGCTCCAGACACGTTTTTTTCCCCATCTCCGGGCTCCCCGCATGGCTGAGCCGCTGCGATCCGCTCGCCTGGTTAAAGCCCATCAGGGGGATGCAGCAGAGCAAGCGGTACCCACACGCGGGGCTGCACTGGGGGTGGGATCCTGCATCCCATCCCGTCTTCTGAGCATCCCTGCAGCCCCTTCCCCAACAAAGAGGAGAAATTATCCTCTCCTGCAGGATAACGAGGAAAATTCAAATTTGGGCTTCCTGTTCCTACCTAGAGGCAGCAAGACAGACATTTGCTAGAAGGCTCCTAAAAAACATCCGTACCTGTCCTGCTGGACCCCAGTCTTGCTCAAAGTTTGCTGCACATATATATTGTATGAGTGACAAGTGACAGCCTCCAAACCACATTTGAAGTTTGATGCCAGCAGACACTTCCCTATGATCTTTAAAATATACAGCATGACGCGAGATATTTTAAATAGATCAAAATACATTTATTACATATTTATATTATTTTCTCTATTCTATTTATATCTTTTGGAGACTCTTATATATAATATATATAATATATTTAAAATAACATAAAATTGGCCAGTTTTGTCATCTGAAATACATTTTACAAATATATATATACATTGTCACATATATCTCAAATATATGTGCAATGAGACAGAGAAACAGGGGAGGTGGAAAAGGTACAGATACTTCCATTGCATCCATCAGCTCCTCTATCGCTGCAAATCACCGTCACCCCAGGGAACGGACGCGGCATTTTACCTCTGGGAAACCAGTGCTCCCAGTTGCCAACCTGCCCGTGTGAACCGGTGCTGTGTCTCAGACCCCAAACCACCTGGGGCCAAGGCTGGGGGAGCACCGGGGTGTGTTTTGAGGCGGGGGGGGGATAGAGGAAAGATGTTGCCCCTGGGAGGGGCCAGTGGGACAGAGGTGCACAGGGGTCAGCAAGGTGATGGGTGACATCGGGTCGGGCACCATCCTGTGTCCCCTCCCTGCTCCAGCCCCTGCTCTGCGCCAACCCCCCCATGGCAGCATCCCTGAATTGGGGGGGTGGGAGAGCAGGATGTGGCCGGAGTGCCGGACCCGGCTGCCATGCATTTTTGTCACGCGAGAAATGAGGTGGGGGGGGACACAGGGGATTCTTTTGGTTGTCAGCGTGAGAAAAAAGGAAAGAGCAGGAGGCTTTAAAAATAAATGTATTTGTTCTGCCTTATTAAAGATAGAAAAGGTGGCTCTGAATTCATCTCCTACAAAAGGTTTGAAGGTCAAGCAAGCACCGAATCGCGAAAGGTTAAGCGCTAAGTGATTGTCCCAGCCCTAAAAGACTAAGTGCACTAAATTTGGTTATGAGAAGCTCAAACTCATCCCGATGGCCCCTGGGAACCCCCAACCCGGCTGAGCGGGACACGTCGCACATTTTGGGGGGCAGAGGATGCTCTTTCCAGCCGATGGTTTTGGGGTGCAGTGATGCAGCCGCTTTCTACTCTGACTGCTGGATGGTTTCGGGGTGAAGCCGAGCGGGAGCAGCAGCAGATCTGGTCCCTGGTCCCCCGTCCCTGGTCCCCAGTCGGGGCAGCTGCTGCTGCCAGAGCTGCCCTGAGTGAGGACAATCCCTGCGGGATGCTGGCCAAGAGGATTAGAGGTTCTTTCCTTTCTCGGACTCCCACCATCCTCCAAGGATCAAGTGTAACACCGGAGTTAACTCCATGGATGGAGCGGCCTCGGCTCGGTGGCTGTTTGGGGGGGGGGATGTGGGGGGGGACGTGTCCCCTCGCTCAGCACCGAGCCCCTTCCCACTGGGATCCCGATACAATCCCTGCATGACCGACACCACAACCCGCACCCCAAGAGCATCCTCGTACCTTTCCAGTCCCTCCGGGGAACCTGAGCACTGAACAAACACCACTTTTTGGCCGTTTTCACCTTTTTTTTCTTTTTTTCCTCCCCTTTCTTTGACAATCCAAGTGATTAAAACTACCCCTGGGCAGCCTTCCCAATGCTCCCTGATGGTAGGAAAAAAAGACCAGTAGCTCAGCGCACTCACAGGTAGGCAAAAATAAGATCTGTACACTAGGTACCAGCGTGGTCCATGGCCAGGATGAGCACTATACAGTATATATACGACAACTTGCCAGAGCTAGATCCTCACTAGTGGGGTTTGGGGAAGGGGGTGCATGAACGGGGGCTGGGGAGGGTCCACAGCCACTCCCCAGCCCAGTTCATGCAGCAGTTTAAAAATACATCTGTATGTATTAGTCTATTCTCCCAGGTAACACTGTACAATCATAGAAGTTTCTTTAAAAGCAATAATTTACTTAAAGACATCTCTATTTCTCTTTTGTTTTTATACAAATATTTACTGTGATATATATATATATTTATAAAGAAATTAACCCTCTGAGAACCCTACAGCAGCAAGATGTGCACCTTTTTATATAATTATTATTTATTCAAAAGAACCTAAAATCACATAAAAGCATTAAAAAAAAAAAAAAAGAGTAGTGCGCACACAAAATCTCTCTGCACCCCGATCCGCCCTTCCCGCTACCCCAGATGCTACAGGGCAAAAAGCGGGTGCCAAAACCATCTCCCCTGGGAGCAAAGGGACCAGCGATGGGATGGCACCTGCATTCGCTGCCTTAGAAACACAAGGGTTGTGGCCGGAGCCTGATGGCGCATCCCTATGTGTCTCCACGTTTGGGGACAGCCTATTCGGGGCACTCAGTGCCGAAACGGCCGTCTCCCTCCCAGCACTGTCCCCAGGGATGTTTTCTCCCTATTTTTTAGGGGAAAAACAAAAATAGACCACCACTCCTTGGTGGGGAGTGCGGGGTCGTGATGATGGACACCGATGGGAACAGGGTGGGGAGAAAACTCTGCGGGGACAAAGACCCCGGTCCCCATCTCATGAGATGCGATTCTGGGGAGCACAGGGTAGCGTGGGGGGGGCACCAGGGCAGCCATTTCTCAGAGCCCTTTGCAAGGAGGAGATGGAGGCGTAGGACAAATCCTGCCTCTGCCACCTATGTCTGGACATACCACGGCAAGTTCTAACCCGGGACACGTCTTCCTTGGTGTGTGCATGGAGGGGAAAGCACCGGGAGCCCGTCACAGCTGAAATGCTGCCCATGACCCCACTCTCAACCCCTTCTCCCTGCAGCTGGGTGCTGCCGGGGCTCCACACCCAGGGCTGGGTGCGGGATGCCTGTGGGTACCGAAGCCTTTTCTCAGAGCCCCAGTGGAGCAGAGAGCCAAATTTTGGTTCCCAGAGCGCCAATGAGCAGCACAACTGGGATGAAGGGACCCGCAACCTGCGTCTTCCAGTTCCTTCCCTCTGTGCGAAGGCAGGAGCAGGGATGGAAAAAAGGCTTCCCGTGCACAGGGGGGGTTGCCTTGTGCCTGAGCACAATCTAAACCAATGTGCCATCCTAAACCAAGGCCAGACTAAAACGCAGCAGACGGTGGGTGGGATGCAGGTGCTGCTGCAGGGGCAGAGCGAAGGGGACACCGGGCGCAGGAGGAGTTTGCATCTCTAAGGCACAATCCAACTTGAGGCTGGGACACGGGGAGGGGTTGAAGTGCAAGACAGAGGGGTTTTCTCGACTGGCATCTGTAGTTTTTGGAAAAACATCTGCCTCCAAAGCAGCACTCACCAGGGAATGGGGAATTCATCAAGCCCAGCCCAGCGGGGAGACGGCTCCTGTGCCCGAAGTGCAACTCAGCAAGATGACTTTCACATTGATTTCCATGTTTGAAATGATTTTTCAAGGGAGAAAATACCAAATGGGTTGCAAAAGTGGGAAAATACCCAGATTTGAGAGCTTTCCACTCTCCTATTTGTGCTTTTTGCTATTTCATCCTAGTTACAGTGAAACATGAATTCCCCATTGGAGGTGCTGGGTCAGACTAAACACTTCAGCAGCCGATGCCCCAGACACAATTTCCACCCTGAAGATCAATAGTTCCAGAAACTGGTTAATTACTGTGTTTACAATGCATCTTTCTATTACAGTCTTCCTTTTCCTCGTTAGCTACTTTTGCCAATAATTAAGCTACTTGCTGTCACTGCCACAGACCTCCAGCCACTTACGTTTGTTTTCTGCCTATAAAGTCATGCTAGTGGAAAAAACAACAAAACGCACCCCAAAATTGGATACAGTCTTGAATTCTCTCTCTTGTATCTACCCAGCAAGTCACCCTCTCAAAAGACCCCAGTGGCTTATTCATTCCTTTGTTATTTTTTTAAAAATACTGAATCACTTATTTCAGATTTATTATTATTGTTGTTATTATTATTATTTCGGTAAACAGTCTCCCAAATGGTATGGTGAAAAACTTAGAAACCCTCTCGCCTGCCCTCCCCCCTCTTTTCCCCAAATTAAAAAGAAGTACGTTAATGTTGCATGTTATTTCAAGTGTTGTTCTTGTGCAACTGAATCAGACTGCCTGCTGGAAGGAGCAATTTTTTTGTTGTTGCTGCTCAGTTAAAAAATAAAAGGAAAAAAAGTAAAGAGAGAGAGAAAGATTTGTTTCCTGATATTTCCTCTTTTTGGATCTCGCAGTGCTCAGCTCCAAGAAAACGCTGGCGTTTTCCACACAGGGAGAGCAAAGCCCTGTGGGGCCGCGCGGGGCGAGCGCCTGCCCGTGCCCCACGGACACTCCTCTCTCCGTCCGTCCATCCGTCCGTCCGTCCGTCCCCCCTAGAGCCATCGGCCCCGCTGCGGGCGCCGGGCACAGGGGACATGCCGTGGGCTGTCGCCGTCCCCTCCTGCCGACCGCTCAGTGGTTATTGCGATGAAACTGAAAACTATGAACGATACTAATTTCTCAAGCATTCCTATGGCACTTGCATTGTTCTGCATAATTTGAGCGGGTTGTAGGGGAAGAGATTAGAGGAGGAAAAAAAATACCCTCAGAAAAGTCAACGGAAGGACCAAGAGTCATATTTCCGACTCCCTCCTGTACGACCGCTGATCCAATGCTATTGTGGCTTGAAGTCTATCGAACTCATGCCTGTTGTCTGGGCTCAGGTCCTCCAAACCCCGGCTGTCATCATCTTCCTCTTCCTCGTCGCGGCTCATGAAGGCCAGCTCGTTCTCGTAGCAGAAAGAGTTGGTGCTGGGCAGGAGGAATTTGTTCTCCACCAAGTCCTTGGCGCTGCAACGAGGGGTGGATGGGACCTCGTAAGTTTTGTGGAAGTGGGAATAGTCTACTTTGTACTGGTTTTTCTCCTCAAACAAGACAGGCTCGAAGCGGTGGCCCCAGAGGATCTCGCTGGCCAGGTAGGAGCTCCGAGCTTGTGTCGTCATAGCGGTGGCTTCTACCATGCCTTCCAGGATGACCACGATCTCAAAGTCATCTGTCTCCAAGTCCTGGCGGCTGATCCCAAACAAGGGGCTGTCTTCGTTGATCTCGTGGAGAATGGTGATCGGAGACACCAAGAAGATACGGTCCAAGCCTTTATCAAACCCCACGTCAATGTCTATTTGGTCAAGAGGGATGTACTCCCCTTCTTCTGTGATCCTGGGCTTAATTAGCTGAGCTCGTACATGGGCTTCTACTATGTGGCTTTTCCGGAGATTCCCAACTCTCCACATCAGGCAGAGTTTTCCATCTCTCATTGCCACTACTGCATTATGGCTAAAAAGTAATGTCTGGGCCCTTTTTTTGGGCCTGGCCATCTTTGCCATTATTGCACCAATCATGAAAGAGTCAATTATACACCCCACGATGGACTGAACCACCACCATGAAGACGGCGAGCGGGCACTCCTCTGTCACGCAGCGGAAACCGTAACCAATAGTCGTTTGGGTCTCAATGGAGAACAGAAAAGCAGCCACAAAGCCGTTGACCTGGAGAACACAAGGCTTGAAGGTATCATCTCCACCCGGGTTTTCTAGGTCTCCATGAATGAGTGCAATTAACCAGAAAATCAGCCCAAACAATAACCAGGACACCAGAAATGCCAGGGAAAATAGCAAGAGCATATACCTCCAGCGGATGTCAACGCACGTGGTGAACATGTCTGCAATGTACCTCTGTGGCTTGTCATCCATGTTGGTGAACTCCACGTTGCACTGACCGTTCTTCTTTACAAACCTGTTCCTGCATTTCCTCCTGGTATGGATTTTCCCATTGCCAAAGCCGTTGATACCTGGCATGGTGGTCAACCTCAGCCCGTCTTCCTCGGAGGACACGATGCTGTAAGGGTTGACTCTGCCCGCAGTCATCCCTGAGCCAAGCCCACAGTGAAGGTGAATGGCCTTGTGACTCCCTGGCCCACCCCTGCCCACCCCCCAAATTCTGTTGCGGTGGAAGAGAAGTCCCAAGCTTCCACGTCTTGGCTGCCACGTCACCACGTGGATCCCGTGAGGGGCTCTGCAATGAGAAAACAAAGACGCGGATGTTACCTCTCACGGCAAAGGGACCCAAGGGGATGTTTGGCAGTGGGTCTGATGAGGTGGGTGGCTGCATGTTGAGTGAGGACCCCCCACTGCCCCAACTCTCCCTCCTATGGCTGAGGCTTCTCCCCAGAAACACATGGGAGGAGGGAAAAAGGTCTTAGAGTTTGTTCTTTCATACTACAAAGCAAGTGAGCATGCTTTGCTGGGGAGATGCGGCATTTGTGGGACTTTAACAACACAGGCGGATGAAAAACCTTGGGTAGCATAGGAGTCTCTCCCCTTTGCTTTTCTCACGAGCTCCACGGTCAGAGCAGGGTCCAGGCTGCTGGAGAGGAAAGTAGAAAGGCCAAGCTGCTCTCCTTAGCACAGAGATATTAATAAAGGTACGCCCGAAAGCAGCTCCGTCGGTTCACATTGCCCGTGCCAGATGGACCGCTGCCCAGCACATCGCCTGACCTCTGGAGCACCAGCTCTTCTGGGGTCGAGGGAAACGACAGGAGATGTGGATTTAACCTCCGTCCCCCAGCCCAGGGATGGGAGAGGACATGGCCAACATGCAGCTGGTTGGAGAACGCTGAGGGAAGGCACTCGCTTGGGACAGATGTCCCGAGGAGTAACTTTCCCAATGCATCCATGGGGACATGGGGATATCTACGGTCACAGATGGGTTTTGCCAGCCAAGTCTTCTGAAGGGACAACTGCCACTGGGGAATGGGGAGCTGTTTTGGTCCCTTCTGCAGGGACCTGCACTCAGCTTTGCCTGGGGGAGATGGGAGCAGGATGGACATAGGCAAGGTCATCCAGGTCAGGTGTGCTCCCCGGTGCCTCTGCAATGGCACGTGGGGCTGCATCAGGCAGTGGTTGGGATTGTGGAGAAGCCACATGGCCACAGCCCAAGCACCCCAAAGACAAGGCACTGCAGGAGTGCTCCCCAACCACCCCCCGCCACACCTCGTCCTATTCTTTAGTGGCATGGGATCATAGAGTCGCGGAATCATTTTAGTTGGAAGAGACCCTCACAATCATCGAGTCCAACCATTAACTTAGCCCTGGCACTACCCCACGTCCCTGAGAACCTCATCTCCACATCTGTTCAACCCCTCCAGGGATGGTGACTCCACCACTGCCCTGGGCAGCCTGTTCCAATGCCCGACAGCCCTTGGAGGAAGAAATTGTTCCCAGTATTCAACCTCAACCTCCCCTGGCGCAACTTGAGGCCATTTCCTCTCATCCTGTTCCTTTTTACTTGGGAGAAGAGACCAACAACCTCCATGCTCCAACCTCCTTTCAGGCAGTTGCAGGGAGTGAGAGGGTCTCCCCTCAGCCTCCTGTTCTCCAGGCTCAACAGTCTCCCTGGGGATGAAACCCCCTTGCTGGCAATGAGACCTGCACAGGGCTGTGGTGGGGGGGTGAGTCCAGACCCCCGGTGACACCCCGTCCCCCCAGCGCAGCAGTGCCCGGCGGGTGCCCAGGGGTACAGGCGAACCCACTGGGCTATATGAGCCGTGTCAGATCCGCTGGCCCTGTCAATGGGGTCGATTCCTGCAATCAGCTCGAGCGCCTGGGGACACGCTGCGACAAGAACACCCTTTCCATTACATGGTGACCAGGGCCAGCCCAGCACTGGGGAGCTTTGAGAGGCACAGCCTGCCCAGGGCTGCATCACCCCAGCCAGCAACGATACGCTGGATCGCCTTTTTACAGAAATTCTCCCCAAACCCGCCCTGGGACTTGGGGATCCCCACAGAATCCCAGCACCACAAGCAGGAGCACTAACAACCTGCACAAACCTCCCAGGCGCTGGACACAGACCCACACATGCCAAAGAACATCTTTTCACCTGCTGCAATACAAGCACAACCATTTTTTTTCCCTAAAGCTGACTTTTCAAGTACCATGGTTATTCATTGCTGTGTCGGGAGCTCAACCACCTGCGAAGGGCGGCTGGCACGGGATCCTCCCCCTCCTTACAGCCATAGGGAAGAGTAAAACAGACAGGAACAGTCAATATTAACAGTTAATATTTACAACCTCATAGTCACTAGGAGTCAAATGGGATGGAAGTGGCCTCGCAGACCTGACATGTCCCTCTGCCTGAAGGTTCAGGCTGCCAAACCCCAGCCTGGCCACCCATCCCAAATCTTTCTCCCGGCCACACTGGCTGCAGTCATTAAGGCTTTCTCTCCTTTTTTTTTTTTTTTTTAAATTAAATTTGAGAATTCAGAACCAGAAAAGGCTCCTTCTCCATCACCTCTCTGGCTCACCCCAGGGGAATATGCCAGATGAATTTTGCCACAGGATGAATTTACTGTTGTTTGTTTGGGGTTTTTTGTTTGTTTGTTTGTTTGTTTTTAATTAATTCTAGATGCATTTGAGAAGTGAAAAAAATGCCATGAGCTCCCAGTGACCTGCGAGAGGATTAGCTGGGGTCTGGATTAACTGTGCGGGGAGGGGAGACGTGTCCGGGTGACTGTGGAGGCAGCGGTGCTGCCCTCACTGGGGAACGCTCCATGGACCCAGGGCCCCCAGCCACCAGCACTGCTCCCCACGCCTCCCACTTCCCCCTGCCCTCCCTCTTTCCCTCCTTTCTGACTTTCGATGTTTCTTCCTTTTTATCTTCCTTCCTGCTCTCTTCTTCTCTTCTCTTCTCTTCTCTTCTCTTCTCTTCTCTTCTCTTCTCTTCTCTTCTCTTTTTTTTTTTTCTTTTCTTTTTTTTTTTTTTTTTTCCTTTTTTTTTTTTTTTTTTTT
>VWYH01006454.1:160561-306002 GCA_013399365.1 Pampusana beccarii
CCTTTCCCTTTCCCTTTCCCTTTCCCTTTCCCTTTCCCTTTCCCTTTCCCTTTCCCTTTCCCTTTCCCTTTCCCCACCTCTCCAAGCCCCCCAAACATGGGGGAACCCTCCGCTGTGGGGGACACCAGGACAGACCTGAGGGGCTGGCACTGCTTTGGAGAAAAGGCAGCTCTGGTGACATAGCCCACGCAACACCCCGCATTCACCAAGGCCACCGGACTGAGTCCCCCCCGAAGCATCAAAGCTCTTGGGGGGGACAAACTCCCCCGGCCCCAGGCCAGTGGCGGCAGCTTGGGGAGACAGCAGCTAAATAAAGGCAGCAAAGTGGAGCTGTCGGAGCAGGCGGCCGCCTGCAGCTCGTACTTTATTTAGCACCGTTTTGTTTGGAAATACGCTTTCTTGAGTTCGCTGAAAGCTGGATTTCTGGTTTGGTTTTAATTTGAAGGCTGGAGCCCTGCGCTGCCACTGCGGGAGGCTCGGGATGGGAGAGGGATGGTGAAAACCCACGGCTGGACGGGCTCTGCCGCAGGCACCGGCTGGGGACAGCGTCCCCATGGCCACCCTGCATTTCCTTGGGTCACAAGTGCCATCCTGCAGCGCCACCCCAGCATCTCCCCACAACCAGAGCTGTCCCAGGGCACTGGTGTAGGTGCCACAGGAGGTTACACCCCGCTCCCTGCCTCTTTCCCAGGAGTTTTCACCCATGACCATCACAATTTTACCTTCTGGGAACAAACTCTCAATTTCCCCTAATACCCAGAGCCCCTTAATCCCAGCTTTGGCACAGACAGGCCCATGCTGGCTGTGGGGCAGGACCGCGACCATCTCCTGCTGCTTGTGCCACATGTCTTCTGCAGCACTAATAGCGTTAAACATGTAAGAAACAAAACAGGCTCATCATATTAATAGTGGGAAGGAACAGCCCACAGCTCCCCGCGGGCTCTGAGCGCAGCGGTGCCTTGGACTACCCCGGCTAATGAGCTGACATTAGCGGCGATGACTCCTGCCGCTGAACTGCAGCAACCCAACTCCTACTGTGGAGCGGTTTCCCGCAGAGAACCCAAGTGTCTCCAGCAATCTCCCAACTGCACGGCTAATTTTATTTAATTTTTTTTTCTTTATTTTTAAAAGGGAGCTAAATGTTACAACAATATTCTGAACAGTCAGCGTGCCGGGAAAACGTGTCGAGTGCCAGGGAGGTCATTAGTTAGAGACGGCTGAATATGTCGATATGATTTATCATCACACTTTTCCCTGTAACTCTGGAGGGGATGAGTTTTGGGGCTGGGGAAGCAGCAACCGGGCTGCTGTCCCCGCTCTGGATCCTCCCAGCGCGGATTTTCTCCCAGCTTACGGAGGCATACGGGGAACCGGGCTGTGTTTGGGTGGGATCAACCCAGATGGGGGTTTGGAAGAGCCAAGTCCCCCACACAGGTCCCCTGGCAGGAGAGGTGACCATCCGAGAGGGGCCGGCACGAGGAGGTCACTCTGGGCACTGCTGCCGTCCCTGCACCCAGAGATAACACTGCTATCTCCGCAGCGATGCCCTTCATGCCCCAGCAGCGCACGGCAATGTCAGCGGGGAGGAGGGAGCTCAGCTCCCAGCACCACCGAGGGTCCCCAAACTCCTCCTGCTCACCCCGTCCCGACAGAGCAACACGGCGCTGGGCACCCACAAACCGGGGGCAGAGAGGGCGGCAGCTGAAGTTCCCATTACAGTGCATTCCGAATGAGAAAAAACATCCGCTCCATTTTGGCAGGCACACGGGTACAAAACAGCCACGGGCACGCAGCCCTGCCCTGGACCCCCATATACCCCGCTAGTGCCAGCAAGCAGCTGAGACATTGCTACCTGCAAGCCTCGACGGCGCACACAGGAGGGAAACTGAGGCACAGAGGATGAGGAAAGCCTCGAGCAGGGAGACTGGAGGTGACAGGGTGCCTGGAGAGGTGCTGGCTCATCCCTGTCCCCCCGAGCCACGTGCAGATGCCACCGCAGGCACAGGAGGAGAAAAGGGGCCACGTGCAGCACTCGGCACTGCTGGGACTTGTGGCTTGTGCTTAAGCACCCCAAAAATCTTGCTAAATGCATCCTGGATCAGAGAAGATCCTGTGAAAGATCCCATCAGAGGCTGCACCAAGCACACCGTTCATCCCCAAATCTGCAGCACGATGGGGTGACCGAGTGTCCCAATCCAGCCACCTCTGTGCCCGTTCCAGCCCCGGCAGCACCGGTACCCAGCACCCACACGCTGCAGTGGTCGGACCCCAGGGTTGTGCATCTCCCCCACCATTCCTGAGCCATGTCCCCACCGGCCTGGCTGCAGCACAAGGGGGCTGGGAAACACAGCAGCACCCAGGGTCCCCACAGCCCTGCCACCCCCGCAGGTCCTGAAATCACATCTCATGTACCAGGGAAATATTGGTTGGTTGTCTGTGCGCTCACATCCTCACAGCCGGACAGCAGGACATGGCTGAGGGTGAGGATGAGAGCAAGGGGGGGCCGAAGGCCTTGGCAGAGTCAAACTGCACAAGGGGCTGTCAAAGGATGTCCCAAAACACCAGGGATGCAGCCAGACTGTGTTGCCCCTGGGACACCTTTACCCAAACCTCCAGGGCACCTGCACCCCCCGCCCTGCACCCCCTTCCCTGCAGCCCCCCCGACTGCCCCGGCTCAGAGGACGGGTGTTAATACCCCAGCAAATCGCCCTGGGAAGGGACAGAGCCCCGTCCACCCCCGCGAGCAGGGGGGGCTCCAGCCAGACCCCGGGAAGGGGGGTCAGCCCTTACCTGCTGCGCAGCCGGGGGGGTCTCCCCAGCGCTCCCCGGCCATGGCTGCGGGCGCAGGGTGCCCCGTGGCCCTGCTGCAGCCCAGGCGAGAGACAGAGAGTTTTAATTGAATTTCTAGATTATCCTGGAGGAGAAGTTGTAATCTCCTTAAATCCAACCTCTGGGCGAGTCCCGTAACCTACTGTCCTGCGCCAGGGAAGGGATTTAGCAAGGGGGAGGGCAGCCTTCCCAGCCTGCTGATGCACCGGACCCCCGCAGCCCGCAGGATTTGTCCCGCAGGACGTCGGAGATCTGCTCCCGGCAGCCCCGCAGCCCCGGGAATTAAGTCTCTGCGGCAGCGATGCCCTGTCCCCTCTCCCCACGGCAATCGGGGTGTCGCAGAGGTGGCAGGACCATGACATGGGTGATAGAGATGTGTGGTGTTGGGTGCAGGGAGCTGGACACAGAGTCAGCGGGGTGTTTGGAGGGTGAAGATGGCCCCACCCTGGGTGAGACTTGGTGTCTGGGGCTTTGAACTGAAATATCGCCAGGGCTGGCTGTGCTTGGGGTGCTGGTGGGATGTGCAAGTCCCCAGGTAAGTCCCCTTCTGCAGCAGGCAAAAAAACCCCATCCCTGCGCAGGCCAAAGGGTGTTTATGGATGGGTGACCTTGGGGTGTCCCTGCACCCCCCCGTGCACTCCCCGCCATCACATGGCCCTGCTCTCTCCTGCGTGCTCCCAAATCTGGACACGCGCCAGGCTCCAGCCCCAAACCATCCCAGAGACAAACACCAGCGATGGGGCTGCGTGCAGACGATGGCAGAGCCGAAACCAGCCGGTCACGCTCCTGCCAGCCCTGTGTCCCTGTTGTGCCACTGCCGGGGCCTTCAGAGATGCAGATTCCCATTGGGAATGGTGAATTCCCATCCAACATGTGCCAAGGGGCTTGAGGGGAACGCAACAACCCTGTCCCAGCTCAGGGCAGCTACCTGGCTGCTAGAAAGCACTGTGGGAAGAAAGGGAAAAGGGAACCAAAAGGGCAAACGTCTTCAAGCAGATTTTCATAGAATCATAGAATAGTTTGGGTTGGAAGGGACCTTCCCGGCTCCCCCAGTGCCACCCCTGCCATGACAGGGACATCTTCACCAGCTCAGGTTGCTCAGAGCCCCGTCCAGCCTGGCCTGGGATGTCTCCAGGGGTGGGGCATCCACCACCTCTCTGGCCAACCTCTTCCAGTAATTCTATCACCAACCAGACGGAGAAGATCCGGGTAGCACCAGGGCAATGCTCAGCAACACCCCTGGGGTATCACAGGCATGAATTCTTTCAAGAACCCCTCTCACAGAGCGACTGCTACCTACACCTTAGGGTTAGAGCCAGAAGGTGATGGATCTGGAACTTGTTCAGCCCCAGCTTGCCTGTGCCAGGACAAATCCTCCACTTCCCACTCGCCCAGCTCCCATCAACATCCCTTTCCCAAATCCCATCGCTCCCGAGGCGGGTTTTCCCATGGAGCTCTGCTCTCACCCAATGCAAAACCCCTTTCCAGGAGCTGCATCTCAAGGGAAATCGTATGTGTGTGTGTATGTGTGGGCAGAGCCCGCACCCGGGAAGTGTTTATCCTGAAAGCAAGATGTGCGGCAGGTGGAACCGTGAGCCGCGGGGAGAGCGATGCTGAGCACCGCACGGCTGCCCGGGCGCTCGGCGTTGCTCTCCCCGTGGTGACATTTCAGCTGGAGAAGAGCGGAATGAGCACGAGAGACAGTTTAGGATGCACAAGTCCCTTCCACCAAAGGGAGATGGGATTTAAGCAAAGTTGATCCATCAACTGCTCATCAGCATCCACCACTCTTTTTTGAGGCTTTAAACCCACAGTTATTACTCCTCTAGCCAAGCATTAGAGATTGCTCAACTCTTGGCGAGAAATACATCCTGTGTCCCACTATCCCAGGCAATTTTCCTGGCTCCATGGCCATGTCAGGGTAAGGCTGCCATTTCCAGCACCCTTCATCATCGCCATGAGTGAAGGTGTCGGCAGAGCCCTCAACTTGACTTTTAGCCCCAGGAGGAAGGAGATGGGGAGGAAGCACATGCCATGCTTGAGCAGAGCCACCCTCCTGGCTCTACTTACCCCACGATCGCACCAAGAGCCGCAGATGCTGAGCCCGACGCCGGCAGCCAGGCGAGCGAGCAGGCGACGGGGACTTTGCCGAGCAGCACGTCACCGTCCTGGCTAATTGCTCCCCAGCTCAGATTACAGCCTCTCTTCTTCCCTACATGTACAGGAGCTGGCACCTCAGTTGCAGCCGTGAGGAGCCACTGCCAGCAAGGGGGACATCCACCTTCGGTGGTGTTTCTAAGTAGGGAGCAAAATTGCAGTCATGGCAGTGTAGGAAGCCCAAGATACGTTCGTGGTCTCAGGGGACTGGAAGAGAAGCATCTCGAAGGGGATTTCAGAGATTTTGGGGATGTGAAAGACCAGCCAGAAGGATGCAACAAATTCAAACCTGGAGGATCAGACACTAGACTGGGGCAAGGCAGTCGGTGGTCTAAGGCAAGACCGTGGTTCTTTGATCTTGCTATTTAACGATAGCCATGACCCAAACCCATCTTTAAGCATTTCCCACAGGAGGAAGAAAAATTCCCCTCCTTTTCTGTTGGGGTGACAACCCCCTTGGCACACACGTGATGCAACCAACACCTTCAAGACGAAAGACGCCTTTGCGCTGCTTTGCTGCTACTAGTTTTCCTGCAGCTTATGGCTCTGCACACACCAGTTCAAGGGTTTCAGTGTCTTTTAAATCCATGGAGGGCTCCTTTTAACACTCTCCTCGAGCTCAGCCTGGTCAGAGATCTCCTTCCCAGGGGTACCAGGTTTGTGGCACTGGGTTTTTGCCTTTTCCACCCTGCTCTGATGTCACCGGGGAGCTGGACACCCCCAGATTGCAGACACGACCCCAAACCCAAGTAGCTGCAGGGGCAGCAAAGGCAGGGCAGGGTATTTTGGGGCCCGTCTTTATCTGCTGCAGTGAAGATTTAGCACAGGCGTTGCGTAACGCCGGGGGGGGCTCGCTGCTCCCCGTCCCCTCTCACCATCAGGGATCAGCGACTCAATTAATCCTCCTCATTCCCTGCCTGCGGGTACCAGCCCTGGGTGCCCTCTCAGCCCAGCCCCAGCAGCAAGAAGTCAAGTCTCTGCCCGACATCAGCATCCATTGGGACTGGTACCCCACAAGCTGGGGGTGAGGTCCTGGGGGCCACCCCACTGCCACCACCCAGGTCACCCACCTCGTTTGGGAAGCCCTGCTTAAACAGGGGTGGCCACACAGGTACTCACTGGGCAGCTGTGCAAGTGCCTAAAATAACTCTCTTCTCATTATTTCTGTGCCCCAGCCTCAGGCGCCGTCACGCGTCACTGCGCCGGCAGCCACAGACCCCGCGGGCAGAGACCTGGGCATTTAAAAAATCATTTTCAAACCATCGAGGTTCGGCGCACACCCCGTTGTGTTCCCCTGTCTGCTCCTTTGCACAGCCCGGGTGCACCCACTGATGGGCAGCTCGCTCAGGCACACGCTGCAGGATCACGAAAGCAATAAAGGAGAAGCCAGGAATCCCTTTATATTTTTTTTGGCTAGCCCTAAAATAATAACCCTCACATGTGTTCCTGGGCAACCCTACAGTAAACAAGGAGAGTGCAAAGCCCAGTGTTGGCGAGCCTGGACACCGCTATGCGTGCACACACGGGTTGATGAGGAGCAGGGGACCATTTCTCCAGCAAACAAAACCAAAATATTGTCAAGGGAAGATTTTTGGGGGACAAAGGCAGTGGCATGTCACTGCCAGCCACAACAGCCTACCAAACCCCCGGGGTGCTGGTCCTGCCCTCCAGCATCCCCGGGAGGTGTAAAGCCAGACGTCCCACAGCATCCCAGCCGGCTGGGTGCCAACGGGTGGGCACGGAGCAAAGGTGCCCCGCGGCTGGGGCAGCGTCCACGTCTGGTGGCGCTGGCGAGGGTGGGACACGGTGACATGCCCCTGGTGACGAGCTGCACGGAGAGTTACACAACACAGCCCTGGCCGCCCTTGGCTGTGTGAGCTCCTATCGACACGGCCCCAGCCGCCCTCCGACATCCCCGCGGGGGGAGGATAACTTTGTAAGAGGCATAAATGCAAACCCATGTGAGCAGGGGTCCCTGCTCCAGCCCCTTCTCCAGCTCCAGACCTTCTGCAGCAGTTGCCAGTGATGCTCGGGACTCACCAGCACCCCAATGTCCCCTGGCTCGGCAGCACCGATGGCGGGGGGATCAGGAGGGTGTGACGGTGTAGGGGGGACAGCACCTACCACCAGCACTCCCCCAAGCACTAAAGCACTGCATGGCCCCAACCCAGGCGGTTTTAGGACATGAAGGACCAGCTAGAAGGATGCAACAAATTAAAACCTGAGGGATGTGAGACTAGATCAGGGCAAGGCAGTCAGTGGTCGCAGGCAGGGCCTTGGGGTTTTTTTTGAACTTGCTGTTTAATGGTGGCCATGACCCAAAAAGCACCTTCAAGCTTTTTCCAGGGGAGGAAGAAAAATTGCCCTCCTTTTCTGCTGAGGGTGACAAACACTTGCTGGTCCCAGGGTGCCGACATCAGCAGCAAGGAGCCCTCCCCTTAGCACAGCAGCAGGGATGCTTTTGTCTGTAGAGAGGGGGAAACTGAGGCACGGTGGCTGGATGGGCCTGAGCATGGGGATCAGCTGCAGCCCATGTCATCGCCTTCCCCCCAGCCTGCCCTGGCCTGAGTTTGAGATATTTATAAAGCCGATAAGGGAGCAGAAAGAATTTTCCGAATGCTGAAGTTACGTAAGCTCTCCTCGACCTCCCGGACACCATCTGTAATTAAGGGCTCGGTAGGGCGGGGAGAGCTCCACGGAGGGGGTGGCGGGGGGCACCAGTGTCACCCCAAAGGCCTTCAGCCTCCTCTTTCTCACCGCAGCGGGTCCCCAGGGCCAGGCACCAGCCCATGCCATCGCGTGGCCCCATGGGACCCCACCCCTGGTGTCATCGTGGCTGGTCCCTATGCCCTGTGCCAGGGAGGGGGTCCAGATTTTTAACTGGATACTGGGTGGCTGATGGGGGGATCAGTTCCCGGGGTGCACACCCCTCCAGCACATCCCAGCACGCGCGGGATGTCAGAGCAGATGACAGCCCGAACAGGGCTGTGACATCGCCATGGTGACAATCAGCTGCTGACGCCGGGAGGACGGCGCTGCACCAGCACCTGCCCCCACAAAGCACTGACACCCCCCAGTGACTGCAGGTACCCCCTCCCCTCCACCAGCCCCATTTCTCCCACTTTTTGCCCCGTTACACCCACAGGCAGCTTCCAAAACCTTGTCCATCACCTCGCAGCTGCCTCCAACTCCACCAGTCATGCCTCAGTTTCCCCAGCTTGCTCCTGCTGCCTGCGGAGGGGGTTTTTAGTGCCCCCTCCCTAGGATGCTTTTCTGCCACACAACTTTGACCAAGGCAGCGGAGTTGGAGGGATGTTGAGCGAAGGCTCCGTCGCTGTGGCAACCCGCCACGGCCGTCTCCAGGCGACCGGCCGGGGATGCTGCAGAGCCGCTCCGGAGGCAGAGCAAGAGGGACCAGGGCCGGGGGAGGTATCAATAAGGATGCTACCCCCCCCACACCCTCCCCTAACAAAACCACATCCTCGATGGTTGTAACAGTGTAAAAACACGCTGAAAACAGACACTGATTTGAGCCCGGCTGAGCACTGACAAGCTCGTGGCACCCCAGGCTGGCGGCGATGCCAGCAGGATGTTCCTGGGGGGGCGCGGGGCGGTTTTCAGGGACACCTGCAGGGTTGTGGAAATAATTGCTGGTAATAAGCCCGTTAGCCTCTTAATCCTCATTAAGCAGCTTAGGGGGGGACACGCGCCGTTATACGCAAACCCGGAGGTGGAAAAGGCCCTTGTCAGGGCAAAGGGGTGTTACTGCAGGGATGCGATTTCAGCAGGTGCTGTGGGGGGTGTCGCAGGAGGCACAGCTCCATCCCTCCCCTCAAAAAACTCCTCTCCTGCATCCAGCCCCTCCATTGCTCTTTGCCAGCCAGGACCATCGGCTGCTCCTGGCAGCGCTGAGCGGCGGGCAGGGATGGTGGTGACAGGCTGTCACACCCGTGTGACGAGTGTGGGAGGTCTCAGCCGCAGTCACACCGACGCGGGTGGCGGGGACAGGACGGCTGACAGTGCGGGGTGACAGCCCGGCCAGCGCCCGACACCGCCGCTGGGGAACGGAGCAGGACGTTTCTAATCGCTCCGGTTGGAAAATGTCCCATTTTTACATTTGCTAAATTAAAGGATGTCAGTGTCTGATGCCAAGCCCAGACTCCCTCAGAAATTTAAACTAATGACAATGGAGAAAACGAGCTGAAAACAGAGCACATGCGCTCCCACGTTACCCAGCCGCACCAGCCCCGACTGGCCATGACTGTTTAGATGGCAGCTTGACCACCCCGAAGATCTCAACTTTTTGACCCAAAATGCAACCTTGTCCGCTCTGTTCTGTCCAAAAGTGCATTGCTGGTGCCTGGGCAATCCAGGCTGCCGTGCTGGGGCTCCCCAGCCTCCTCCAGCCCCACAAAGGGCAAACATCTCCCTCTTTGACGGATACGGATACGGGCAACGAGGTTTCAGTGGGCACCAGGTGGAAGGCGGGGAGGGTGGCGAGTGCGATGTCTGGATTTCTCCAGCTCTGGTGATTCCTACAGCCAAGTCCATCCTGCCCGGCCCCGGGGTGGGGGTCAGGGGGTCCCAGCAGAGCGTGACCCCCTCGCTACCCCTCGCCCCGACAGAAACACCTGGGCACAGGGGAGGGATCCAGTCCCTGCCACTCTCTGGGCTCCGCTGGGCTGTTTTTGTGCTGCAGCTGAGCAAAACCACAGCGTGGTGCTTTGCCTTTTTTTTTTTTTTTTCCCTTTTATAATTTTCTCTGCGAGATAAAATTAAACAAACAAGGCTTTCTGGGAGCAGGGCGAGGAAGGGAGCCTGCTTTCCTACAGATGCGCGTGTCCTCAGCAATTACAACTGCCAAATTAAGCTTTCCCTGTGGCTGGGACATTTGCACAATCCCCCTCCTTCTCCTCCTGCGGTTTCACTGGTAGGAGACGAGCTCGTTCTGCAGCCTCCCTCCCCATGAGATCATCACCCAAACACCTATTTTTCACAAAAGCACCAAGAACAGGGTTTTTTCCTGACCTCACCACCTCACAATGAAATTAGAGTGGTCTTGAGCACGAGGCTGGGAGCGCTCGGCAAAGCAGCACACGCTGGAGGAGGATGGAATAGGAGTAGGAATAGGAATAGGAATAGGAATAGGAATAGGAACAGGGATGGATAGGATAGGATAGGATAGGATAGGATAGGATAGGATAGGATAGGATAGGATAGAATAGAATAGAATAGAATAGAATAGAATAGAATAGAATAGAATAGAATAGAATAGAATAGAATAGAATAGAATAGAATAGAATAGAATAGAATGCAGCCATCAGGAGTGGGGAGGGCTTCCCCATTGCCCTCTGAGTCCCGGCTGCAGCCTTCAAACCAAAGAAGAACGGCCATGGCACAAAGACTTGCAAACACACATAAACTTTCCAGTTTTGTCTGATTTGGGAGCTGGCACAGAAGCTGTTGCCATAGCTGTGCAGACCACCGGTGGTTTTCATAGCACAATCTGGACCACGGATCTATGCAAATCCCCAAGGCAGAAGTCTTTATGGAGGCATATGACAACCGAAAAAGAATAGCGCTCAGTGCTCTACTCCCACACACCACCCCCCCAACTTCACCATCATTTAAATCAGTCTTAAGTTGGAAGAATTCAAATCAACACTGTCGTCACAGAGCCAAGCAGAGAGGTGACACAACTTGGATGCTGCCAAGGAAATTGCCCCCCTGAGACTCCAAACCCATCAGCCCATCACTTTTTGAAGCCCCATCGAGGAAAACGAATGAACTGGCAACTCGCTGCCCCCAGCCCTCCATCCCCTCCGGCCAGGGCTGTCGGAGAGATTCCCAACCAGCCTTCCCCTTGGGATCGATGGGAGGGGGACCGCAGGGAGAAAAAAATATCCAAGACACGCTGCTGAGGCCGGAGAGCCACAGTTGGAAAAGAAATCAAAACTTGCAAGGAGAGAGATGCCAAGGAGATATGTTGTTTCCCAGAGAAGCAGGACATTCCTCTCCAAGGGGGAGGAAGGGAGGACGAAGGCTCGTACCCCCCCATCATAGCAGAGCATCCCCTGCTCGGGTGGCTTGTCCCTGCCGTGCGATGCTGCAGACACAGATGGCATCACAGCTACTGACTTTGTTGTTGTGGTGGTGGTGATTTTTTAAATTTTTTTTTTTTACCCTAAAAAAAAAAGTTTCCATTTGGGGAAAATGTTGCTGGATCTTGCCAGCAGCCAGGCAGATGCTGAGCCACACTCCAGGACCTCGCTGCACCACGCGCCCAGACCCTCCGGGGTCTCCAGGGATGCAGCATCAGCAAAATCCTGAGGGATTTTATGGGAGTCATGTGGGGAAGGAGCTGGGGGAAAACGGGATACTTTGGTGTTGCCAGAAACACCAAAACCAGGTCCCAGACGAGAGGGTAACGGATCGACAATTCAGATTTTCCTTGTGAATGTTTTTGGGTTGTGGGATCAAACTGGAAGCAAGCGGGGGAGATTATTTCAGTGCATTCCTGGTTGCTGCCCTGAAAACCACCCAAGTGGGTTAGTTCAGCATAATTTCTGCAGCAAATTGTTCCTGCTGGAAGTTTCATACCTGTGCCCTTGGGCAAAGCCCTGACAGCATCCTTGGCTGGGAACAAGGTACCTGCCTCTTGAGGCAGCATCTGGGGAGGTGGGAGGGAGGGGAGGATGAGGAGCAGAGTTGGCCCAGCTATAAATAAGCCCAGGGAAAGGAAGCGGGAGGAAAAGCATCGAACAGAAACCAATAAATCCAAGGAGATGGGTTTGGGTATGGGCACATGGTGCAAACAGCTACTCGTGCTCCGTGTGACCCTATAAAATTGGGCACAAAAGAAAATAGGATCCGTCACAGCTGAACGGAGCGGGATTCAGCCTGGCCATCGCCTTTCTGTGAGTGGAGCCCTGGGCAGGGTGGGCAGGATGCAATGCATAGTTTGTGGCAAGACCTCGTTTACTCTGATTCATTTAAAAATATAACAAGGAGAAAAGGAAGAGTTAAATTAAGGCGAGTTAAATTAAGGCACCTGTTGGACCATGCCAACGCAGGACTGGCCTGGCTCCTGGTGTCACCAGCACTGAACACCCAGTGATTCCACCCCCGAAAGCACCAGCAAGTTGCAAAACAGCCTATGTTTAAGGCAATCATTATTTGCAGTCTGCGATCCTGGAGAAAAAGGCAGAAAAAAGCAGCCTCTCATTTTTACCAATAAAAGGGGAATCGTAGAGGCTCAGCAAGCACAGTGCCCAGCAGGTCACAACCAGCAGTGCTGGAGCGATTCATCCTAAACACGCTAGATTTAGTCAAACCAGCCTAGAATAAGGCAGGGAAGACAGCTCAGAGTTCGCCCCGCTGGTGCCTTCCGGGTATCAGCCCATGGAAGCGATGGGGCCAGCGGAGAGGAGGAAAAGCAGGATCGTCCCACCACTGCCTTCCCCTCTGCCTCCCGAAAAATAAATGAAAAAGCCTCAGTCCCAGCTCTCACATCTGGATACTGCACTGAAACATGTTAAAGAGGGTTTATTTTTTCCCTCTTTTCCCAGCCTATCGTCCTGGAGCACATCGGTTCCCATCCCCAAAGGCACCGGGTACCGCTCCGCAGCATCCACCGCACTAGTTTTCCCCAGACAATCATCTGAGCCGCTTCAGTTTTGCTTGTGTGTAACTTATTATTAAAGCTGAGCAAATAATTCAGGGCAAAAGCTCCAGGAACAATGTTTCGCCTTTTCATTTTCTGCTCTTGAGCTGTCTGCAATTTTCCCAGCGCTCGGGGATGATTTAAAGACCTGTCTCCGGACGGGAGCGCCTTGCTGTGAGTGTTTGATGGCCTGAATTTCACGTGTGCAGATGAGGACACACCGGACACATAAGGATGGATGAGTCTTTCCTTGTACTCTAATTAGCCAAGCAGCATTTTGCAAGTGCTTTTTCGGAATGTTTTTTTTTCTGTGCTTGAGACCTGCAAATACTTCATGCAGAGTTAACAGCCGCCTGTTCGTAACGCAAAGATCCATGAGCTCTTTGCTTTAGGGCTGATCATTTTTCCAGCTGACGGTACCAGCCCAGACGCAAGATTTCTGTGGAGCACCTTGTTCCCAGGCCCTATTTGCACCCCAAAACATCACTAAGGACACAGGAAAGTTGTGAGGACAATGGGCCCGTGGGGCCATCAGGCTGCGGTGGCTCTGACCTTCCCGAGCTGCAGCTGTCCCAGGAGTTGGCTTGCTCATTAGCAGAAGGGCTGGGGAGAATGGATCGGCTCCGTGCAAAATCACCACGATGCCCGCGTGATGCAGGGCAATGTTCGGGCAAGGGCCAGCCAAAAAAGAAAGCAAGGCGGAGGAGCCGTGCTCCTGGTTTGCATGCCGGGGTGGCCAAATCAGAGGTCCTGTGACCCCCACCCCAACTGCCTGTCCCTGGGAACCCCACACTGGGGTAAAGCAGAGTCTGTCCTCAAAGCCATATGAGCTGTCTGCTCTAAGAATCACAGAATGGCAGAATCATTTTGGTTGGAAGAGACTCTCAGGATCATTGAGTCCAACCGTTAACCCACCCCTGGCACTGCCCCATGTCCTGAGAACCTCATCTGTCTGTCCAACCCTCCAGGGATGGTGACTCCAGCACTGCCCTGGGCAGCCTGTTCCAATGCCCCACAGCCCTTTGGGGAAGAAATTGTTCCCAGATCCAACCTCAACCTCCCCTGGCGCAACTTGAGGCCGTTTCCTCTGCTCCTGGCGCTTGTTCCTGGGGAGCAGAGCCCGACCCCCCTGGCTCCAAGCTCCTTTCAGGCAGTTCAGAGATCAGAAGGTCTCCCCTCAGCTCCTGTTCTCCAGCTGAACCCCCAGCTCCCTCAGCCGCTCCCACCACACTTGTGTTCCAGCCCCTCCCCAGCTCCGTTGCCCTTTTCCCGGAGGACAAGGGCTGGTGTCACACACTGCTGTGACCCCACACACGCAGTGGGGATGCTGAGAAAGGGACCTCCCAAGAGAAGAGCGAGCACCAAGGGCAACCGCGTCCTGTTCGGTGACCTGGCCCAGGAAGAAAGGATCCGCTCCATGTCAGGGCAGGACAGCTGCTGCTGCCCAGCTCAGCTCCTTTCAGGACTGATGACATTAACCTCCCGCTGAAAAGATCCCCCAGAGCTGCTCTGGCACGGGACAGGAGCCATTTAATGTCCTCCAGCACCTGAATGGGGCCAGGGCCACTCTTGGGGCCATCCCAGGTGACGGAGCCCCAGGCTCCATTAGTTCCTGCCGGAAAACCCTCTGCAGCCAAACAGCTTTCTCCTCCCGTTGTGTAATTGCACTTTGTCAAGCAAACCCAGCCGCTGGCGATGCATTTTCTCCATCCTCACTGCTCTCCCGTGACATTTTCCTTATTCCTTTCACTGGCTCCAGACAGTCACCAAAGCACCCAGAGAGGGACAGACAAACCCAACACTCGTCCCACCCATAGAGCAAAATGCAGAATGAAAAAAGAGGGGGGAAAAAAGCACGTATTGGTGTCAGGTGCCTCTCCCCAATCCATCCCCTCCCGGTTTGCCTGTGGGGGTTTGACAAAAGTGCTTTTTGGCTGACAAAATGATTACAGGGTACCGAGACAGTAAGTTGCACATGGATTTCTTTCCTGCATTTCAAGCAGGGCAAGGACACGGCTGCAAAAGCAGCTGCACTTCTGGAGGGGTCACAGCGGTGGGGGAGAGGGGAAACGGCAGGAGGGGGGATTTGGGGAGAGGAGGAAAGAGGGATACTTTCTGCTGGGGAAAACAAAACAAAACAAAACACACATTAAAAAACCCCAGCCAAACAAGGAGAGAGCGGGTTGGAGTGCACACAAACGTGCGAAGCCAAAGGCAGGAGATGGTGCAGGTCCGTGATGGAGCAGGGATGGGTTTGCGAGGATGTCTGGACCAGCCCCAAGTGGGAAGGGGAGAAGCTGGAGCTGCTGCACCCCCCGAGCAGTGTCAGATGCTGTGGTTTTGCTATGACAGGGGGTTTGGGCAGCGGCAGCACTGGGATCGTGCGTGCAGCATCGGTGCATTTCCCCGGTGGGAACACAGACCGAGTGGGGAAGAACGAGGTGCCCTGGGTGCACTTGGGCTCCCTGCGCCTGCAGGCAGCGGGTGCTGGGCAGGTTGGGAGGATGAGAGGAGGATTTCAGCTCCAAACTCAATCTGTTGGAGAACTTGGCCTGCTCCCCATCAAGCTGAAAATAGCACATATGGAAGGACGCACACGCAGTGCTGGCTGTGTCCTCACCGAACGCTTCCTTCCTGCTGTGCCCCCCGCAGCCCCCACATCCCCCACACTGGGGCCAGGTCTTGGGCAAGAGATTTTTTTTCCGACTCCTTAGGGAATCCTTATTTTGGCCAAGCACGCAGATGCGGAGCTGGAGCCTGGTCCTTTCACCTTCACTTTTTGTGTTTACCACGAGGTCCGTCCAGTGCCGGCATCCCCGCCGTTATCATCTGGAGCGGCTCACGGCAGGAGCTGAGCTTTATTAGAAACAGGCATATGGCCCCAGCCCCTCCAGCCCAGCCTTGGGCTCAGGATGGGGCGATGAGCACACACAAGCGACCTCGCAGTTGCAGCAGCAGGTGGGGAACCTCCACAAATCCCCAATATTTCTCCAGGTTTTTAAGCTCCAAACTCAATATTGGTGATAGGAAAATAAAGACCTTATCCTCCTCCACTGGGGCATGTGCTGCCCAGCCGGGGTCGAGCCCCAGCCCTCAGAGGGATGGTGAACTAGCACAGTGTGCAGCAAGCTGGAGGATGGAGATAACCCTGGCAGCAAACGGAGCTGATTCCTGCAGCGGAGAAGGAAAAAAAAGCCCGAGCTCCCTATGGGCATCACGCACTGAAATAATGGGAGAGTTTTGTGAGATATCGGCCGCAGCTCTGAGCACGGCTTGTGCAAAATCCCTCTCCCTTCCCTGCTTTGAATTCCCCCTAAAGAAATGTCCACGGCAAGTACCCCAGGATGGAGGAAATACAGAGTTTCTCTAAACGAGGCTTATGGGGTTATAACTGGGGGATCTAGTAAGTGCAGAAAAGCAAATAACACCAGGTGCTGGGGAGGGACATGCAGGCAAACTGCATGGTGCTTCGTGTACAGCAAAAGAGGATTTTTATAAGTATGTGGGTTGTCTTGTGCTCAGGGCATTCAGGGTGCACTGCGTAGCCTCTATAGGATGGACTTGATGATCTTAAAGGTCTTTTCCAACCAAAATGATTCTATGATTCTATTCTATCCGCTAACCAGAGGAGCGAGAGCAGCCCCCCCGCCAGCCTGGCCAGTGTTTCAGGGCACTGCCCCGCAGCCGTGCCCAGCAGGAGAAGTATCACCCTGTGAAAACACATTTCTCACCCCAAATCTCCACTCTGCCAAGTTGTTACTTTACAACGACGGCTGCCTCGCACTGCAGAGCCTGGCTGGGGACAGCGGCCAGACACCGCGGGACATCACCGGCTGGGCAGGGACCAAGCACAGCTCTGACACCAAAACTGCAGCCGAGCATCGCCAAAACCCCACTGAGCATCGCCAAAACCCCACTGCTTCCCGACGGCCTCTGAGGAACGGCATTAGCGAGCGTGCGGTATCAGCTCTCCTGAAACAAAGCAATTGTGGTCGCGGCAGGATCCTTATTAATTCTTTCCTCTCTTTAATTTCCATTTTTTTCTCAGTTCCCTTTCCAATTGCTCAGGTAGGGGTTGGGTAGAGGCCCCACCACTGCCAGCCTGTGTCCCTGCAGCACGGCACCACCAGCTTTGTCACTCCATGACACGGGGACATGATAGGTGGTTGCATTTGGGGTCAATGTTGAGCTCAGTGGCCAGACAACGGGGTGGGGGGGGACACACAGCCAGGTCCTGGCCCCATCCACCCTGGGAGGATGGAGGCAGGAAGCTGCCACTTTTTGAGATGGCACCGTTCAGTGAAACGTTCTGGTTTCTCCCCAAACATCACCCTTGGGACAGGCCGCAGGGAAAGGGGTGGAACAGGAACCCCACAGTACCCCCAAAACCCACCCAGCGACCACCTTTCCTGCCTCTGCCAGCAGCACCTGCCTCGGCCACCCATCGCTGACATAGTCCCCCTGCACCCATGGGTCCCCCCATGGCCCTCATCCCCCATCACCCTAAAAAGTGCCATTTTTCCCATCACATCCCATATCCTTTGACCCTGCAGTCCCCTCCAGCACCAGCCCTGCAGCGCCCATCGCCATTGATGCCATCGATGTGTCCCCAGATCTCAGGGGACGCTGACGTGCAGCGGCCCCTACGCAGGGGACAGCGTATGGACACTATATGGCCCTGGGGGCTCCTGCAATGCCCATTCACCCACCGTTACATAAACTGCCTGAAGCCGGCACTGTTTTCATTTGTGTTGCCTACAGCGCTGCACTCTTCAACTTTATTTGCATAACAAATAATTAATAATAATTAATGACTGGGAGAATGGTGCGGATTGCCAGATTTTGCTAATTAGTGAACAAGCGCCATTGCAAAAGCGAAGGCAGCCATCATGTGGCCCCAGATCCCCACTGAGGGTGGGCTGGGGCCAGGGACATGATGGGGACAATGGTCCCAAGGGACTCTCAACCCTTTTGGGGAGGAGGAGGAGGTGACAGTGCTGGGGGTGGTGGGACAGGTCAATGGTGCTCACAGGTTTTCAACCGGTTCCCATGTGTGGGTACCTCAACACAGCACTCGACCACCTCAATGAGCCCTGCACTGTGACATCGCACGGCGTCCCATGTCCCGCTTTCTCCACACCCTTATTAGAGCCTGGGACAACACTACTTAATTGTGCAATGATGGCACTGCTCCATGCAATTAATGGGTAAACCAGCACCAGCTCGTTAGAGAAAAGCCTTTGCTCCATCAGCCTTTGCTCGCCACAGCCAAATCATGTTGGGGACATTGCTCCCCCCAGGCCCCTTGCAGGTGACACCCTCTGACTGGGGTTGGGGGTTAAAAGGACCAGGGAGACCCCACTGCACCAAGATATGGAGTGAGGATGTGAGTGACCAGCTGTCCTGTTCGGTGACAACTGGGGTGCGGGGTGACACGGCAGCCTCTGCCTGGACTCACCACCTGGGAACACTGACCCTGAGAGGGAGACTAAAGGGGAAGGAAAAATGGAAAGGAAAAAGAAAAAGGGGAGAAAGGAAAAAAGAAAAAAGGAGATAAAGGAAAATAGAAGGGAAAAGTAGGAAAGGGAAAGGGGAAGGGAAAGGGAACGGGAAAAGGGAAAAGAAGAAAGAGAGAAAGGAAAAGAAGAGGGAAAAGAAAGGGAATGAGAAAGAGAAAGGGGAAGGGAAAGGAAATCGGATTCTTTCATCTTTGATCCGCTCAAGCACTGACTGTATCACACAACTCTATACGAGCTGGGGAAAGTGACGGACAAAGCCCCCAGACCCCGAGCCAGCCTGTGTTGTACGTCTTCCTCCCCAGAAAAGAAGGGACAGAGCAGAGCGAAGCCCTGTCTCCCTCTCCCCTCCACAAAACCCTTCAGGTCCCACTCTCTTCCCGTCACCCCTGCAGCAGCCCGGACCAGCCCTGGTGCCGCTCAGCATCGCTCCCACTGCCGCTCCAGACCAGCTTTACAGCACCATCGGAGCAGAGCTGTGTGTAATTACGCTTTGCTCTCCTCTCTGACTGTAATTCCTTTGCTTCACTGAATTGCTTCCCCTTCAGCACCACACATAATCCATTGCACTGTAATTATACGGGAATTTTAATATCTGATGCATTTATAAGATGCACTTAATTCATCAGCCCCTTTAAATACATTGTCATTACAGCCGTCAGCGCGGTAGGAAGGATGACTCGCTGTCAGATGGAGATTAGCTGGCCCCCATGTGTAATGAGTTGGAGGGTGTTCTCAGCCCAGCCCAGAACCGTGCTGCTGGGGCTGGGGAGCAGGACCCGACCGCACCGGGTGTCCTGGTGTCCTGGGGGCACTCGCGGTGTCAGGGCCCCTCCGTGGAGATGGGGCAGCACCCGACCCCCCTTCCCCAAACACCTGAATCACCCAGATTTGGCATTTCAGAAAAGAAGGGCCTGATCCAGCACTGACTGCCCAGCGCTGCAGGAGGCTTATCCCCACAGGCTGAGCACCGGGGGATCCCCAAAAGGCACCCCAAGATGAGGCATCTGCATTGGATCCCTCCAAACCCATGAAGAAAGTAGCCACTACTGAAGACTTATTTTTCTTGGCATTTGTTATGGTGGCTCCTTTCCAACCGTGTCCTAAAAGAGAACCAAAGGCCTTTGAGCCTCTTGCAGCGAGCACAATGCAATGATTTTCCCGGCCTGGGATGAGGGATGAGCTCACCAGCGTCCTCAGTTCCCCCCGTCTTCGGGGCGCAGGGTCCCTGTGCCGTGCACCACAGGTGCTGGGGCTGGAGGGGACACCTGGGGGGTGACAGTGGGCTTGGTGACATGTCAGGGTGGCCGGGCACCCCCTGGGCTCTGTCCCACCCAGCCCCAGGAGAAACACCAGCCGAGCCTGGGAACAAGGGGCAAAGGAGGAGAGGGAGGGTGGGGGTCTCGGGGACCCTGCGGGGAGTCCTGGCTCTCACTGGTGGGTGACACCACATTTTTGCACTGGGAACATACTGGGTTTTCTCACAATGAGGCACGGTGACACGCTGATCCCCCACCAGACTGCGGCTTCGGCACAGCCTGACAGTGAGGTCTCTACCCCGGCTCCCTGCTCTGGCACCATGCGCTTCACTGAGGACTCAAGCTGGGGGTAGGAAGGGTGCTGCACCCAGCCTGCTGTCCCCCCTGTCTCATGTCACCAGGTCATGGCATGTGAGACAAGCTCCAGAGCTCAGCTCCCTGCGAGGATGCTGCACCGAGACCAGCAAGTCCCTGTACCCACACGCCAGACGCAAGCGGGGACACCGGCTCCGCGGGCAGAGCACAGCCTGGACCGGGGCATCTCCAGCCTGCGGGTATTTGAGGGGCTGGCAATGTCCCATCTCTCCTCCCTATCCAGAGGGACCCTGGTACCTGCTCCCCACGTGCAGCCACAGCCCCCTGCCTCAGTTTCCCCACCTGCACAGCAGGGCTATGCTCTCTGAGGAGGGTAGAGGCGGGAGGGCGGTTGGCAGACGATGCCGGCAGGGTCTCTGACCTGACCCCTGATTTAGGGATGGGACAGGGCTCTCTCTGCTCCCCAGCCCCTCCTTCCACAGGGCGCTGACACCCAAGGGGGATTTCAGCTCCCAAGGTCACCGGACAGATGGGACTGGGAGCAGACGCCCAGTCCACCCTGCCAACCACCCCCTCCAGGTCCTGGCCACCCCCTGGGGCTCACTTGTCCCCTAACTGTCCCCTTCCCTCCCCGTTCTCCCCAAAACGCAAATATCCAGGGAGCTGGGCTCCGCGCTGCAGCTCTGCCGGTGGCACCGGTGGCTGAGCAGAGCAGACTGCAGCACGGCCGTTACGTAAGCCCGAACGGGGCTCCAGGGATGTAGGACACCGGGGTTGGCCCCCAGCCCACCCAGGGGCTGCCACCCCCACCCCAACTCAGCCCCGGGGCTCATGGAGCATGGGGGGAACCCCACACTGACCCAGCCCACGCTGCAAGGGGTGCAGGGGTGCTTGGGTGGCTCTGGGGGTGGCTGTGGCCCTGCTATGGGGCAGACAGTGATGGCATGTGGCAGCAGCAGAGGGACACAAACGTGCAGGAGGGTTGAGTTGCTGTGGGACGTGGAGTGGGGCAGGAATGGGGTAGGATGGGGCTGGGAGGTGGTGGGTGCTGCACCCACATCCCCCTGAGTCCTTCTGGAGCCCTCAGCCGCGACTTTACCAGGACCAACCGCACAAGTGAGAGCACAGGGACAGAAATGGGTGGCCAGGTTGTGACTCCCGGGTCGTGTCTCTCTTGGGGTGACTCACGGAGCAGAATAAACGCAAGCAGGGAAAAGATCCCAACCCCTTTCCCTACCTGAATCCACCGGCCATGGCTACATCCCCACTCCTGCACCTCTAGAGGTTCAGCATCCCTGGGTCAGCATCCCCCAGGCCAGGGAGCCAGGATCAGGGCTCCCCAGAGCTGAAGGGGACATCTTTCCCCGGAGGGACAGCCCCAGCACCACCTGCCCCACAACCCCGCAGGGAAGCGGAGGTGAGGGATGGCAGAGCCGGCATCACCTGTACCCTGTGCCAGTGGCACGGCGAGCGGGTGGGCAGCACTGGCAGCACTGGGGCTGCCCCCAGGACCGAGCCCTACCCTGACTAAAGGACTGGCATGGGCCTGGCAGCATCCCCTGCCATGATGGGGAACGGGGACAGCGACGGGGAGCCCATGGCCCCCCAGCTATGTGGCTTTTCTCTGGCTTTCTACGAGGCACTGTCTGGATCTGGCCATTTCTGTTTGGAGGTGGGGGGGGGGAAAAAGCCCAGGCTAAGGCTCCCAGCAATAGGAGATACCAGAACAAGGAATTAATGTTAATTAATTCATAATGACACTGAGATAGTGATAGCAGATGCTTCAAAAGTCCAACGGGGGAATCTGAACGAGCTTTGCAAAAAACCATCGCCCACCGGCAGTCACCACAAGCTGGGAACGAGGGAGGGAGCTGGGAATCGGGATTAAGCTGGGACCAAAGGATGGAGCTAGAACAAGGGAATGAGCCAGGAATGGGGAAAGAGGGGCATGTCCCAGCAAGGTGGCAGGCCCACAGTCACCCATAGCTGTGGGGGCAGCACCGGCACTCTCCCAGTCACCTGGGGTATTCGAGGGCCTGGTAATGTCCCATCTCCTCGTCCCCATCCAGAGGGACCCTGGCACCTGCTCCCCACAGGGAGTCACAGCCCCTGCCTCAGTTTCCCCACATTTCTCCCTTCTACCCCAACTTAGAAATGGGGCCGGGGTGGTGGGACACCCACTGTGCTCTGCTCCCCAGGGCACAGGGACTCTCTGAGCCCCTTAATACTCATTTTTTCTCACCTTTCCTCCATTTCAGGCATGTCGGGTACAGGGCAACCAGATGGGTGGGCACAGGAAGGACAGACGGACAGGTTCATGGTCTGGAACAGGGACACAGGTCCTTCACCAGCCAGTATCCCCACACTCGGAGGATAATTCCCAGTCTCTGCAGCAAGTTGGCAGCAGGAGGAATGGGTGCAAGCCGGGCTGGGTTGCCCCGTCTTGCCCACAAGAGCCAACCCTTGCCCTGCACTATCAAACCCAAACCACACTGGACCTCAGCCAAGGGGCACAGAAGAGTCTGGAAAGGGGCTCAAGCCCAGGTGCCACGTCTCCGGGGCTGGGGACCCCAAAACCAGTGCCAGTAAAGATGCAGCCGTGAACTCTGCAGAAACCACGGGCAAACCTCTGGGCTTGGAGCCATTCACCAGCCTGGCCCCCCTGGCTGTTGGGGGGGAATTCTGCTCCCTGCATGGGGATACAGCACCTGCACCCTGAGGAAACCCCCAGAATGGGGGCTAAAGGAGGTGGCCAAGGCCGTGCAGGGCCCGGCAGTGGCGGAGGAGGATGGCACGACACGGCCAGAGCTGCCATCATCACTTACATAAGGTGCCCGCTCCATGTGTCACACACCCGAGCGGTGACAGGAGAGGGGGACAGATCCGTCCCCCCAGCAATCCCTCATTGCGACAGCGCTCCTGCTCTTTCTAGAGACAGCATCCTCAAAAAAATGCCACCTCGTCCCCTTTTCTCCCCACACACAGAGGTTGGATGAGGTTCCTGCGTCTCTCAAGCACGTTTACACCCTAAAACCTGATGCCAAGTGGGGAGGAAATGCCGAGGTTAAGCTCGCCACGCAGTTTCCCTCACAGCTCCTCCAAAGTTTATCCACAGCAGGGAGAGAAGGGGGAACCCACGGCAAACGGCGGCCGTGCCCGGAGCATCACGGCACCGTGCCGTGCGGCTGGGGAACCGCTGCCATCCCAGCCCGGCTGGTCCCGGGGGACTCACCGTGTCCCCCGGGGTCACCTCAGGGCTCAGAAAAAAAAATCCACCTTGACTTCATAGGTACAGCAAGACTTTCAGGTAAAGAACAGCAGAGGCTATACAGGATTTCAAAGTATGTCGCAGATCAGAGGCAAGAAATAAAGTGGCCTCTAAGGTGCCTTCCCCAGCAAAGCCGTTGTTTTATGAAGCCTCTCCAGTGTGGACGGGAATAGTCGCTGTTATTCCAGGCCTGAAAGGAGCAGGCGAGGATTTTTAATTTTTTCTCTTTTTTTGTAAAGTCTTGTTTTCATTATTTTCTGGTGGCTTCATTGCTTTGTGCTCACACAAAGGGAATTTCACCTGCTGTTCAGAACAAAAGGCCTCGGAAAGTTTTGCAGAGAAGGGGACGAGGGGAAGAAGCTTTACAGAAGCAAAACGAGTTGTTGCAGGGTTTGTTTTGGTAGGGGGTTTTTTGTTTATTTGTTTTTCAAGGAGATATTAAACATCTCCAGCTCTTTGGTGCCTGCAGGAGACCCAGCACCAGCACGTGTGTCCCCTGTCCCCACCAGTGTCACCCCCATGCTGGGATCAGGGAGGTCTCTCAGCCCTTTATGAGATTGGGGTCTATTTGGGGTGCAGAGTGGGGGCTGTGGGAAGGCAACGGGTCGCTTCCCATCTTTTTTTGGACACAAGCAAAATCATCGCCACGCTTTCTAAGAACAGGAAAGAAAAGATCCAGCCCTCGATTGCCAACACCACTGCAAAACAGGTGGTTCAAAATCACAAGAGCAGGGGGAGGAAAAACCCATTTTTGGTGATTTTTGCGCTCATATTTGCTGCAAAACCGTCCGGGAGCGAATGCTGCTAAATACACACCATCTTCCCTCTAACACTCTTTGCTCTATAATTAAGAGAGACTTCTAAAAATACAAATAGCCTCCAGCACCCAGTGAAGGCGTGCAGGTGCTGCTAACTGGAGGCACTTTAGTACAGCTCATTTTCTGGACAATTTTTACTCGCCTGGCTCCCGCTCAGCGCCGATACTATTACAGTGATGCAATTATGCTGCTGCTGCTGCTGTCGTCTCCGGCTTGCTTTGCTTTTTTTTTTTTCCCCCCTGCGTTTTGCAGTTTGTCTTCGAAGCACATTTTACCCCCCCCAAGTTTCCAGGCTCAACCCAGGCATGACCCCCTGTACAAGCAGATAGGGACCAGTGGGGTCACACAAGCGTGCATCGCACGCGGGCGTGTATACATATATGTGCACGTGCACAGGGGCATAACCCCGCATGGGCACGTCCAAAAAAAAAAAATCCAAAGTGCAAAAGTTTTGGCCGAGGAAGTGAACCGGCTGGGGGAAGCGAGCGGGAGCCCCGCACGGCACCGACGCTCCCCGAAAAGCAGCAGCAAACCCTTGCCACACAGGGAGGGGACCCACGGCACTGGCACGGTGACACCGGTCGGCTTTGCAAAATCCACCCCCCACCAAACCGGGCATTTCGGGTACAGGGGTGAGGGAAGGGGGCAAGTTCGCCAGCAAAGCTGCTGCTGCGAAACTTCCCCGTCTTATTTCTCCATTAGGGCTGCAATAGGTGGAAGTGATTGACTCACTATGAGACTGCTGTTTTTGCCTCTGACTTGGGATTAAGACGGAGCCGGAGAAGCTGTGGTGCCGTCACTTACCTCTCACTGCATCCAGCCCCCCCCGGCCGTGGGGCTGCGGGTCCTGGACAGTTAGCTGGCGAGGGACCCCAGATCCATTCGGGTTTCTCCCAGGACCGACGTTCGGCTGCTGCTTCTTAGGCACAGACCCAACCCCTCCATTCCAACCACAGGGGAAAAAAAATGTATCTTCTTCCAAAAGAAATAAAATAAAAATTAAAAAAAAAAAAAAAAAAAAAAAAAAAAAAAAAAAAAAAAAAAAAGGGGTGGGGGAGATTGAAAAAAAAAGAACCAAAACCAACACGTTTTTTTCTTGGTTCAGTTTCCTCCCGGATTAAAAAAAAAAAAAAAAAAAAAAAAAAAAAAAAAAGATAAATCCCAGCGACCAAGAGATCCAGACTCAGGTGAATTTAGCTTCAAACTCCCTCTGCGCTTTCAGAGCCTTCACCCTCAAATGGGCTCTGGAAGATGCTGGGGGACCCATCGTCGCCAAAGTGTCATCAAATATCCTCGGGGCTCAACTCCGCTCCTGCCCGCGGAGGGTGCGCGTCTTCCCGGCTCGCTGCCTGCGGTGGAGTTGGCAGGGACCTGCCTGTTTCAGCCTCAGCGTGGAGGGTGGGTGGGTTGGTTGGTGTGGGTTGGTTTTCTTTTTTTTTTTTCCTCGCTGCTATTGGTTTTCTTGCTATCTGATCCGGAGCGAGCGCTGCAGCTCGCCGCTTCCCTGCTTTTTTTTTTTTTTTCTCTTTCCTCCCCCCCCCCCCTCAGCTCCCAGCCTTTTTGACAGGGAATGAAACACAGACACCCAGTGAGACAAGCTCCGGCTTCTACAAAGCTCCACTCCCTCCTACCGCCTTTGTCCGTGAACAGCAACTCCTCCAACTCTGCCCGTAGACACCAGAGAACCTCCGCATCAGCACTTTCCTAATGGCTGCTTCGCCCGAGTCCTTCGGCCCTTCTTCTTCTTCCTCGCTTCCTCTTCTCCACCTTGATGGCTTCCGCTTGCTTTTTTCTCTAGCCCGGTCCTGGCTCCAACAGCCACAACCGTGATGAAGCGACAGCCCTTTCCCGACGGATCCAGCTCGGCTCCCCCCCCGCACTGGTTGCTGCGGCCCCCGCAGTCCATCACCGGCCCTTCTGGGCGCCTTCCACGAAAAATCAATGGCAGGGACCGTGTCCCCAGAGGCTTCGCTTCACTTTCGGCTGGTTTATGGGGTCTGTGTGTGCGGAGAGGAGTCAGGGGCAGAGGGAGGGCTGGGCACTGAAGCCGCTTTTTATTGCAGGTGGGGTTTTGTTTTGTTTTGTTTTTTTCCTTAAGATTGATTGGAGCACAAGTTTATTTCTTGGTGATGAGCATTATTTTAAGCCTTTGGGAGTCTCCAGGTCACCCTGTCCTAATAACAGCGAGGCCTTTTTTAGAGAGGGTCGGCATGGAACCCTGCTCCATCGGCTTTTCCCCCCGCACGAAGGGGAGCGGGTGGCAGAGGGGATGCTGCAGTGGGCTCACAACCCCGCTGGCATCCAGCCAGAGAAACATGCAAACCAGCCATTACCTGTAATTTTTGCTAGACTTCCTCTACACTCAGTTGCCCACAAGATCCCAGAAAAAAAAAAAAAAAAAAAAAAAAAAAAAAAAAAAAAAAAAAAAAAAAAAAAAAAAAAAAAAAAATCACAGCCAGGAGACCTCCAGGCTCAACACCGCTCGGCTTGGCTGTCACACAGCCAACAGGTGACGTAAAAACTACAAAAGGTCACATAAAAAGTATAAAGCTCGCCAGCACGTTAAGAAGCTGCCTCCCCACCTGCCCCATCTCCTTTTCACATCACCTCCCACCCCTTCTCAGCCTTCACTTCACTCTTCTCCAACTCCCACCATGGGTTTGGGACCGGCGAGCCCTCTCTCTTCCCTTCGGCAGCATCCCGGAGCAGTGACCCTCCTTGTCTGCAGCTCCCACTCTCTCTCCACCACGGTGATAAAGCATTGTGCTTCCCCTCACCATTCCCAAACACCCCCAAACTCCAGAGCATCTCAGGGCGATGCTCGCAGCGCTGCCTCCTCTCCCTGCTCACTTGCCCCATCTCACCCCATTGCACCCATCCTACAAATACTGGATTTTAACCAACACTGAGTGTAAAGCACTGCAGGACCCCAAAACACTGCTCTCTTCTACCTATCAGGCACCCCTTTGCACCCTTGATTCCTCCTCTCCTGCCCCCCATGCTGCTCATCGCTCGTGGAAACCTTTCCAAATCCCACCCCCCATACCAGTGCCCAGCCCCCCAGCTCCCTCCAGCAATAAATATAATTAACGTGCTGGGCAGCCCGGAAATTGCCTGCAGGGCTGGGGCAGCACTGGCCACGGGCCAGGCAGGGATGCACCTTCCAGGGTGGGGGGAACAGCTGCGGGGACCCCTGTCCTGTCCCCGTCCCCTCTGCTGCACCCCAACACGATGCTCTGATGGTGCCAGTTTGGAGCTGCATGGGCAGGGTGTTGCTCCAGCAAAGCAGCAAGTGGGAGATGTTTGGGGCTTGTATGGAAGGGGAAACATGGGCATCCTGGGGGGCTGCAGCCCTTGGGGCTGGCAGAAGGGAGCTGGGCATCCCCAACTGCTGAGGCTGGTGTTCTCGTCACCCTGCCGTGCTGGTGGCTTACCCCTCGCTCCCCAGTTTGCTATGGGAAACGTAAATAAAATAGCCTGGGATTTCCATCCCGGCGAGCCCTGGGATTCACCCAACCCACCAGGGGAACAGAGAGGATCCCCGTGTTTTCTGCCATCAGCTCTAGGTGCTGCTGCCCCGGGGCTGGGGAGAGCTGTGGGGAAGCCCATCACCCTCAGCACAGCCTGTGGGTGCAGGACTGCAGCCCCATGACCCAGGGGGTCTTGCCTGGGGAACAGCTCAGGTCAGGATCTGTCCTCCCCCTGCAGCCAGACCGGCCTTGGCAGTTCGCTCGGGAGCCGTCGAAGCAAGGAAAGGAGGGCGAGAGGGTGAAACGAAGCAGGGGGTGCACCCCAGCGGGGTCTCCAGCGGGTCTCTTCCTGCAGCGCGGCTGCGCGGGGCTGCGAGCGTCTCAGCGCAGAGCCATTAGGGCTAATTTAATCAAGACAGATGGCCCGATTGGAGGGCTGCCGCCCATAAATCCCGCACTCGCGCTGCATTAGTGTCAGGGCTCCTGGAGGAAGAGGCCACGGGGGAGGCGAGGGAGGAGCAGGGCTGGGGAAACCTGCTAAGTCACCCATCACAAAGGGCTGCTCGAACAAGGTGCCACCACCGTGGCGTGGTCCCCATCCCGCGGTGAGCAGTCTGGCCCTGGGACACAACCTGTCATCCTCCAGACCCTCCAAAATCCCCACAGCTGGAGAGGACGGGATTTCAAGCAACCTGGTTTTGCTGAACCCAAAAAGGTGCGGGGTTGTTCACAAATTCCGCACACCAAGACAAGGGTTGTTCCTATGGGAATCTCCCCTGCTTGGTCCAGGGACTTTTGCGGCAGGAGGTAGATGGGGTGCTGGGAAATATAGGCTTCAAGCCCCACAGTAGATCCCAACACACCAATACTCAAAAGTATAAGCTGAGAAAGACCCAAGGCTGATGGATGGAGCACCACCTCAGAACCCAGCTGAGATACCCCAAACTCAAGCCATGTCAGCCTACCATGGGGCTGCGGAACATCTCTGCGGGATGCCAGCTCCGCTCTCCCAGCTCCCTTCCCACCTCTTCTCCTAAAAAGGCCATTTTTTGGCTCTGGGTGCTAACCCAAAACAGCCACGTCCCCCTGTCCCCATGCATCTAGAAACACACACACCACTGTGCCACATGAGCCGAGTCAGGAAATAAGCTCTCATCTATCAAAGTTAAAAATAGCCATTATCTGTGCCATTAACACGCGTTACCCCTGACTCTCCGGCTAGCTGAGCTGGCTCCGATCTCACCGCCCGCCCACCGAGGCCACCATGCTCCCGGCCGAAAAACCGGCCGTGGGGAAGGGACCGGCCGGCTGCTGCCATCTGCTCCGGGCACCGGCATCACTGTTGGCGTGGGATGCTGGCTCTGCCAGGCGATGCGAAGGGCCAAGTCCTGGTGGGTTTTGGGAAGACAACGGGCCAGGGGATGCGGCGGATGGGTGGGAGGATGGCATGGATTTGTGGGCAGCACTCTCACCCCCGGAGCTCTCACAGAGGCTGCGTGGTCTACCAGCAGGGGAGAAAACAGGGGTGCTGGCACGCTGCAGAAGAAAAGGTACTTTTGTGATAAGGATGGGGGCTACCAGGGGATCTCAGCCTGGGAGAGTGGCTGGGGACATCGAGGAGCAGTTGGATGACGGAAAGATGGATGCTCAGACCAAGTCTCCATGTCCGGTGCATCTCAAGGATTATGCCAGCAGCCAGTTAGCAGGCAGCACAACCGAAATAGCTCAGGGAAGCTGAACTCCATGCACAAGGAGCAATGAACCATGGCACCGCCATAGATTTATCTGGAAAAAGGAGAGCGTGCATCTCTGTGCACCTCGGGGTTCTGGCTGTGCTTCAGGGAGGGAGCCGGCTGCCGGCAGGAGGAGCACGGCGGCTGAGGCCGGTGCTTGTCCTGCTGTCGTGAGACAACATACAAGGTTCTGGGGACCAGAAAGTGCTGATGGGAACAAGAATCAGCCACTGCCATGCAGGGGTGCAGAGCAGATCTTCGCAGGCTGGGTGTGAGCAGCACCATGCCCAGCAGGTCCAGCTCTCTGAGCTCAGCACCTTCGCATCCAGCCTTCCAGAAAATAAAAGCAAAGGCAGGATTTGGCCTGAGGAGTAACCAGCCAGGAGTAACAGCCCATCCCACGAAAAGCCATGGAGCAGGTGAGCCATTTCTCTCTCTAAACGGCTGGCACAGGGAAAAAAGACACTTGTATTTCTGCCAGCCGACAAAATGAGACGCCACTTGTAGCCAGTGAAACTCTGCAGATTTTGCTAATAAAGGATTGCTCCGTCCAGCTTCCAGCTGGATTCCAGCCCCAGCCACAACGCAGACGCTGCCAGCATTGGCCATCGCATCCCAGTGCTGGTGTCCCTAAGCCCCGTGACACGCTGCAGCTTCAGGCTCGCTGCAAACTCGGGCACTGCCCCGTGGCAGGGACATAGCTCTGTACCGAGGTTTGCTCCCACCCTGTGTTTGCCGTGAGGACCGTGCTGCTGGGATTGCACCGCGTCCCTCGGGAGACTGCAAGACACCTCAGGAAATTTTCCCTTTCTATTCAGCTTAATTTCACCCATTAGAGCTCGTTTCGGCAGGTCCCCAGGGAATGTCACTCCCCAGCATCCTCCTCTGACTCTTCCTCTACTTCTCTCCTCCTTCACACACACACTGCTTGCCTCAGGGAGGATGGTCCTTGCTCCATCATGAGCAATGCTGGCCCAGGCAATCATATCCTCCATAAAATATGACCCTACACCACCCCAGGTATGGCATGTACATTTTCGACGTGGTCGTGATAGTCTTTTTTTAGGACTTCAAAGGTGCCGACCCTGCCTCACTGCGTGCAAAGAGGTTCAGCCTAGGTCTGTGGGACAAATGCTTGAAGAGAAGTTGTCCAGGACATCACACCATGGCCAGAGGTGTGAGCCTGGTCCTCATCTGCAGTGGAAGAGCAGAAAAAGAGCCAGTTTGGGAAAACTTGTGCCCTCAGCATGCCACCACCCCGAGAACAGGCCAGAGACTATGTCACGCTGGGATCCTGCCCAGAAAATACAGGAAAATGCAGGAGGCAAGAAGCTTATCTGTTGCTGTTGTGACCTGCAGTGTTTGGAGGCAGGATTTGGGGCAGCAGATGGGATTTCCTAGACCTCATGCATAAGCCCACGGCTAGCTCCACGTCCTGGGCCACCTGGGATGAGCGCAGCTTTGTTTTTTTACCATGGGATGCTCCAAAAGGAATGGCAAAGGGAAGCTCCCCTGGCCTCATATCAGCCAGGAGAAACCTTCAATCCCCTTTCTGCTCTCCTCGCTCCTCCACCAGTGCCCCATTCCCCTTTCCCTCACCTCCAGGGTTGATTATTTTAGGACAGGGAGGAGGAAAGAGCATGAGCGACCATCAGATCGGTGGCTGCTCATAGCAGAGCCTATGGGGGCTGGACATCCCGGGGGTCAGACAGGCCCCTGTGTAACCCAGAGCCTTCCCCAAAGGGCTCAATGCAACCAAAGGGCCCAGCCGGCTTCTTACATAAACGACCTCAGGGCAGCACCTCTGGACCACTGGACCAGAGAGCAGATGCTCTGAGGCAAAATCCACCCCATCCCAAGCAGACGTCACCTAATCAGCACATTGGCTCCTTCCCAAGACGGTCTTGGGGCACACAGTAAATATCTTACATAAGCATCTCTGGCCTGGGGTCAGAACCAGTTCAGCCTTAATACACAGTGATGTGCTCCTGGACAGAGGCACCAGGGGTGGCCCCAGGGGCCAGGAGGGGCTTTATCCAGCATGGACCTGTTATACAGTTGTAGGACCCCTTGGTGACCCATCTCCACAGCTTTACCAGAGGAGGTTCCAGGAGAAACCCTGGTGTCTGGAGAAGAGCCACACACCCCCAGTGGTGAAAAAGGACAGAAGAGAGGGGTCAAAATGACAAGTCACACCTGCCCTCAACTTATTTGTCCTCCAGTACTTGGTAGCTGTGTATGCAGCTGGAGAGAGCTTGGAGAGCCCAGCACCCCTCCATAGCAAGGCCCATTCTTCCAGCCCAACCTTAAGCACCAAACCAGGACTCTCTTACCGCTTGGGAAGTGTCAGGTCACAATTCTGCTTCAGGTTAACCCCCTAAATTTCTCAGCATGACCAGAGGCACGAGACATCCTTCATTTTTGTGGTGAACAGCATCCTGCAGCCCACTGGGGCTGAGGGGTGGAAGAGCTCATGGACAGACACAGCCAGGGGTAGGAGCAGCCAGGCTGTAGAGGATGGATAACCCATGAGCATCTATAGCACCTAAATCATCAGCGCTGGCCTTTCCTCTGGGCTGCTCCATGAGGTGGAAACTGAGGCAAGGGCTGTGCTGGCAGATGTTAATTCCGTTTTCAATGCCTTCCCTCTGGCTTCACATCTCCAGGGGGGTTACCCACATGTCCGTACAGGGTTTCCCCACTATTGCCTTTACCTGCCAACACCAGGCTTGGGGGACTTGCCCATCCATAGGACATCACCTTTCTGCCAAAGCAGATCTCACAGGAGCACAGCAGGTCCAGAAACCAGCAGGACAGGAGTGCTCAGATGCACAGGCAGCAACCAGCCCAGAGAGCAGACAGGACACGACCTGTCCCAGCGCCCCTGCTCATCCCTGACAGGTCACTTCAGCACTGCAGCCACACACAACCTGTCTCCATCTTTTGTGAAAGGCATTTCACACCAGCCCTCACTGCTAAATAAATGAGAGTCCCTGGAAGAAGAGGAAAGTCCTCCCCCTGCTACGGCAGCATGGGCCTTAAATTTTGTCCGGATGGGCTGGGAATTTGGCTGTCACCAGATATATATGTACATGCAAAAGCAGAAATGTATATATATGTTCTTCCCTAAGGACTGCAGCCAGCAGGCTAGGGCTGCCCCACACATCAGGCACTCCACACTTCTCAAAGATGCTTCTTTAGATTTTCTTGACTATTTTTATCCTCTTGTTCCATCCATTCTGGATGATAAGAGGCAAAGCAGCAAAGGACTTCCCAGAGCCCAGGCCCAAGACCCTTCATCTCCCTTGACATAAGGGAGATTCCCAGTGTACATTGTTATGTTTATTAGCATGGGTCAAACTGTGCCTCTCCTCAGGGAATCTTCCATCTCTACTCCATTAAAGAAAACTAAGAAGTGTTTCAAAACCCCAATGTTTAACAAGGCAGCTGCAGGGAGGCTACTTGACTGATTGAGTTTTTACCTGGCCCTTACAGACAAGCTAAAGTACTTAACATAGAAATGAGGTTTAGTCACAGCAAGGCATGCGGGATTAGAGCTGGCTGGAAAAACTCTGATGGAACCACGTTCCTCCAGAATATGCACTCTTGTCAAAATTGAAATGCTTTGTAAGATTGAATAGGTTTAGCCAGAAGTTCATTTTCTTCAGAAAATCAGGTAGCGGGGACAAGAAAATAAGATGAATGGAAAAAAAATTGCTTTTTCTTTTGAGCCATACTGGTGTGCATGCTGTTGGGGAGGTTTTTGTTTGTTTGCTTATGATTTCTTTGTTCAGTTGTTTTGTTTGCTTTGGTTTTTGTTGCTTTGTGTTTGTGTTTTAAAGTTGTGCATTACTCAGGCAGGAACCGTTTTCTCTCTGACTACAAATTCACCCAAGCTCAGCAATTCCCCCCTCCCTGCTGCCTCACAAGCTGGTACCCCTGAAGTCATTTATGGCTCCACAAGAGGTGTTTGCTCCTGGACTCTAAGGCCAGCACAACTCAACAAAAACACGCTATGGAAACCCACCTGGAGCGAGCCTCAGGAGGCAAGGAAAGCCCAGCAGAACCCAAACAAGCAGCATAATTGCAAATAGAGTGATGAATTTTAGGAAAAAAATTCTCACAAGTGGTTTTGGGCATTGGAACAGGCTGCCCAGGGCAGTGCTGGAGTCACCATCCCCGGAGGGGTTGAACAGACGGAGATGAGGTTCTCAGAGACGTGGGGTAGTGCCAGGGGTGGGTTAACAGATGAACTCCATGATATTGAGGGTTTTTTCCAACCAAAGTGATTCTATGATTCTACAGCACAAACATCAACCCATATTACAGTAAAACCCCTTCCCCAGGCCATGGAGGGGCTGCACGATATACAAGAGGTTTTTTTGGGGAAAATAAACCCAAGACCCCACGGTCCAAGGGAGCAAATTCCCAGTTATCCTCCAGCCCGGTTACCCACTCACTGCTGTTCAGAACCAAGGAGGGTTTGTGCTGGATCTCAGGCTGGGGGGTGGCCACAAGCCCTCTGACTGCTGTAAGCCCAGCTGTGTGCCCAGCCATCCAAATCAAGCTGTATTGGGGTTTTTTTTGTTTGTTTTTGTTCCCCCCTCCCCTTGCTTTGGGATGAGAGGACCTTTATAAATGATTTCCGCTTAATCTCATTGCCAAGCGGACATCGCTGGGTTCTGCCATCGCATCATGCTCTGAAGACAGATAGAGTTTTCTGCCCGGGCTTAAAAAGAACATTGTTTGCAGAACAGAGCGAACAACACGTGAAAAGGAGAAGAAGGAGAAAAAAAAAAATCTGTAATGTTTACTGGATGAAAAACTCGCTCATTTGTTTGGACGAGGATTCTCAGCACGTACAACCTCAGGAACAAAAGGAGATGCTTGTTCTTTGCCGTGTTTGTGGTAAGAGTCCTGTAAATATTCAGGGGTGTTTGCGCTGTACAGAAGATCAACCACCTGCCTCCAGAAACTGCTCCCAGCACCCCCAAAAATCACTGCTGAGGGGTCCAGCCCTCTCACAGTCCCCGTCCCCAAACCCTTTACGTTCCATAGCAAATAAACAGCCTATTCAAATAGAAGTAACCACAACAATCAAATTCCTTTGGGCAGAAGTTTTAAGAAGAAACACAGCTCTGTTTGACCTTGCTTGTACTCAACGAGTTGTAGGTCAAATATTTTAATTGCCAGGTCACTAATCCCCACACACAGCATTTCAATATTTGTATTGCTGTGGACTTATCGCTTTCTGAAGCTGTGGGGGGGGAAGAAATAGCTATCTGGATGGATGGGTTAGTAATTTCTGCCAAAATACGGTGCTGAATACAACTGCTCAAGATGAATGGTTGTGACTGCAGGGAGAAGGGAGTTGAGCAGGGGGGAGTTGCTGCTTCACCAGCTCCGTTTCACATCAGATTCAGCGCTTCTGCCACTTTCCCGAAATCACAGCTGCATCCTCCAGCATCCAAGCACAACTGTCCCGACCTACACAGGCAGCGCATACAGCTCAAATACACCCTTCAAACCCCCCCGTCCCATCACCGTCTGGAAACTCAGACCAAAATATTTTGGTTTGTTTTGGTAAGCAATTAGTGAACCAGCCCCACCGCTGTGAGCTCCTGCAAGTATCTCACAGGCTCGGGAGCATCTCTCTGGAGCTCACAAACCTGCAATGCAGCCACCTCTGGGCTGCAGCACTCCCTGCAGCTCGAGACTCCTTCGGCAGGGAGAGAACTAGCAAATTGCATGGATGCTCCGCGAGGAATGTGAAGAGATGTAATTACACATGCTGGAATTCAGCTCACACACAAAAAAACCCCACCACACACACAAAACACACCACCACCACCAAAAACCCAAACAAACAAACCAACCCAAAACACCACACAACCAAGAAAACTACAGCAGGAGTCACAGCTCCTGGGTCACACAGGGACAGGCAGGAGGGAAGAGGACCCTGAATCATCAACTCCAGACCCCGCCATCACTGGCAACCATGTCACATAATCCAATTCGGAAATCTATCCTGGAAATCTTAAAATTGGCTCAATTTTCTGCCCTCCCGCTGCTGCTGGCATCCTGCTTTGTAGCTGCCTCCTTGTGACGGCCCTGAGGATGCTGCAGTCCAGGGGCTCCCACCTCGGGATGAGCTTCCCCACAGGTCGGGGCACAGGGAGGTCACACATCACCTTGGGGCTGGTTTCCCACCTGGTTACAACCAGCGTTAGCTCAGTGACAGCATGTCTAGAGAGGAAAGAAAACGGAGAGGGGAAAAAGTATGGCACAGAAAGCATTGCATTTTCAGGCCAGAATTAAAAGGTCAATTACTTTATAATCTCTCGAGTACAGGAACGCTCTTGCTCACTCAAACAGGGCTTAACAAGACCAGATCCTGGCCCAGAACAGAGATGTTGCTGCAGACCTGAGAACAAATAATAAATTCTAATGAAGACAGAGGTTGCATCGTTAAAAAGGAGCAGGCTGGATTCTGGCCTTATATCTACCCCCGTAAATCCTGGACAAAGGATTTTCTAGATTACGTATTCACATTCCTTTCCCTGTTTCTTCATTAAATAGCACACAGCGTACACCGGAGCAATCAGCCCAGGCGTGCAGAGAGTAGGCAGGCAGTGCTTTGGACCTCAGGGCTATCCAGAGAAGATACCCTGGGGAAAGTAAAGACTGAGGTTTTTTTTTTCTTCCTTTTTCCCAGTTGTCAGGGGGGATGTACCTTTGCTTTTCGATGGTGGATAGAAAGCTCAGGTGGTCACACCAGCAACCCATGAGGTTTGATGCACAGCAAGGAGTTGGGCAATTTGTCTTGGCTGCAACAGAGACCTGGCACATGATGGCATCTGCTGGGGCATCGTTTGGAGGTGCTTCATTTTCAGCCTCACTTTTGCAAATAAGAAGAAAAGGGGGTTTTTTTAATGCTATTTATTTTCTCCTCAGACTCAATTTGTGCAAATCTGTTCCTCGGACACCTGATAGCAAGGGATTCTCTAGCTTTGGGATGCAGGAGGATGGAAGAGGCTGTGCCTGCTGGGATACAAGGCTCATACCCATCCTTTGCTCCATTTCCGCCACATTTGGCCACTGCAAAGGGAGCATCTTGCTGGCAAAGCCGTATGTGTAACTGCACAAAGCCCATCCCACGAAGAGCACAGGTTACAAGAGAGGATGCTGCTCTCTGGACTGGGCTGGTCGTTCCATACGTGAAATCTCACCGGTGTCCCACGGGGACAATTATCAAATAGGAGAGTTAGTCATCCTGACCCAAAGCCATTAGTTACAAAACAGGGATGAGGGCTTAAAGCTTTTATGCTTGAACATGTTAGCTCAGCCCTTTAGGGAACTCTTGATGTGCCAGAGCATCTAATCTCTGCAAATCACTTTTATTCTGCCTTGCTCTGGGTTTTCCTTTTTAATCAACATAATCTTTATTCATGAGGTGTGTTGCTGCATTACAGGAACACCCAGATCCTGAGCACCAGGCTCGGGGAATGGAAACTGGGGAAACTTGGTGTCTGTTCCAGCTAGGGCTTAAGGCCTGGAGCAATTTATCTGGACTCGTGGCAGGCACTAGCACTCCTCCGTGTCCCGGCAGGGAGGAGGAGGAGGTGGTGGGGAATGGCCCAAGCACGTACAGGACAAGTGCTACACCCGAGGCTGGCACGCTTTGATCAGTACATCTCATCGCTATATTTAATCAGCGATGTCCACGCTCGCCTGGCATTGCTGATGGAGCCTTTTTAAAAAAATCCAAAATAAGTTCTTTGAAATAGAAATAATAAATTAGGGGGATCAAAGCAACGAGCGACCAGCAAATGACAGCAATGCAAAGAATAAAGGAAGCGCTAATGGGATTTCAAGGGGAGAAGCAGGGCAGGAGGGAGGCTTTGCTCCCAGGGATTAAAGAGCCGGGATGCCAGGACCCCACAACTTGTCTCACATGGGCTCAGCCCATTATCCTGATCCATCACCGCCTAAGGCTAAAATTCATGAGCCATCTCCAAAAAGGGACTCAGGCAGAGCACGGAGGGACAGAGCACAGTTTGAGCCCAGCACAAGCTCCCAAGAGCGGGCTGGGAAACACCAATGCCAGCACTTCTGTTTTAGAAAGGTGGCAGGGATTTCCACCATGCTTCCGTGGAAGCAAAGAGCCATCATTTTGGGTGATCCCATCCCCAACAAATCAGACCAAAAGAACTCACAGTTTCCCCAGTGCAACCAGTGGGCTCCCACTTGCATCCTCAAAGGATCAGCTTCCCCCCTGCCCCAAAAGATGATCCCAAGGTACTAATGGGATTGTAATTCCTCTAATGAGCTGTAATTAATTAGTTACCCTGTTAGCACAAGAGTTTTATGATTTTTTTGCAAGCACAGTGCCATTTTTTAGCTAGAGGGAGGCTCTTCCCCAGCACCACTGTGCTGTGGCCACAGCTGCAGACAAACCCCATCTCAGCACCGAGCACAGTCACTTTTTCCTCTGAGAGATCTTTTTTTCTCCTCCACCCAACACTGTTTGTAGCTGAGGGAGAGGACCCTGGAAACAACCACACAGCCCACAGGTCTACCCCAGGTTACAGACAACCAGACCACAAACAATAGCTCATAGGGGTCAGAGACATCTCCTCCAACAGCCCCTTGAGAATATCAACTCACCCTGGCAAATTTAACAAGAAAAATACCCCACAGGTAGAGAAGGAGAGATACCAGGACCCTCTGTGGTCCTTGCAGAGCAGGAACATGCCCAATAGCACTGACAATGAAGCCAGAGCAGTGTCTGAGCTGTTACGCACCACAGCGGCTCCAGGATGCTCAGAGCCATCCCACAGCCTCCAATACACCCAGAACACAGGACTGCACCCGTGCAAAGTGACAGAGCCAAATCATCTCTCCCAGCTCAGTTTCTCCATCACCCCCACACTTCATAGTTGAAGGACCAGTGTAAAGTTTCAGGGCCTGACATGGGCTGCTGCTAATTAACCCCACACAGTGCAGGCAGCGAGGAGCAGGTCCCTGCTCATCTCCCCCCATGGATTTATCCTTCCTGTCCCACAAATTTATGTCTTCCCAGCTCTGCTTTCCAAGACCATCCACCCCACACTACAGGGGAAGTTTTCAAAACATCGAGTGCCTCTAAAAATTTGTGATAGAGCTGGGGCTCTTCCCAGAGAGGGTGGGTTTTTTTAATAAAGCACGTGGCTCTGCACGGAGCCAGCTCTGAGCAAGGGTTACAAGGTACCTTTGGCTGGTTGTGGAGGCTGAACAGGAGGACGCTTCTGCGGGAACAGATGGAGCCGACGTGCCTGGGAGCCAGCCCGGCCCTGCTGCGGTGACAGACTGTCCCACGCCGCCTCCCCCGACGAGGCTGCACCGAGACCCCCATGCAGGAGCCGGGGTTTGCCAGGGGGCTGAGCCCTGGCACAACTCAGCCCACCACCAAACGCCACACCAGACAGCCCTTCTGCTTCTCCTCCAGCATCTAACTCACCTTGCTTGTTTCCTCCTATATATAACCAGCAGGCTGGGGAGGATGATGCCTCTCCCCTCGTTAGGCTCAGCTGGGCAGAGTGCACCACCTTCTCTCACTCACAGCAATTAAGCTAATTGCATCCACCTGGGTAGCTGATGCTGGTTCCCTGATCATGCAGCCTAGGTTGCCCCAGGACAGAAGGTTCTGGGTTGCTGTGTATTTGGGGGATATGAGTTCCTAACATTCAGGATGAGATGCTGCAGAAAAAGACTCTTTAAACACATTAATTGCTTTTAGAGCCTCATTGAATGTGACTCCAGCCAGGGTAGGTGCAGAGGGAGAGGTTTGGTGGAGCCCTGTCTGTGGACAGCAGAGCCAGGAGGGGTTTGGGGCTGGGAATGGGAGCCAGGAGGGCTCAGGCAGCCTCTTTGACTTCCCTTTGCTTGCTGCATCTCCGAAAACAAAGTGCTATCTGCACAGATGAGTGGGGCCATCTGAGCTGAGCCTGTCACCACAGTCGGGTTTTGGTGTGCCAGGAAAGCGGCTTGGCAATTAATCCTCCCCCGTGACACCGCCTGGGCCAGGGTGCAAATGAGCATTACCTTGATTAAAAGAGATGGGCTAATGCAGCATTTCGTCCCAGCAAAGCAGGGCAGGACTGTCCCCTGTCATCGAGTCCAGCTCCCTGAATTGCAGGTGATGGCGGGGAGCCCCAGGGGTCCCCAGAACACTGCTCAGCACCCCAGGCCACCCGCTGCCGGACCCTCCCAGGGACCATCCCTCCTTGCCAGGCAGCCAGAGCTTGTTTCCCTCATTAATCCAACAGTCGCTCCTCTGAGGATGCTCCTGCTCTTTCAAAGCTTCTCTTGCTTTGGTACCTGCCTTTTCACATGCCGCAGACACAAAACACCATGTTCCCCCTGCAGTGGCACCAGCCGGGTGCCTGGCCTGGGCAAGCACCAGCACCCCTGGGTGCAACGCTGGAGTAGAGCTAGCGGTGCCACCAATTGTCTTCTAGCCCAGGTCGTTGTCCCCCTTTCCAGCCTTGTTTCACCACTTCTGTTTTTTTAAACAGATTTTTTGAGAAGTTTCTTACACGATAATGTTATAAATGTGATGCTTTGTTTTGAAGGCCACCTTCTCAGAGCTGTCCAGGCACAAGACTGTCCTGCTGCAGCCAGCCCCGTCATCCAGGCTGGTCCCATTCGGGCTGGTGCCCCTCCTTCACATCTCTGGAAGCTGTGGCCACCCCTCACAGGGACCATCCCCAGGTCCTTTTTCCCCTTGTGTTGTTCTTGCACCTGCTTTAATTTGCTTAACACTAAATATTTTATTACCCCTCTGGAAAGTTACTGGGGAGATTTCCTAGAATAGAATCATAAAATCATAGATTCACAGAGGGACCTTCCCAGCTCCCCCAGTGCCACCCCTGCCATGAGCAGGGACATCTGCACCAGCTCAGGTTGCTCAGAGCCCCATCCAGCCTGGCCTGGGATGTCTCCAGGGATGGTTCATCCACCACCTCTCTGCCCAACCTGGGCCAGGCTCTCACCACCCTCAGTGTAAAAAAATTTCTTCCCCACGTCTAGAAGGAAATAGGAATAATATGAAATACTCAAAGCTGTGAGCGGCTCCTGCAGGTGCACCAAGCCCAGGGATGGTTGCAGTCACCCTCACCCTGCACAGAGGAGCTTGGCAGAGGCTCCAGCCTTTCCAGCTTGTCCAGGTGCCATTGAGCACGTTAGCTGTGCTTGGAATGTGGTTTTTTCTTATATCATCAGCCCTTTTTATTCGGGCCTCTGACCAAGCCGTGAACTTGTGCTGCTTCACTGGCGGCTGCCAAGATCTGCTCAGTGTCCGCCGGCGGGAGGGCCGTGATGCTCTGCGGCTGCTTGGCCGGCAGACGTCTGCCCTCCGCTTTTTTGGCAAGGCGATGCTCAGCCCCCGAGCACGGCACAGGCCAGCAGGACCCGCCGGATGGCCGAGGCCATGCAGCACTGTGGATGGTTGCAGGGCGGAGAAGGTGGGCTCACACCAGCATCTTGGCCCCATGGGCTCCCCACAGTGCCCCAATTCCCTGCACCGGGTGTCAGGATGATAAAGCCGAGCCGAGCTCGCCAGAGCAGGTGCAGCACCCGGCGGCTCCCATAATTAATGGCACCGACAGTGCTTCCCTGTTCCCTGCCAGACCATGAGGGGTACATCTTTTCTGAGGACCCAAACTTTGAAAAATCTCTTTTTTTTTTTTCTGTTAATTAAATTTGCTGGGACACTGTGCTTTTATTATTTTCTCCTCCTGCTTAATCAGGAGTGGGAAAGCTGGTTTGGGCCCTCTTCCTTCAGACTGGAACCCCATTTCTCAGAGGGATGGTGTAACTGCCAGTCAGATTTCCCCCCCACAAATCCCCTTTCCACCCCTCAGAAAAGCACCCACCTCTGCGGCTTCAAACCTAGGTTTGCTAAAGCAAGTGACAGCAGAGTGATTTGCAATGTGTCAGGTTTCCTGCCCTTTCTCTTATAGCTTTGGCTTATATGTTCCCACTGGGATTGCTTCGTTTCCATTGTTGTTGACCATTTTAAATCCCTCTTTATTATTTGTATTAAGGGAGCGTGTGGGGAAGCTCACTGCCTCGTGGTACCAGTGCCCAGCGAAGGCCAGACCTTGTCATGGCTCCAGGATGAGGAAGGCTGATTTCCAAACCTGGGGAGATGAAGGGAGATGCCGAGGGACACATATGCAGGGAAGGGTTCACAGGTCACACCTGCTGCTCCCCAGCACCCCAACGTGCTGCATTCTGCCTCACTACGGCTTCACAGCCATCACTAGATGTAGCTTTTACTGGGGAATCGAGACAGTCTCTGCTTCCTAGGCAGGAAAATGGGAGAATGGAATGAGATGAAGCAGTTCATCCAAATGCATGCAAAACCTCAGCGGCAGATCTCAGTCCCAGCCTGCAGCATGGCTGCGGATCCTCCTGCTAGTCTCTGATTTATTGAAGAGTATTGGGGGATTTTTAGTGGCCCTGTTTAGATTACTCATTCATTTTCCTCTCCACCTTGGCAGAGTCGATTTTCTTTATTAGCTCTAGATTTTCACTGTGGTGATAAAGCTACTAGATGATCCCTTCCCTCTGCAGACCCATCAGCTCTTAAACAAGTGAAGCATCCTTAGCTTGTGTGAGCAGATGCGACTGTATTTCCTAGTGCTAAAGGTGCCAGTTCTTCCCTTGGAGAGCACTTCAAGCTCTTATCCTCCAGCTTTTGAGAATTATGGCACAGATCTCACTGAGAGCTGAACATTTCCAGGACCTTCAAGAAAACAGAAGCAAAGGAGAACACGCAGAGGATGCCATCAACCACTCATGGGGGATGAAAGGAAAGGAGAAGGCACCTTGCAGGATGGGGGAGCCAGGCTGAGCGGGCACTAGTGACCATCCCAAACTGGTTGTAACTGTTGATTGTGTTCAGTTTGAGGTGCTGGAGCGAGTTGAGAGAAGGGAACGGAGCTGGGGAAGGGGCTGGAGCACAAGTGTGATGGGAGTGGCTGAGGGAGCTGGGGGGTTCAGCTGGAGAACAGGAGCTGAGGGGAGACCTTTTGATCTCTGAACTGCCTGAAAGGAGCTTGGAGCCAGGGGGGTCGGGCTCTGTTCCCCAGGAACAAGCGCCAGGAGCAGAGGAAACGGCCTCAAGTTGCACCAGGGGAGGTTGAGGTTGGATTTGGGAACAATTTCTTCCCAAAGGGCTGTGGGGCATTGGAACAGGCTGCCCAGGGCAGTGGTGGAGTCACCATCCCTGGAGGGGTTGAACAGACATGAAGATGAGATCCCTAGGGACATGGGTTAGTGCCAGGGGTGGGTTATGGTTGGACTCTATGATTGTGAGGGTTTCTTTCAACCAAAGTGATTCACTGAGTCTATAAGGGAGAACCAAGCAGGGTGTCCTAGAGTTGGAACATGGCCCCATGGGTCCTTCCTGGAGTCAGATCCCCGGCAGCAGCACCACTCAACCCCAGACACCATGAGCACCTCATTGGCATTGACACAGAATCTGGGATCTGCAAAGAGCCACCAGCCCTGGGTCAACCTGCCCTGCAGGTTATAGAAGACACAAAATGACTTGTCCATACACAGAGTAAAAAAATCCCTCTTGGCGACCAAAAATCCAGGGAGTCCCATCAGATGTTACCCCACCTGCTGTGAACAGTCCCCAGGAACCAGCATGGCAAAGCTGACAAGGGCAGAGCAACGGAAACCCTTCACAGAAATGGTTTGCCCAAAAGCAAGTGCCTCGTCTCACCTTGTTGCCCAGCTGGGAAAGAAAAGCCCTGCTCAGGGGCTGGAGCACGTTCCTGCACCCCAAGGTAGACCAGGAAACCACCCCAAGTCCCTTCAAGCACCAAGATAATCCCCAGGACACCACATCCATTCTTCCCTCTGCCATTGGGGGCAGACAAGGAGCCCAGATCTGGAGAAAAACACCCAGTTTCCTCCCAGCCCTTCTGGGTCCCACAGGAGGTGGCTGGTTTGTTCCCTGATCTTCTAGTACAGCTCCAGCAGGCACAGACTGTTGAAGGTCATCCCTTTGAACCTCCAAATGCCCCTTCCTGGCAAGCGAGGAGCCTTCTAGACTATGGTAGGAGGTGAAGCACATTTGGAGCAGCCACACACACTCACCCATCCCATCCCAACTCACCCACATGGACTCAGGCTCGCTCAGCTCCTTCTTTCTCAACACGCTGAAGATGGCTCCTGGAGCTCTCCTCTTGCTCCCACCTCCAAAGCACTGGTGGAGAAAGATCCCACCTCTTCAGAGCCAGCTCTCACCAACCTTCCCTGCCACCGGAGCCCAGAGCTGACCACCACACATCCACTCCTCCTGTGGGTGAGGCTGAGGAGCATCAGCAGCTCGGAGGAGATTTTTCCCCATGGATGGAAAGAGCTGGAGCAGCAGGAAAACTCGCATTTGAGCCAGCAGCGCTTGCTCAACCGCTAGTTAGTGGCTCCACAGGAAACACCTTCCTGTGCTCACCTGGAAAGGCATGTTCCTAGCGAGGCAAGGCCGTCAGCGGGCAGGGAGTGGACGGGCGGCTGCAGGAGGTACACACCTTGGCAGGTGCAACCTCACCTTCACCACAGCTGGCAGAGGAAAAGAGGCTGCCAGAAAGCGCTTCAGCTCTCAAAATGCTTTTGCTCTCTGCTTCGCAGCGTTGGGGTCTGCTATGGCCATTCCTTAAGGAAAAAGGGCTTTCTCATCTAGGACTAATCCAGCCTGGGCTTGCTCCTAGGTAGCGTTGGTATTTGTGGTTATAATACTCTATAATACTGTATACTTACACTCTGTAGTTTTATTTTAGACTGAAGCCATGAGGTCTCATGTGAGGCTTTCAGATGAACGCTGCTCCCTGCCCCTTCCTGAGCTGCCCCACGGCCAAGCAGTCTCTAAACAGAGCTCTGCAGGGACACAACATGATCCCAGTCCAAGCTACATCTGGTTAAAACCAGCGACTTGGGTGGAAAATGAGTGGACCACGAAGCTGTGGGTTTTCAGTTGCTGTAGAGCTTCTTTGACCCTTGACAAATCCTGAGGACTAAGTAGCAGGGGGCTGAAATAAGTCGTGGGAAGGACCCCAGGCTTTACCACAAGCTCACCAAGACATCTCAGCAGTAGTGATCCTCCTGACAAGCCCGGCTGAAAGCATCCTAAAGGGCTGGGGAGAGCAGAAACCTGGAGCAGAAGGTTGGGACAATGTCATGCCCAAACAGGTCTCTCCTGCTTTATGGACAACAACCCAAACCTGCCTGTCTCACTCGTGCAGGGCTTGCTGGGTGACAAGGAGAAGCCACCCAGGTCCATCTCCCCACAGAGGTCCTCTGTGGCCACCCTCCCGCTGTCAGCTCTCATGGATGGGTACTAGGCATGGTGGCCATGCTTAGGGACACAAAGCCTGTGACTCCTCCACTGAGCTCCCTGGGAGCGCAGGATGCAATACAAATCCTCGCCGTCAGGAGAAGGTTACTCAGATCAAAAGCATGTACTCGTGTGTCATCAAATGAGATGCTGCTCCCTCCTCCCACCACCGTCACCACGGAGCTGTGTGGTATCTCCAGTGCTCACCACAACACTCCAACCACGCGGCTCTTGGCCTCACTGGCCAGGAGCACCTTCTCTGTCACACCTCTCAGGGCATGGACATGACAAGAGTAATTACAGAATCATCATAGAATAGTTTGGGTTGGAAGGGACTTTCCAAGCTCATCCAGTGCCACCCCTGCCATGAGCAGGGACATCTGCACCAGCTCAAGTTGCTCAGAGCCCCGTCCAGCCTGGCCTGGGATGTCTCCAGGGATGGGGCATCCACCACCTCTCTGGGCAATCTGTTCCACTGATCACATCCCTGAGGGGTCCAGCACGGCTCTCCCAGCTGGCACCCAGCTTTACCTTGCGACATGGGACGTGTCACCGTTTCTTCTCCTCTGCCACGATGGTGCCAGCTGCTCAGAGTAAAGGAGTATCGCTCCACTGTCATCAGTGCCACAACTCACAGGCATCTCCCAAAGGCTCGTCTCACTCCTCCCAGGTGTCAGGTACTTTCCATGCTCAGATCCCCCTGCAGATGCTGCTTCAAACAGTTCTGGATGGCTGGTTAAGGCCCATATCAGCTACCTTCCCACATCTCCATGAGGCCACATGCCTGTTCTGGTCCGGAGTTGTGGCTTCCTTGGGCTCAGGAAGGCTGAGACATTAGGTGGGGAAATGCTGATTTCGCAAGGGGCTCCAACAGCACAGAAGAAGCAAAGCCATGCTTGGGAGAGCGGCAGATCAAACCGAGCCAGGAAGCATTTCTTGCCAGCCAGGAGTGAAGGAAAGAGGAGAACCAGGTGAAGCTGGGGACAAAGCACCATCTACTGTGTGTCTTTGCAGGATGCCAGCCAGATTTTGGAGCTCTGAAATGGAGACCTCTCGTTTGCAAACACATGATGGTGTTTGGTGAAATCAAAGGGCTGCAGGGTCAGGATGAAACACTCCTCCATAGCCATGAGTCAGCCTGGAGCATTGCTGTGGGCAGGAAACCTGTGAGTCATGGGCTGCAGCTGGGTTGGAGGTGACCACCAAGAACATCCCATGTTCTTTATATCCCAGACACTGATCTGGGCAGAAAGACCCCAGCAGCTGCCCTGGGACAGAGGCCACGCCATGCATTACCAGCACATGTCTTCCTGGGCACCTTCTGATCTTATCTTCTGCATCCCCATCTTGGGTTCCCAGCTTGGAGGTGGATTCCTGGTGTGCTGGATGTGCCCCCTCATCCAGGCAACACTTTCTATTCAGCAGTGAGTCTTGATGAGAAAGCCAACATCACTGGTTGGCTAAATACAGCATTTCCCAAGGCTGTCCCTGCATGGGTACCACCGCTGGAAAACAATGCATGAAAGAACAAACACAGATTTTGCAGAGGGATTTCTCACATCATTTATCTGCAATACAAGAGGCACTAAGCAGATACAGGAACCCTTGCATGAAGCTTTTCTTCTGCCTTGAAAGGTTTTCCAGCAGGACCCCACCTGGGTGGCTCAGGACTCTCCTCCAAACTCCACAACCAGCCTTCACCTCAGCCTCATCCTCCATCCTCCTCTTCACCCTCACTTTGAAGCATTTGGGTTAAGCCTCACCATCGGGAAAGGAGCAGCTGTGGGCACAGCACGTGGAGCTGCCAGGCCAGGAGCAAAGCTTGCCAAGAGATCTGAAGAAGGGCTGGTTAGGAGTAGCTGCCCTTTGCGAGCTCGTTTGCCTCATGCCTCCCTTCCGACTGCGTGGTACCCTCAGCCAAATATCATCAAAGCTTTATTCACACACCAATCACATTGTTTGCCTTCAAAGCTGGAGTGAGATCTCCCTGCCCAGGCTGCAGCATCTTTGAAGCCGAGGGAAGCTGTGTCCGCTTGCTCTGAGCTTCGCATGGCAGCGGGAATTCGTCAGAATGCCTTGGAAAGAAGTGGCTGGTGCCTTCAAAGTGGAGTACGGGTTGATAAGAGTGGAGTGAGGGATTTTAGCTCCTACCGGGTAATTATCACCTGAGGAAGGCTGAGGAGTTAGCTGGTTAGCTGGAAATTATAGCCTCGCATAAACCCAATCTCTTTCCCAAATCCAGTCCCTTCAGTGCTCAGGAGTGTTTGGTCTGGTTCCAAGGCTCGGCTTCTGAAGAAGTTTGGAGAGGTCCCTCGACAGGCCTCCAACACGGCTGCAAAGCAGAGACCGCATCCCTTCTGTTCAGAAGCATACAAAAAATGGGCGATGCTGCACAGCGAGAGGCTGAAGGAAAATAAATGGCTTCGTTCAGGAGAACCAGTTGTGGTGAGATGAGAAGTGACTTAATTACAATAAGTCCCTTTACAGCAAAACTGCCAGGTGCTAAAAGACTTTTTAATTTAGCAGAGAAAGGCAGATCAACACCGAGCATCTGGAAGCTGAATCCGGAGAAAATCCAATTAAAATCAGGCAATGCTGTGAGTGAAATAAGCTACAAAGCGATGGATTATTCACTCCAGGATATCTTGAATTCAAGAGAGGGGGAATCTAATAGATCCTTCCAGCATGATGTCTAGTGACGATGAACACTCCTACCCAACTTCTGGGAGCATGCTCACTTCATCGCAAAAGCAAGACCAGGAGTTTGGCTAAATACAAAGTTCCCGTGCATGTGATGGAGGACAGCCCACAAGTTCTACTAGGTAAGTCGCACTGTTTTATGCTTGGAGGCATTAATAACCCAGAACTAGCAGCCGACACCATGGAAACCAACTGGTACTCAGTGACAAGTTCTCCTGTTGCTATAGGAACAGGGCCCAAACAAATAAAAATTACCTATAATTTTTCCTCCCCAAAGTTCTCCCACATTGCATTTCCATAGCAACTAATTAGCTCATCAGTGATCTGAACCGAACCAGTAGACTGGTGGAAGTGTCCGGCTGCCATGCCCAGCTCTGTCCCCTCTCAGGGTTTGCTGAGAAGAGCCATTAAAATAGTTTAAGATGGGTTTAAGGGGAAAGGCTTGAGCCCAAAGGGTTGGGTATCTCAGAGCTGGATTTCTTCGTGCTTTCCCCGTGATACCTCTGACACAAATATCACTTGGTCCCTTCTATTTCTGGATGTCACCTTACACTTCAGTTTCTCAATCTCGTTGTTTCCTTTCCAGACTCCCCACATCTCCTCCAGGCTCAGCGCTGGTCTGTTTGACAGCTGCATGGCTTGGCAATGTTTTCTCATCCTTCTGGCCCTGATATTCAGGTCTCTTGACTTGTTGCTATCTTCTGCTCCAAGCTAACATGCTTCGTCTGCAAGGTCTTTGCAGGAGTCTCTCTTTCCTCATTTACACTCTGCAGCTACATCCATTCATCATCCACAGGCAGTTTACCGTCATGAGTGTCCCCCATCTCCAAGACATGCTGGAGATTTGTTCAGCCACTTCCGCTTAATTCCCCAAGTCTGATCCCTGGGGAAGCCACTGCTCAACCCCTCTTGGCCAAACCACTGTGCAAGTCTTATGAGGAACATCTGAGGGACATCGGGGGTTCATCCTGGAGAACAGGAGCTGAGGGGACACCTTCTGATCTCTGAACTGCCTGAAAGGAGCTTGGAGCAAAGGGATAATTGGGCTTTTCTCCCAAGTAACAAGCCATACGATGAGTGGAAAAAGCCTCAAGTTGTGCCAGGGGAGGTTTAGATTGGATATGGGGAACAATTTCTTCCTGGAAAGGGCTGTTGAGCATTGGAACAGGCTGCCCAGGGTGGAGTCCAGTGATAGAGTCACCATCCCTGGAGGGGCTGAACAGACAGAGATGAGGTTCTCAGGACATGGGGTAGTGCCAGGGGTGGGGGAACGGTTGGACTCGATGATCTTGAGGATCTTTTCCAACCAAAATGATTCTATAAATCATGCTGGTCTGAAGAGACCCACCACTGCCTTGTTTAAAGGAGCGATGGATGCTGTTGTCAACATCATGGCGAAGGAAAGACTCTAGCTAGATGCAGGGCCAGAAGGGTGTGTTGGATCACCCTCTCTTGATTTCAAGACATTTTGAACACAACGTGATCCTCTCCCGAGGCTGATGGACACATTCACACCCTGCATACTGCCTGTTCGGCAGAGCTCAGGCTGAACAGCTGGCCTCAGCAGGCACAGGAGGTGACCAATGACAGAGCAATCAGGTGTTAAAAATCACCCAGGGGCAAAAAAAAATAAAATAACCAACTGGTAAAATTGCTGTTGACAAGTGTAGGTGTAATTAACACAAACATGTGGCATCTAAGGAGATTAGATGTATTAAACCACAGTTGCATGCCCACAGAGAGGAGATGCTACCTTTGATTACTGTCAGAAACTTTGGAAAACGGAGATCAAGTCTGATTTCCTTCTCTGTAGTAGAAATCTGCTGAATATGCCCAGAAATCTGCTGACTTGCAGCCACAGGGAAACACAGCCCAGGTCTTCTTGGTTTTATTTCCTATGATTTGAATATTTTGGCACCTCTCAAGCAGTAAGTTATGAAAAGATGGTATAAAGGGAGAGGAAAAATAATTAGCCATAGTTACCACTCAATTAGAAAAACTGCTGTTACAGCTAAACCAAGTAAAACAAAGCTGTGGGAGGTTGAGGGAAGTTCAGACAGAGCAGGTCCACCAAGCCTCGGTCCTGAGGCTTTGCAAACTCAGTGCAAGGCTTACGGCCCCGTGCAACCACAGCACCACCTTACAGGGCTGCAGGTACCCGAGGTTGCATTGGGGAGCCCCATCTTCTCACCTCCAAATACCCCAGGAAAGCAGCACTGGCACCCTGGGGTGAGGACGGATGTGTCCCTTTGATGCCTTGTTGAAGAAGTTGAGGTCAGGGTGGAGGGTGATTGTTTTCCCCACAACCTGGGGGATAAAAGCCCAGCGTCTTAGGCAAGGGACCGCAGTTTGGGATCTCTGATACCTTTGCTGCTGCATCCAAGCTGCTGCCAAGGACTGGGATGTAAGACAGGCTGCCGGCTCATTCTTCCCCGCCTGCTTCATTACCTCCGAAATTACACACATAAACAACCCGTTAAACACTTGCTGATAGAACAGCATTTGGAGCAGGGGGCAGCATGGCTCTATCAGGATTATTCCCCCACCCTAGGGGCTGCCCTTTGAGGTCAATTCATGTAAATCACACATGAATTCCCATAATTAAACACTGAACTCCCCAGCTCTGCATGTGCTGGTGCGAGTGACAGCAGCGGGGTGGGCGCGGGGAGGAGATGGGAGCTGAGCCCACATCCCGACACCACCCAGGCCAGGGTGAGGCCGAGCTGGTACCACGTGTACTGGAGCAGCATAGGGTAGTTTGGGTTGAAAGGACCTTCCCACCTCCCCCAGTGCCCCCCCTGCCATGACAGGGACATCTTCACCAGCTCAGGTTGCTCAGAACCCTGTCCAGCCTGGCCTGGGATGTCTCCAGGGATGGGGCATCCACCACCTCTGAGGTGGCAGTAGCAGCAGGGGATGCTGGGGGTGCTCCACCTCGGGGCTTTGCCAAGCAAATTGGGGGGGTTTTAACCAAAACCAACACAACTTGTGTGGTGAAGTCTCCCACTGAGACATGCAGCAGATTCTCCTAGTGCCAAAACGGGATCTGAGCCCAGGACGGAAGGAGCCCAGCTCCCATGCAGCTCCTCTGGTGTCTCACAAGGACCAAGCAGCACCAGCACACAAACCCCCATCTCACCTCCCTCCTCCACCAGCCCCATCTCCATGTCACCCATGAGAATCTGATTATCAGCGAGATCTCTGCCGCTGTCAGACGTGATCAAAACCACAACTCAATTAAATTTGATTGGACTGAAAGCAGAGTTGTTTCAAGGAGACAGGCATCTACACCCAGAATGGAACATCATTCCCCAGCAAAGTGGACTGAAATCTGCAGGGCGGTCACCTCTAGGTGACAAAAAAAGCTGAGAGGTGGCTCTGGCCCCAGGATGAACTCCATTGCTCAGGGCCAGGAGACTTTGCCAATTCATGCATCTGCCTTCTGGAGAATCCCAGATAGAGTATGGTGAGCCCACCCTTCCAGAGGTGCTTTTAATTCTTTCTCATCTTTTGAAATCAAATAAAATTCCGAAGGAGAAACTTTGTCATTTGAGCAACAGAGTGGGGGAGGGAAAAAAAAAAAAAAAAACCCACACACATGCCTGGAGATGAAAGAGAATTCTAGATGGGTGTTTCATCTCTTGCTCTTGTAACGAACATGAAAACAGAAAAAGAAAGAAACAAACAAAAAAATCCCAGACACAGTTAATGAGCTTTGCATTTAAATGTGGCACCAATGTCACCGGCGCAGACTGTTCCCTCAAGGTTCCGCGTACAGGCTCACACCAGACGATGGGCGTGGGACAGCCCGTCGGAGCAAATATTGGAGGAGATTAAATTTCACTAGGGTTTACTAAATAAAACATGCATTTTGAGAAATCAAGAAAAAGTTTGTTAAATATTTTAGTACATCTGGTCTTCTCTTCCCCACCCATATACAAAATGCTTTGCATATTTATTTTAGCCTGCACTAGATTTATTTAAAAATAGCATCACCAGCACTGGAAGCAGCCCACTTGCTTTTCATCTAGATCTTTGCATTTAATCAATGAATCCAAAATTAAACAAGGTTGGGTGAACTAAATCTATACAAGGACCTATTTGCTGATCAATACAGAAATGCATGCCTGGGATCTCTTTACTGTGTGAAATATGAGGGCTTGTGAGAGAGAAATTGCTGTTGTTATTACATTAAAAAAAAAGATCAGATTTAATCTCCCCACATTAAAAAATTATTTATCGGAGAGATGCTTTCTCCTAAATAATTCATGCTGGTTGTATAGTACCCAGAAGAAAGACAACTCCCATCTTCCATTTCTAATAAGAGGGAAAAAGCCTTCAATATTTTTCTTGGATTCAGTTTCATCAGCACAAGGAGCTGGAACTGCTCTTGGCTTCAAGAGAGTGAGTGTCCTCCCCCACCACCACGGGGAGGCTGACACCCCCAAAACACAGAGATAAACCACAACGTGCTGCAGATGGAGAGTGAAAAGCTCCAGACGTGTCCAGAGGCCAAACTCACATCACCAGTAACAGGCACCTGGCTTTGGCGTTCAGGTTCAAGGGGTGACAATGGTGGTGGCAGAACCCATCTGGCAGAGGGAAGAAGGGTTCTCCTGAAGAAGCCACCTCAATATAGCCACGAAATAAGTGTGACCTCCATTCCATCTCTCTGTGGCTGGATGTGTTCCTCCAAAACAGGGTGGAGGTGAAGCCGCTCTGGGATGCACTGAGCACCAGCTCCCCCAGCAAAGGGGAACTGGGAGACGACCAACAGTCAAGCCAGGCCACCCCATATGAAGTACATGGGAGACACGAGCCACAAAACTCAGCAGAAATATCTCCAGACCCACAACAGGAATAGAATCGGGGCTGAAGAGCACGGATTTGGGAAAGGTGATTGATTGGCCTATCAGCTCATCTTGGGGACAAAATTCAGGGCTGGCTTTGGGAACTACATTGCACAGCGGTGTGCTCAGCCAGGTCCCTTTCTCCCAAGCATGTGGCAAGAATTGATCCATCAAGGGCTGTACCTGCTCCGCTCTTTATAAATCTGCATATCAGCCACTTCTATGAATGAAAAATGCATGCGCCAGTAAATTGGAGGTGAAATAATACATCTGTTGTCAGCATTCTTTTTTTTTTTTTTTCCCTCTGTTCCACGAGTTTCATTAAGAGGAGTCATATCATCTCTGATAAAATTAACATCACCAGTTCACTAATTGTTCCTGACACTTCCCTGTTGCTTTGATGATGGATCGCTGCAGAAACACCAGCCCCAGGCAGGCAGGGAGGGATAAAGTCACCTCTTGGGGCTGTTTCTGGAAGAAAACACAACAAAGCTGCAAAGCTCATGCCAGGGAACTGCCCCGCGCCGTGGCGAGGCTGGGGACACGGGGGTGCCAGGGGTGTCCCAGGAGCCCTGCTTGGTGCCAGCGCTGGATTCAGGTCCTGCAGCGCTGCAGCCAGCTCACAATGTGCATGAATGAAAGGAAGAATGAGAAATAACTGGCCCCGGCCAGATAGATAGAAATCACAGAATCATAGTATTGTGTTGGTTGCAAAACACCTTTAAGATCATTGAGTCCAACACCACGTGTCCCAGAGGCAAGCTGAGCTCAAGGGACAATCCCAGCCCCAGCTTCCCCCATCACCTTCATCCACCTGCATCTTTCAGCCCTTTTCCAGATCGGGAGCTGGGCAAACCCAAAATAACCAGTTTGGGGTCCAGTGCCCTCTCCCTGGGGTACTGGCACTCAGGCCATTTGCATCCCTGCAGGAAGGGACCCCACGGTGCGAGGGATGCAGAGGGACCGGGTGCTCAGTTCCCACTCACACCTCAGCTGATTTCGGCCCCCATAGGCACAGCAAGGGTGGTGGTGGCAGTCAGCTCCGCTCAGCATCACCTCGGGATGCCTGGAGAAGCCAGGTGGGGCAGAGACAATGCCAGTGCCCCATCCTGCCACCACGCTGTCCCCTGTCCCGTCCCTGTGCGGCCAACAATCAGGGTGAAGACTTGCAACGCACCGGAGAACATAGCAAAGAGGCAACAGCTGCTTCTCACTGGCCCAGATCGAGGTTTTTAATTAAGGAGAAGATTTGGGGGACTAAAGAGGAAGATCCCTCCCAAAGCTGTAATTAAAAAAACACAGGGCGAGGCAGGATGACAAGGGACACGTCCTGCTGCCGATGGGGCTCAGCTCAGGAAGGCAGCACAAGGGGAGCAGAGACCATCCCATGGTGCTGGTGCAGCCCCCTCCCCAAGGGGAGGCGTCCCCCACCTGAGGGTCACAGGGGCTGCTCTGCACCCACAAAAAACACCTTTCAGTCTCCACTGAGGTTTCCCAGATCTCCAGCGAGATTCACTAAACATGGTCCCTCGTAAAGGGCAAGAGCCCCCAGGTGAGGCGTGGAGCAAAGCAACGGACCCTGGCACGCAATAACCACAGTGTAAGTCTCAAAAAAAACCCCAACAGCCCTAGAAAGACCAAAAAAAAAACCAAAAGAAGGGGTGGGAAGGCAGCCTGGAGGTACCGCTCCCTGAAAAGCGCTGCTGCCACCCCAGCACCTCACCCTGGCAGAGCTCCAGGAGCCGCCAACACCTCTGCGCCCTCCTGGCTCACCCCAAATCGCACCCAACGTTACCCATCGCTCTGGCCTGGCTCTGCAGGTCGCTCCCTGTCCCCAGAGCTGTGCAGCACCGGTGGGTATCGATGCGATTCGCACGGCAGCTGCTGCGTGTTTACACAGCGATGACGAGCCCCGTGGAGCGGGGAGGCAAAGAGCATTGCTGGGGCTCCCGTTCCCAGGGTTGGGGACAGCTGCACACCAGCTGAACACCTCCTGCCACCAGCAAGGGCTCCCCAGGCACAGGTTCCATTGCAGAGTCACATCCTGGGGTACCCCCAAGCTCGTTCAACAGCTTCTCATCAGACACTGAGCAGGACCTGTTGCAGGCGGTGATGTTCTGCAGGGCCTCTGCACAGGGGCGAGACGACCTAGGAAATACTTTATTAATTGCCCTAGTGAGCCAGGGAAGCGATACTCGGAGAAACCGTGCTCGCAGTGCACGGTTCACAGCATGGAGCTTTTGTCTGAAACCTCGGGTTTTATTTATGAAATCTCAGCTTCCATCAGAAAAAAAGAGCATATCGCTCTAGAAGAGACATAAGCAGCCCTGAGGAGGGAATAACACCGAGGAAAACACAGCTGATAGCAAGGTAGCTGCCTTGGTTCATCGAGGTGCCCGTCTCCTCCACTCCGAGCTAATGTAAATCCGATGTAAATCAAGTGCAAAAGCCACCATGGCTCACCAGGCTTCTCCTCTGCCCACGTGCCTGCAGCACTCGCCGCCGTTCCCGGCGTCTGGAAATAAACAGCCTGTTCCAGCACCACTTGGTATTTCGAGAAAGGTTAACACAGCATGTGAGGGGCCAGAGTCACCGCTCACGGGGGCTGGAAAACCTCCAGGCGAACTTGCCGGAGGACGGGGGCTCCCTGCGTGGGAGGCGACCTCCTCGCCCCCTTCACAGCATTCACTTCAACCTTCGATATTTTCAGGCTTTGCACTGCGAAGGTTTCCTTCTCCCACCCCCATGTTTCCCCATTAGCATTCCCACCTCTGAAAAAGCAGCAGAAGTTTCAAGCTGAGAGGAAAGCCAGGAGGTCCTCGTTCACTGGGCAAGCTGGGAGTTTTACCCCCTGCTTTGGGGCTCCTGCTGAAGGCAACAGAAAATCACCCCAGTTTTCCAGCGCCCCATCATTGGGGAGCTGCTGTCAGCCCTGGTGCAGATCCCAGGGGAGCGCAGGGGCACAAGGACTGGTCCCCATGGCTCAACTCATAAAGATGCACTGACTGGGGCTGGGTTTGCAAACCAGGCTGCTAGGACAAACAGGAAAGGTTTGGAGATGTTTTAACCAAGCCAGCGGTGAAAATAGAGCGAAGCTTAGAAACCTCATATCCAGAGATAACCAGTTATCAGGAGGAAAAACAGAGAGGCCGCTAAAGCACATGGATAACCATGATTAAACCAGAGCTTGAGCTCTCCTCACCTTAAAATAAGCCACCTACCCTTCTGCTGGAGAGAAGAGCTGGGAAACATCTTCAGCAGCTCCACATGGGCAGCAAAATCCACCCCCACCCCCCATTTAACCCCTTCCCTCGCTGATGGGCTGCACCAGTCCCTCCAGGTACCAGCTGAAAAGATTTTAAAGCTTCTGGCTGGGCCTGGAAAGGTTGATCCATATTCCTGAGGTGTCTCATCGGTATTCTGCAGCTTCAGCTCATTAGCACTTAGGTGCTACAAGAGCAGGAGCGTTGGAAGTTTCTGGGCGAGACAGCTATTACAGGAGGATTGAGCACATCTCGCACTAACTAACGACCTGTATGAACTCTCTAATTTATACTATCGATCTAGAAGGTGCCCAGAGGCCACCTGAACCAAAAAAAACCCGCCCTAGATACAGTCTCAGCCACCTGCAGAAAAAGAAAGATTAAGCAAAATAAATAACCCGCAGCCCCAGAAAACTGGCTGCATCATCACACCCCCTGCTAACGCTATTAGCCAGCCCTCCTCCACAAAGGGATCTTCAGGGACGGTGGGAGCTCCAGCTCAGCAGCTCCTGGAGAAGCCCACCAGCCCAGCAGAGGACCAGTATACCAGTACAAACACCCACTGTGTACTGGAGAAGCATATTTGGGGCTCTGCCCTCTTAGAGAGACCGTGCTCCCAAGACGTGATGCTCAGCAGAGGGCAGGGAAAACTGCTGACCCCTAAACTCAGCTGCCGCAGCCCTGATGGTCCCCATGTCCCCTCCCTGTGTCGATGTGCTGAGTTTTCCCTTCTCTGCAGCAAGATCTGTGTCTTTGTCACCCGCATTTGGGCGCTGCCCGTTTACACCTCATGATAGACCCCCAGGTAAGTCACCGGACAGAAATGACCTCTTTTTGCCTGTGTTTGAGACAAATGGGGGAAAAAACCCACCATTTCTCCTGATAATGGAACTCAAAGTGATGAATTTTCCGCTTCTCCTGAAGTTCTTTCCTCGGAGGCACTGATGCATTTTTAATGGGTCTTGATGTAGCTATTAAGCTGGTAATTGAAACGAAGATCCCGCCAGCTCGGAGGGGGCCCTACGGCAGGTTGGGGCCCCCCAAAGCAAGTGGGCTAGTGGGTTTTCCTGAGGTCCCTGCTCACCCACAGCACCCCTGACACCCCATCTCCAGGCTGAGCATCGCCACCAAGTTCCCGGAGCTTGAGGGACTCGGTGTCCCCAGCCCGACCCTGCCTGGTGGGGGCTGACAGGGGCAATATTTGAGGAGGGAGCCATTCCCCTTCTCCCTCTCCCATTGAAGGGGGGAAGTGAAATAACACACACACCCCCCCAGCTCCGCACCCATGGCCACGATGCTCAAGTTGTTGCGGATCCCCCCGGCCACGCACCCCGAGCGGGGACTGGAGGGCGCTCGGGTCGGGGGGTAGCGCAGGCTCGGGGGTACCGGAGGGTTCGGCGGGCTGGGGGCTGCTCGGGGGGGGAACAGCGGCTTGGGGGTGGCGAACCCCGCCCGGTCCCAGCGGTTCGGCCCTGCAGGGCCGGGCGCTGCCTCCCCCTCGCGGCCGCGGGCGGGCCCTGCGCCCCGGGACCCCCCCCGGGACCGGGACCCCCCCGTCCTGCCTGGCCCGGGGGGGGCAGACCCGGGGTGCCCCCGGCAGCGCTCCTGGGGGGGTCGCCGGATCGGAACCAGCGTTACCCCGCGGTACGAGAAAGGCCACGGGTGACACGACCCCCCCCGTCCCTGAGCAGCCCCACGGGGACACTCAAACAGCAACAAGGAGCAGGTTTGAGGGCGAATTTTATTGAAAATAATGACGGGGTTTAATGGGTACAGACCGTTCTCAAAAATACAAGGCTAGAGGGGCTTCTGATGTAAGTCAAATTCCTCGCCCGCCACAAGGACGAGCTGGTTGTCCCCGGGGCTGTCATTACACCCCCCCCACCCTGGCAGAGGGGACACGGCAGGACAGGAAAGTGTCAGATGGAGAGGGACAGGTGAGAGCCTGAAGAGGGACGGGTCGGACCCGTGTGGAGCGCAGCAGAGAGGGCACGGGAACGGGCTGTGTTTGCCCCTTCAGCAGATTTTGCTTTATCCACAGGGTCCCAAGCCCATCCCAGAGGCATCTTCCCAGGGTTTGAAAGGGCAGATGTTCCCTTTTCCCAAAAGACAGGAATTGNCATTCCCCAAAGCACCAAAAAGTGTGAGACACAGGAAGGGGTAAGGGGTCAAAGAAAGGAGAGAAAGCGGGGAGCAGGGAAAGGACAAACAAAAGCTCAACATCAAAATAAAAAATAATCCAAAGTAACCAACTATGAAAAGAAAAAAAAACGAACAACCGAACAACACAATTGTACATCTCAGCCACAAAGCTGTCAAACCAAGCAGGGAAAGGTGCGGGTGCCCCCAGAGAGAGCCAGGGGGTTTGCAGAGCAGGACCAAGAAAGGACATGTGAAGAACAATCACTTATTTTACATGAAGAGGTGGGGTGGGGGGGTCAGGATCAACCCAAAGCTGAACAGCGTTTGTCCAGCTCAGCCTGGGCTGGTTCTGCCGGGGACGGGACTGGTGATGGGGGCAAAGCGCTGCCACATGATGCCCCAGCACAGGGGCACAAAGGACCAAAACCCTTTTGCCCTGAAGCAGCTTCCCCCAGGAGCAGCTCGCGGAAATAAATGCTGAGCAGCCAGTGCCACAAACCCCGGGTTGCAGGAATGGGGAGCAAAGAATTTAGGGGGACATTCTTCATTGGGTGGGGAACACTGGAAATGCACCTCAAAATCCAGACCTCCAGGGCATGAATTTCAGGGAAGAAAAAAAAAAATACATTTTTAAGAGATTCAGTTAAAAAATAGATGCATTTCTTTAAAAAAAAAAAAAAAGTCTTAGGCCAGGGTGTCTTGTAGTGACCCCTTCCCCATCACCCCAAATTTAGCCAGAAAAATGCTAGCCATTTCACCAAATCTGCTTGCCACATAGACGTTCACACATTCATCGATTTAAAAATATATAATATATATATAATTGTGCACACACATACACACACAAATATATATTAGAAACGAAAAAAAAATCCCTCTGAAAACTCAATCTGTTTTAAAAAAAACCAACAAAATCCACAGCCGGTGCGTTTATCCTGTGATCACATACAGTAGAAGACAGAAATCCCTTTTGCTCCCATAGCTCCTCGCAGAACGTTCAGGCTGGGAGAGTGGGGAAACACATCAGGTTTTCACAGTGGATTTGTTAGCAGAGAAGGAACCGCTCCTCCCTCCTCCCACACAGAAGGGCTTTAATTTATAGCAAGTTAGATTAAAACTAGGCAACATGTTACAAAGTCCATTATATATAGACATAAAATGTACAAGTGGCGGCAGCCCCCACGCGAGTCGCTGGGGTTTCGATCTCGGTTGACACCTCGGCAGCAGCTGGGGGGGCCGAAGGCAGTTTGGGACACAAGGGGTGCGAGTCCGGCCTCCGAAATGAGCGGGTGTCACGGTGCGAGGTCTCACATGAGCTCCACGGGCTGGGAGATGGAGCAACATCATCTCCAAGAGCTGGGGAAGGCGGAGGTGGGGGCTGCAAAAGGTGTTAAGATGCCCAGAGGGGGGCGCATCCTCCTAGCTCAGGGTTGGAGGGGAGGGAGGCAGCACCCAGGGCCCTGCTTGTCACCCCCTGTGTCACCTCATGCCCGTGTGGGAAGGGAGCACTGTGTGCCGGATGGAGTCCCATGGGTTAAAGTGTGGGTTGCAGCTTGCGTCAAGGTGGGCTTATCAAAAAATGCCTTTTTTTTTTTCCCACCCCCCCGCAAGAGAGCAGCATATCGATTGAGGGAGGGGGACGCCTGGTCTGGTGCTGCCTCGAAGGGTCATTAAGATGTGGAGCCAGGCGTTAAAACAGCTGCTGGTGCGAACGGTGGGATGCCAAGGGAGCCCCACAGACCCCCAAAAAGATGTGCAGGCTCCTGGGGGCAGAGAACCAGGTACAAAGGGAAGGTGCGACCAGACTCCGGGGACGGGGCTTTGGGCAGGCAGGGGAGGACACAAGCACAGCAGCGCTTTTTTCCTCTCTGCTTTCCCCAGGCAGCAAAGAAACACAAACTCCCTGCGCTGTGCACCGGGATGCTGGGGAAAGGAGATGCCCTGGGGCAACCGCTGCCCTGGCCCCACTCAGACCCCACGGGCACCGTCCTCTCCCCCTGTGGGACACGTTGGCTTCAGTCTCTGTGGCTTAGTCGGGAAAGCGTCGGCTTCAAAAGGCTCATCCTGGGGGATTTCATTTTCAGGGCAAAGAGAAAAGAGATTGCGAGGCCAGATGGGGCCAGAGATGCCCACGGTTTGTGCAAACCACCACTAACTCAAGTCCTCATTCACTCTTGTGCGCGGGAGCCAGGATGGAGGGGCTGCACGAGGCTGTGAGGTTGGAGTTAGGAGTCGTCCCCGAGGATCTCTGTCACGAAGGAGGCCATGTCAGTCTCTTTGGTGTCATGCAAGGTAAAGAACGGGTGTTCCTGCCAACACAAACCAAGATGACATCAGCTCACACCCAAGGACAGACAAACCCAAGAGCAGGTCCCGGGGGATGTCCTGCAGCTGGCAAGGTGCTGGGAGAGAGGGGGACACCAGCCTCCTCCCCAGGTTCCCACAGACGCCACCCTTTAGCTTAAACTAACGCCTCCAGGTTTGGTGTTTCTAGACTCAGCCCCACCGGGGTTGCCCACCTTGGCAGCTGCACTACCATCATTTGAGCTCTAAACTTGCCGAGAGCAGATAAGGACAAAGCGAAAAAACACCTAGAAACCCTGACCTTACCACCTATGAACTAAAACACACCCGCCTTAGACATGCTACACCCATCCCGCTCCGTGCCTGAAAAAACAAATCACCCGCAAGCCCTGTTGTCCCATTGCTCCAGGACCTGCTGGACCATTCGACTTTCAAAATGCATCGTGATAAAGACCAGCAGAAACGGCTCCACACTTACCATAAGTTCTAAATAGTTCATTCTCTCAGCAGGGTTCTTCCTTAAGCTAAAAGACAAAAAAAAAAAAAAAAAAAAAAAAAAAAAGGAGAGAACAGCTGTAGGATGTTTTTCTTTTGCTGTGCGTGGTCTGGCACAGGGGATTCTCCCCTCCCAACCAACAGGACACCCCCTTCTCATGGGCAGCGCCCATTCCTCTCCCTCCTTGGCCAGGCAGGTTTGAACCACCAGCAAAGCGGCCAGGCAGGTAACTGGGAAAGGCCAACTCAGAGTGTTTTGCCACCAAAAGATGAAGCTGAGCGGCTCGCTGCAGTCTGCCCCGTACAGCCCCACTTGTCCACACAGACCAGAACAAACTAGGGAAGGAGAGGAGATGGTTTCCCACCACCCGTAGGGCGAGCAGACCATCTCAAGGCTTGTTTGAGCCTTGCCTTGGTGGGTCAGCCCGGTCTGGCAGCTCCAAGCAGCACCTGGGGAGCAGAGGGACACCCCGAGGGAAGCAGCTACTGTACGTAGTACCCACAAAACCACAAACCAGCTTTCACCCAGAGGCACCCAGACGCTGCCAGGGGTTTGTTCTCGTTTCGTTGCCGCTCTGCCAGAAACCACCAAAATTTCAGCGGCAGCAACGGCAAAAGGGGAAGAGAAACCTCGGCACCTTCCACCCAGCCTGGGTGAGTCAGGACGAAAGCAAAACCAGTTTGGGCAGCGCTTCCTGCCGTGGCCGAGCACCAGCCTCAGTACGGCAAAGTGGGGAGAAACGTGCTCAAAAGGATGATGAACCCAGCCCCAGGCTTTGCTCCAAGCCCCAGGGATCGGGGCTCCTCTTCAGCCAGGCTGGGAGAAGCCACGGGTCCCCGACAGAGACTCACCACTGCGCTGTGAAGTCCACAAACTCCTTGGAGAAGCGATCAGCGGGCAGCTGGGGCGAGGGCTCCTCCACCACTTGCTTGAGCTGTTGGAAGGGTGTCCCCCAGGACTCGTATGGGAAGCGAAGAATGGCCAGTTCGATCTGGGCATGGAGACAGGACAACACGAGACATCGGGATGAGTGCGACCCCGCGCAGCCCGACTACCTCAGCCTCTGCAGCCAGCTCGGATTCAGAACGAAAAACCTCCTTCTTTACAAACCATTTTCAATTTGGGTCATATAGCTTCTTTTTATTTTTAATACAAAGACCCAGAGGCCAAAAATACTTCCTTTTGAGGTTGGTTCAGCATATTAATGCATTTACAGGAAGCCACCAAAGATATGTAAAATGGGATTATTTAAAAAGATGATAATAACAGCACACCATTTCTGCACCAGTTTCCAAAGTGCTCTGCTCTCCACGAGCCAGCCTGTGGGCTTCAGGCTAGTACTGTATGACCTAGACACACAAAAAATCCACAGACCCAAGACAAAACAGGTGCTAGAACACCGCTGAAGAAGATCTTTGCCAAACCACTCCCATTACTGGGTCCTTCCTACAACTCAGCTCTGCTCCATCACCCATTCAAGCTGGAAAAAGCCCATCACAGCTCTTGGGCACTCTCCTCATTGAATCATTTGGGTTGGAAGAGACTCTAAAGATCAATGAGTCCAACCGTTAACCCAACACAGTCACTAATCCATGTCACTGAGAACCTTGTTTACGTGTCTTAAACCCCTCCAGGGATGCCAAGGGTCAGGTCCCATCTCGAGATGGGCAGCAGAACCTCCAAGACCTGCCTGGCAGGGTGGGATGGGATGAGAAACCTGAAAGGACACGGGGCAGAGCCAGCTGCCCCTGATGGCATTGGGCTGAGGTTCAGGGAGCTCAGGTCCTGCTGCTGGAAAACAGAATGAAACCACCAGCCCAGAAACACCTGGATTAGCCCTGCAAACTCAATGGCCCTAAAACCAGCTGGTCTGAAATCAAACTCCTTCAGAAATTAAAAAAACAAAACAACAAAACCACCAAAACAGGAAGGCAGCCCAGGAGGAAGACATTAGAAGGAATCGGACAGGTCGGGGCTCCATTCCGCTGCAGGCTGGCGGGATTTCAGCAAGGTCCCCTCTCCCATCCAGCTTTGGAAAGGTTTGAGATTTCATCATTCAGGCAATCTCCCATCCCACAGCTTCCTGCACCTTGGGAGGAAAGCCGGAGCTGACATTTCCAGCCAGCTCTGCTCTGCACTGGCACAGGGACACCGAGGAAAGGGGCTTGGGTTCGGCACTGCGGACAAAACCAGCTGGGAAAGAGGTGATATTTGCTAAGAGATCTGCGCAGGGATGCAGCGCCCAGGCCAAAAGTCACAGCTCACAGGGCGCAGGAAAAATTCCTGAAAATAATCTATAGATAGTCTCCTGGAAAGCGAGAGCCGCGTTTCCAGGCGGCATCTCCTTGGAGCCAGCCGCTGGGATTTCCTTCGTCCTCTGGCGCCAGAAGCTTTCAGCTGCTTTCTGCAAGATCCGTTTCTTGTGGGAGGTAGATAAACCATCCTGAGCAGCTGCGATTTTGGAAACAAAAGTTATTTCCCCTTCCTGTTGGCTGCTCTGAGCTACCCTGCAGGCAGGACTTGCTGCAAACCTCGCACAGCAGCAGGATAGGTGAACTCACCCCGATCCTCCTGCAAGGCTTTGCTAACACAGGAGGGGTTGCACACAAGGCTGTGACCCAGCTGCAGCAAACCCCGCTCCACTGATTCCAGAACTGCGGAGCAATTCAAAGCCAGACTCTTGGATGCCCAGCTCAGCCTACTGTCATCCAGGTATTGTTCCCCAGGAGTTTGCCATCCACATCAACATAGTTCAGAGCCAACTGGAGCTATATGGAACAAGAATTGTACGACAAATGTGCTCTGTGCAACCAAGTGGAGGGTTACAAGGGAACCATGTGGGGATCACAGAATAGTTTGGGTTGGAAGGGACCTTAAAAACTCATCCAGTGCCCCCCCTGCCATGAGCAGGGACATCTTCACCAGCTCAGGTTGCTCAGAGCCCTGTCCAGCCTGGCCTGGGATGTCTCCAGGGATGGAGCATCCACCACCTCTCTGGCCAACCTGGGCCAGGCTCTCACCACTCTGAGCGTCAAAAATTTCTTCCTCGTGTCATGATACGTAAAAAGCCTGTATGTATCTCCCAGGATCCAGCAGGAACATGCAAGAAGGGAGAAAAGAGAAGGGGCAGGAGGTGGATTATCTCCTGGCAAGCTTGCCAGCCAACCTGGCAAGAGCCGCAGCAGCAGTGGCAACCCTGGCTGCACGTCCAGGCTCACAGTGACCTGTCGCGGGTGAGGTGCCCCTGTGTGCGCAGGGCAGCACCACCGCCCTGCTGCTCTGAGTAATTCATCTCATGCCTCGAGCTCTCACACCCAGAATTCAGCCCCGCTGGCTGGGCAGCCACCCAGGGATGAAGCCACCAGCTGCCACCGCTCACGGCAGGGTCAGAGCCCCACCACACAGACCACATCCCAACCCCAGGGCTGCGCGTCCCATCCCTCGGCATTACCATTGTGATCCCCAGACTCCAGACGTCTGACTTCACGTTATAGCCCTTCTGGTTCAGCTCAGGGTTTATTCTTTCCGGCTGTAACAACAAAAAAAAATTGAAGATATTACAGTTCTATTTCATTTTCCCAGTGCAAAACCCACAGAACAAACCTCTGGCTCAAAAACCCCGGTTGGGCGGATTCCGTTGGCTCACATCCCCACGGAGACAGAGTCTGAGGTTAAATCTAGTACCGATTAAAGCCACGTCTTGCTCCATACAACCTACTCAAACCCTCCCATCCACCTCCCGAGTGAGACCTGTACTATCCCTGCAGCATCATCCCTGCCCCAGGAGCAAAAACTACCCACAGATGCCACGGATGGCAAAGGGAAATTAATACCGATCTGAGGATGAAATGAAATTATTTTGCCAATAAAAGCCTCAGTTCCAACAAGGAGCAGCCTTTCCAGCCACCACAACCAGCACCAGGCCAGTCTTTTAGCCTTCTGCGAATGGAAGGTGGCAGAGGAAGAGTCTGCTGCAGGATTAAGGCGCACAGCAGACCTTACAGCGAGGGTAATCCCGTCCTTGGAGGACTCTGCTGAGTCGGGAAGCCCAGAGCACTCTGAACTGGTTCCTGTCTCAGGACAGAGGCAAACCAAGACCGATTTCTAAGCCGCAGCCTCCTTGAGCCGAGGCTGAAGGCTGCCGGCCCCACACTCACCGCCATGTACGGTTTGCAGCCGGCATCCATGGTCTTCGCAACCGAGTCCACCAAGTAGCCGCTGATTCCGAAATCACACATTTTCACGTGTCCCTCCTTGTTGATCAGCACGTTGGAAGGTTTCACATCTAAGAGAGAAAACACAAGAGCAGATTGGGCTTTTGCAGAGGTGTCACAGAGCCTGAGACAAGATGGGAAACTCCACACCGAGCTGGCAGAGGACCAGGCAGGACCCAACACAAGAGAAGGGAGAGACAACCCCACTGCTCTCTTATCTCAATAAAACTTGTTCACAGGTAAAACTATAAACCATGCTCTCCAGACAGAACAGGACTCCTCTCTAACAAGGCAGGTCAAAAGGTTGAAATAGAAGTACTTAATGCCCAGGTCCTTAGGAGAGATTTATGTGCCCAACACACTCTTAAAGTTCTCCACTACCAAGCTCTCAGAACACCTTGTCTCATGCTCATCATGATCTGTCCACAGCTACACAAGGAACTACATCAGGACGAAGAACAGGACCCGAGTGTTAAATTCCCATCAGTGATTTGCAAGGTCTCCTTCAGCCCTCACCTTGCTAGAACTAGCCAGCCAGGAAGGTTTGGGGATTCTGTCCCCAGGAGCTGCCTTCAAGGTACCTCTGTACTCAGAGAGAGCCAGAGATGCCCATAAAAATGCAGGTAGTGAGGAATTCAGTTATTGTATTCGACCCTTCATCTGGAAAGGAAGATGGGAACAGCATCATGCAAGCAGATGCATGAAGGATACATCTCAGGAACAGGCCTTGGGCATCTAGATCTGTCCACCATGGTCCCAAGTACCACTGGACCCCACCATAGGCATCCCAGAAGGACACACCATGCATCTGCCGGGAAGGAGTCCTCACATAACTTATTTCAAGGACACCACCAGCCACATTATGCTGATCCCATCCAGCACCTACCTCTGTGGATTACGGACAGTTTACTGTGCAGATGCTCCAGAGCTCGTACAATCTGGGGACAGAGCGAAAGGGTACCTGTTAGTCACACACCTCCCATTTCTACATGCTGCAGGCCTCAGAGACCTCCAACGGGCTCAGGGGATGGACAAAACCAAGTAAGAATCCAAGAGGCACTCACAGACACGGCCATTTTCCCCAAAATGTCTTCAGGGATGGTTTTCTTCTTCTCCAGTACTTTCTTGTAGAATTTATCTAGGGAGGTGTCCATGAGCTCCATACAGATCCACACATCACCCTGTGGATGGAGAGAAAGCAGTTGAGAGGGAATTCCCTGGAAATCCCTGGGAGCTGAAGGGAGTGTTGGGGGCAGATGGACAAAGGGACACACAGGGCAAGCCAAGGCCCCTGCCACGCAGCCGCTATTGGCCACACCACCAGCACATGGGCAGCGATGGGCAGAGACATCCAGGTACCACCAAAACTACCTGAGATGGCCTCCCTGCGATGATCTACCCCAAAATCAGTCTGGGCCATGGACAACGCGCTTGGGCATCTGCCATGGAAGTGAGGAACGGGACCTGCTCAGTGCTGCCTGAAGGAGGCCAGCCTTTAAGTCACGGCAGCATCTCAAACAGCCCAGCTGGGCTGATGAAAGCAGAGGTGGTTTGGGACAGTTTGGTGCCTTCAGCGCAATCGCACGGGCCCCAGGGGCCACGCAGCCCACCAGGCATCCAGTGGCTCAGTACCTCGCGGAAGAGGGCTCCGTAGAAGGTGACGGTGTAGAAGCAGTCAACTGTCCTCATGGAGATGTCCAAGTCCATCAATAACCTCTTCTGCTCCTGCGTGTTCACAGTCGCTCGAATCCTCTGAGACAAATATGAAAGAAAAGAGGTTCGGTGGAGGTGGGAGAACACCACTGTCCCTTGGGCTGACTCAGAGGATCTGTGGTTCTGAGGCCAGAGCAAGTGTTTTGGGCTTATTTTGCAGCCAGTAGCACCCCAGGAGATGCCCAGATTCCATCTTCCAGATGCATGACAAACCCCTAACAAGCTGTGCAGCTGATGCAGGATCAGGCCAGCAGCCTGAACAGACACTCTGACATCCAAACTTCGCACCATCTACCTGCAGGCACCAATCCAGCTTTCAGCACCTGCTCAACAACCCCACAGTGTCCAGCTGGTATCAGCACAGACCCTCCAATAGCTAAACCCCACCAGGGACAGCAGAGGCTGCAAAATCGAGACAAGTCTGTCCCCGTTTCGCTGTGAGCGGTGGGGTTCAGCAGAGTCTCTCCGCTCTCTTGGAGCTGCACATCCCAACCTCCCTGCCACTCAGCACCAGCTCTCCTCACCTTCACGGCCATGATGGTGCCGCTCTGTGCGTGCCGGACCTTCTCCACCACACCATAAGCCCCACGGCCCAGCTCTGAAATTGCCACCAGGTCATCGGCTTCCACCTCAAAGTTCTTTAGGGAGAGAGACAAAAAAAACCCAACAAAACCAAACAATCAGGCATGAGCACACTTATCACCAAGGGCACCAGCACAGGTCCAACGCTTGCAGCTCGTTCGTGCAGAGCATTTCCAAACAATCATAGAATCATGGAACAATCTGGGTTGGAAGGGACTTTCAAAGCTCATCCAGTGCCACCCCTGCCATGAGCAGGGACATCTTCACCAGCTCAGGTTGCTCAGAGCCCCGTCCAGCCTGGCCTGGGATGTCTCCAGGGATGGGGCATCCACCACCTTTCTGGGAAACCTGGGCCAGGCTCTCACCAATCTCATTGTAAAAAATTTCTTCCTCATATCTCTGCTGAATCTCTCCTCTTTTCATTTAAAACCATCACCCCTTGTCCGATCGGAACAGGCCCTGCTAAAAAGTCTGCTAAAAAGGAGTTCACGGGAGTGCAACTAAGTCTCACTTCAAATTAGGAAAAAAACCCATCACCAGTGTTCAGGCAGCAAGTGCCCCACGCAGCAGGGAGCCCACGAGCTCCTGCACAACCCACAAACAAGTTTCCCTAAAGACGCGTTACCCTGTAATTGCTGGCGCTGCTGGGCAGGGCACAAACCCAGTGAGACAAGGGCTATTTTTGGATGCTGCGTTCATCACTCCTAATAAGTCACAGGCATTCTTTGAGCCAGGCTTTATCCAGCCTCCACTTTTCCTCTGGTCTCAGGGAACAAAAAATAATATAACACCAGGATGCCAAATCGCCCCAGTAGCCACAAAGGCAGAGAGGGTGGGAAACACCGGATAGCGTGCGCCTGCGAGCTATGGCCAGAGCAGAGAGGAAACAGCTTCTGGCGTTAAGGAGCCAAGCTGGGAGATGTGGCTGCCGGGCTCCTGGCCAGCAACCTCCCCTCGGCACCGGCCACGGCGCAGCCACCAGCTCCGCCGGACCTTCCTGCCAGCCCCGGCTCCGTTTATTCGAGCCAGATGTGGCTGGCAGGCGGCCGAGGCGGGAGCAGGGGAGGTCGGTGCCTGAGCTCAGCGCTGAGCTATGCGCTGCCGGCACAGGAAGGTGCCGGCCCTTTCCTGGGCAGGACAGGACGGTGGGTGCAGAGATGGGAGCAGGGCTGGGGGGACACATCCAACCCCCCGCCCTGGGCAGCTGGCAGAGGAGCCGTGCAGGCTCCTGCAGGGGCCTCCAGGAAGGATCTGCTGCTGCTTTTCAAGACATGTGTTTTGCAATTGTCCCAGGTTATTTTTTTTTTTTTTTTCTTTCCTGGCATTTACCCTAAGGCTTCCCCAGCAGCTGGCGGTTTCCAGCACGCTCCAGGAACCAGCATCGTCCTGCCCAGCAATGAGAGGCGATGCATGGACGGAGCTGGTGCTCCCCTCCGGCATTGCTCACCCTGGGGATACTGAGCCAGCAGTGGGGACACACGGCATCACCTGCACGGATCTGATGGACCCAAGGTCACCATCCGTCCCCACGGCCCAAAGCCAGCCTTCTGCCCAAGACCTCTTCCTCCATCCCACATTGCAGTGCTCCAAAAACAGCTGGACCAGACCCCTCCTGCAAACACCAGTGCATGGAGACCTGGGGAAGAAGTGAGTCTAGAGCGCTCTGCCCGAGTTACAGCACTCTCCCATTGCACATGCCATGCCCTGGCTGTTACACAGAGCATCCCTCCCTGAGCCATTAATACACATGACACAATGGCCAGAAAATGACCCAGGCATCAGGGCTGTTCTCTGGACCCAGTCAAAGCTTCCTCCCCTCTCCTATCTGTCCCCTAAACCTAAAACCTTGCACCAAGGTGCCCAGATCCCACCAGTCAAGCCACCTCCCAGCCTGGAAGGTGAGCAGCTTGATATAGGGCTGATCCAATGCACCGCACGGTATTTTTAGCTCCCTTACAAACAGCCTTCTGCAGCCCCAGGAGAGCCCGTAATGAGAGAATGAAATAAAAGAGAGACAGTGGCTATTTCTAGCAGCGTTTTTCATCAGAAAGGCTTTGGAGAGCCCGAGAGCTTCGTGCCCAGCCTCTCCTGGGCCACAGGCGGCGACACAGCCCTGCGGGTCAGCAGGACAAAGGGACTCTGCCTGGGGCAGCCGGGGAGCACGGTGAGGCCACGCTGATTTAAGGCGGATGGGCTGGGTCTGTGCATTCAGACCGAGGTGGCCAGTGGGGCCACTGTGATCTCCCACTAGGGACAAAACTGCCCACCCAGCCTTTGATGCCACCCATCTTGCAGGCAGGGTGACATGTTCAGCTCCCCACCAGTCACTGCTCTAAATACACTCAGGGGAAAGGTCCTGCTGCGAGATGTCTCATCCCTGCAAAGCTGCAGCCCATGAGGCCGCACCAGGACAGCACCATTCTGATGGGGTGCTCTGAAATCTCAAGAGATGCCCCAGCCCTGGGGACATCCCAGGCCAGGCTGGACAGGGCTCTGAGCAACCTGATCCAGGTGAAGATGGCCCTGCTCATGGCAGGGGTGGGACTGGATGAGTTTAAGGTCCTTTCCAACCCAAACTATTCTATGATTTGATGGCAGGTTGTCAGGCACGATCCATAGAACCCTCCATAAGAGGGGCAAACAAAATCGGAAGCAAGCAAACAAGAAACCACACTGACACGTACTTTATCTCCAATGGTAATGAACGTCCTGGAGTCCAAGTTCCTCGGGGGCCTGCAAGAAAAAGAGAGAGAATCAGGAGAAAAATCCAATGTCACCACCCCTCTTGGCCAGAGCCAGGTTTCACATTCCTTCGAGCACTTTCACCTGCTGCTTTCCACCATACCTTGCTGTTGTGGGTTCAAACCAGCCCCCTCCAAACACTCACAAATGCTTTAATCGTAGCAGTAACACCTCAGCCCACACCCACGAGGCACTTGCTGCACCCAGCTAGCGAGAACCCCCAAGAGCCAGCGAGGCGAGACATGCATCAACCCAACCGGCTACGAAACCGTCCCCGCGCAGGAGACGAGCCTGAGGAACCGAGACCGGCGGGATGAGACGCTTCTGCAGCAGAGCAGCTCAGCTGTCATGTTTTGACAGGCAGGTGTTGTAAGAGGACGGCCACGTAGCCCGAAACGCGCGCCGAGGGAACAACAGGTAATTCCTCACCCGTGAGTCATTTGTGTACACTCGCAGGCCCGTTTTGGGCAGAGCAGGCAGCACGGCAGCAGCACGCTTTGCACAATGCCGCACAGGCGAAAGTCTTCCTTTATGGCTTTTTTTTTTCCCTCATCACTGCCCACTTCCCATTACGGGCAGCAGGGTACTTTTAGAGCCACCACGAGGTTTTTGGCCCCTGTGCCTCGCTTCTCTGTTCTCCCCATCCCCTGGGACCTTCCAAGAACGGAGGTTGCCCAACTGGTTTAGCTTCTCAGTTCCCATCAGACGAATACAACAACCTCCGGCTTCAAGGAAGTACGTCAGGCTCGCAGCAAAACCTTGCACTGTGCAAATATTTGCGCTGCGCCTTGAAAAGCGCGGAGCAAAGGAGCTGCGGAGAGCTGGCACAGCTTTCACAGGAGCGCTCCGGGCATGCGAGTGCTCCACAAACTCTGGCGTGACGCCTTCTCCAGGGGAAATTCAAACGTGGAGAGGAGCAGAGACAGACGCAGCCCTGGGGGAAGGAGGTGGCTGTTGTGCGCAGGGATCGGTGTGCGCAGGCTCAGCTGCACGGTGTTAACGGGGGAGTTCCCCTGGCTCCCCCTCCGGCAGATCTGCCCTATCTCTCTGGGGTTTTAGGTAGCCATATTTCCCCGTCAGGGATTTTACTGCTTTCCCAGAGCTGAGAGGGTCTTCAGAAAGGGTTTCCAGAGCAAACAAGGCCCAGCAGTGGAGATGAAGCCCAAGGTGTTTTGGAACAGCACCATGGAAGTGAAATTTAAGCCATCTGGTCTTTGTCAAACCAAGCGATGCTACCCTGGGCTCCCCTCCCCCACAGCACAACAAGCATCAGCTGCACGAAACAAACAGGGCAGAGAGAAATTCCAGTGCCCTGAGATACTGCTGGGCACCAGCTCCTGACACTGAGCAGCACAACAACACAAGGAGTCCATGTCCTCCTCACACCGAGGCAAGGAACTGCAAACGACTTGAACTGGTGCACAGATCTGGGGACAGACATCCTGCCATGCAGAGCATCCCCCAGCCCTCACCCCCCTGCTCCTGCTGTCATGACCCTTTCCCCTGCACTAGAAACCCTTCCTCGTCCTTCCCTTGGGCACATTTGCTCTCTCCACCCTGTATTTGCCCTTTGGCATCAGCACAGCCATAAGCAGAGAGAAGAGAATCTCCCAGCACTCTCCCAGCCTTTACCTTTCAGCCATTTCAAATCAAACAGAGAGACACACACTGTGTTTCTGTGTGTATGCACAAGTGTGTGTAATTCCCTCTCATCATCTGCAAGACAGCTAAAGAGAAAAAATTAACTATCCTGATTTTGTAAAGTCTACACAGACCATTTCCCTGGATCCAGCTCCAGAGAACCGCCGGCTGGCTTTAAGCAGCAGAAACACTTACGTTGTGTTGGCAACAGGCTGTTTGATGGGGACACATGTTATCCTCAGCTCCCGTTTCTTCTTGCTTTTCACTGGAAGAGAAGATGCACACGTGAGCAATAGGCATTTTTAACTTTTCTTCCTTCAAGCATCCTCTTGCCTCCAGGCACCAGGCAGGGGAGACAGGGCCTGGATCCCCACACTGCAGCTACAACAAGATGACAAGAGGGTCACAGTGCTCACACCCATCTGCCCAAAATTTCAGGCAAGAGCCAGAAGCACACGTAGGTCTCAATAGCCCTCTTGGGCACTTGCCTGCAGAAATACCCAGGGGTGCATTGACAGAGACCATTTTCCAAGTCCTGCAGCCAAGCACCACCTTGCAGTGTTCTCAGACACCCCAAACATGCTCTTTACCCTTCATGGCCATTAACAGTCCCCTCTCTTCGGGGATTTTAATTGCTGATGTTCAGGATATGGATTAAAGCTGCGATTTCTGCCTGGTGCTTACCCGGTTTGTGCGGCTCCAAGGATCCTTTGGAATCTGAAAGAGAGAAAGGAGACACAGGCTGAGCCTTCATCCTCCAGACCCGTTGGGTACCAACCTGCATCCCTTGTGGACACTCACACAGCCCAAGGTGAGCAGCCCTGCCTGTGCTGCAGGCATAGGGAGGCAGCAGGGCTGCCAGAGCCAAGCCCAGCAAAGCCTGGCCTTATCCCCGTTTCTCCAGCCACAAGAGGTCCCCATGCCATTAGCGATGCTCCCAAAAATGCTCCCTGTCAGGTTCCTCCTTGCCCCACAGCACGGAGGGTGACGACCACCGAACCTCAAACAAAAGCGAGGGGTCAGTCCCAGCAGGAGAGGGGACACCCCACACCCAACAAAGGGAAATCAGGGCAAAGCCAGACATGAGTTTTTGACTACAAGAGCCAGTAGTGAGTGAAGTGGCCACAAACCAGGTCTGCAGAGGCTGAGACCCCACCTGACAAGGCAGGACAAGGCAGGAGTGACTGGCAAGAGGATGCGCTTCCCGCTCCTCCCCAGCTCCAAACAGCACTGAGGGAACAAACCCCATCACCGCAGAGGGAAACCGGGTTCAGGCAGGCCCAGGGCTGGCCAAACACTGGCAGATGACACTACAGGGACAAGGGACAACGAACACGGCGAGCCAGAAGGCAGGAATGGGCAGAGGAGAGCTGCGCAGGGCTGAGAACCAGCTCCGCATGGTTCTGCAGACCCCGGGCTGTGCACCAAAGCCCCAGATGTTCCTCCATCAGAAACAGTTCACCCACCTACCCCAGACCATGCAGGGCTGGGATGGGGGCTGAAGTGACACAGCTGAGAGCATCGAAGTCCTGAACCTCCCAAGAGAGACAAGGGGACAGCCGCACTCTGCAGCTAAAGGTGCTTGTGGTTGCACAGACCTGGAAAATAGATTAAAAAGCACCAACAGCGAGATGTGCTCTGGGCACCGAGCTGGGAGCGGGCGGGTCGGTGTGGCCTTGGACAGCCCTCGGAAACGGCTCTGACCCACCCGGCTCCTGGGAACAGGCACAAGGACAAAGTCCAGCGCTCCGAACGCTGCCGGGGAAGGGAGGGGAGAGGTGGGGAGCCGGGATTTCAGCCGGAGATGCAGCACATGAGAGCTCCCACATCAGCGAGACAGACGGACGATACAGGCACAGCTGTTCGCAGGACAGACAGACCCCATCCTTCCCTCACCAGCCCCAGGTGTCTCAGCTAAGACGGGTGTCTGAAACACACTTTTCCAGTCCCACCGTCCTCCAAACACAAACCTTGCAGGGGAAAGCTGGTCTGCAACACATCGCAAAGGTCCCAATGGTGGGACCAGCAGCATCCTCCCCCGCTGAGGGGATCGGCACCGATCAGTCCGTGTCCCCACCTTATCTGCCACCTTTCCCGCACCAGAGCCTGTCCCAAGGTCTGGTACCAGCACAATTCCCGTGAGCTATGGGAGTAATGGGAACTTCCAGCTCAGCAAAACCCGACAGCGAGCTGTTCCACCCCAAACCAATCCTGCTTGGCTTGGAAACCGTCTCTGGAGACCTGACCATGTCACAGTGATCACAGCTTCCAGTTCGTGAGCCTGCAAAGTTTCCCCTCCTCATCACCCACCCAGCAGAGCTGGAAGGGGGAGCTCTCAACGCCCCAGCGCACCCACTGACAACACTTTGCAAAAGATGAGCGATGACAGGAGCAAATGCAAAAGGGAGCCAAATGAAAGATGCCATCCACACATTCAGAAATGCCATGCCTTCCCACACTCAGCCTCCTGCTACTCAGGATGGGTGGCTGACCACAGACCCTAAAAAATGGGGTTCACAGCATGCCTCTGCACCCAGGAAGGCCGGGAGCTCCCCGTGGGCACACGTCCCATCCCATCCAGGGGGCTGGATTTAGCTCAACTGCTGACTGGAGCCTTGCACCGAGCATCTCTACCCATGACCTGCTCTGAAAGGCAAACAGCATTTGCACGCAGCCCCCCACAAGGCAGCCACCAACCAGACCTTCACACAAAGCCCTGAAATGCCCCCCATCCCGGCTGCTGTTTTGCTTAATCCGTTTGCTCTCCCTCTCCCCAATTGCCATAGTAACCCCGCACAGCCGGCACAAAGCGTCTTCTGTGCCCCTGGCTCCCCCGACAGAGCCGGCCGGTGACTCACGAGCAGAGCCCCCATGTCCCCAAGCCTGGCGTCCCGCAGGCTGGGGTGTCAGCCCTTCTGCAGCCCTGGCTGCAAGAGCGAGGCTGAAGGGAGCCGGGAGCACCCGGCCTGGGGTTGGGAATCAATGGGGCGCGTTGTTCGGTGGAGCCCAAGCTCATAGGCAGGATTTGCAAGCACAGGTTGGAGGGGCAGCAAAGGGATGGGCAATTTCCCTGCTACAAACCCCCTGCACCGTACAGGAGAGACATTTAATGTCTCTGTGCACCGGTCACCCCCCGTGAACTCTGCTATAATGGGGATCCTGCACATCAGCCTGCTTCCCTGCACCCCCAGACTGCCGCCCTTGACTTCTCAGAATCGTACAGCCGGGGTCAGCAATGATCCCCTTCCCACCCTGTCGCACCTAGCCCCAAAAAGCACTTCCTGACTCCAACCTGAAAAAGCACCAATTAAACCGGAGATATTCTGCCACCACTCCCAGGCTCCGGCTGGGCCACCTACGCTGCTGGAAAACCCAGCTCAGCCCACACCTGCAGGAATAAAATCACCAGAGATGCTGCCCTGCAGCCGGGGGAGCAGAGGCAAAGATTGGATTTGCCTGTCATGGGTCTCCCAAAATTTGCCACGAGCTTTGCAACATGCTGCGGGCTGGCCCGAACTCCTGCTGCTTGCTGCAAACCTCTGCTGCTGACACGGGTCTGGGGGGCAGAGATGGAGCGGGCAGGCGCTTCCCCCTGCGCACAGCCCGGAAAAAAAAGAAAAAGCGATGAGCAGACCTGCTCGGGGCCCGCAGAGCCTCCCCACTATTGCACAGCCCAGCAACCGCCCCTCACGGAAAAAAAGTGAGGAACAGAAAGGCGGTGGGATGGGCACGCCAAGACCTTGCAACCCAAGCCCTTCTGTCCCACGTCCCAGGGCAGCATTCGCGTTGAGCCCCCGCAGGCAGCTGCTGTCAGCTCCTCCTCACAGCCGTCTCTCCCATTTAGAGTCAGTGCAGGAGGAATTGCTGGAACGTGAAGAACAGTTTATGTCACCCGAAAATCCTGGAAACGCTCTGGTTTCCCAGGGCACTGGGCTCCTGCAAAGAGGGGCGGCTGCAAGCACAAAGCAACACAGCTCCCCTCTGGAGATCCCTCCGTGTGGGCAAAGAGGCAGGAGGGGGACAAGGCGATTTGGGGACACGTCCTGGGTACCCCAGGGCTCTGCTGCAAGCCCTGGGGACATGGGACAGCCAGGTGCTGCCAGCACAGTGCCCCGGGCAGTGGAAGAGGCTGCTGGCCGCGGGGACATGTGGCACAACGCCTTGCACCCGGGCAGGGAAAATTAGCTGACAGAAGTTCCTGGTGCAGACGAGATTGTAACCCACGTGATGCTGCAGGCACGCAACTGCATCCTTTATGGTAAGAAAGGAACCATTTCCTCCTAAAGAAAAAAAAAAAAACACTAGCAACTTTTTTTTTTTTTTCTCATGCTACAATCTCCACCAGATAAGAACTGACAGACGTTTCCTGGAATTGCTTAATTCAAGATCTGAATCCTCATCTTTGCCACCACTGACTTCAGTCCCATTAAGCTGCACCCCTCCCTGGAAGGTTTATCCTGCCCACTCCGCTGGCCTGGGCGGAGAGAAATGAACAGGACAATCTAGTGAACTGTAAATAAAACGCTTTGCCTGAGCCAACCTTTGAAATTAAACCTCTCTGCTGCCTGGTTCCAGCCCCAGGTGAAGCCCTGGGGACGGCTGTGGCACGGGAGGCTCCTTCCAGAGCCGCGTTGCTTTGTTAGCGCTGGGGAAAATGTTTTGGATGCATCCCGGTTCTCCTCAATCCGAGGGGCAGAGGGCTGCAGGGTGAATCGCAGCCCTGCTGCAGAGAAAGAGCTGGAACAAAAAAGCATCAAAAGAAATTTAAAAAGAAAAACAGCAACAACAACAAAAAATAAAATTAAGGGCAGGGTGCAAAGCAGAGAGGGGAATTTGGCTGCTTTGGTCACGAGAGCCAGCTCCTCACAGGCACGCTTTGTGCTGCTTTCCGCTGTTGGGAGTGGAAAAAGCTATCTGTGGAAATGGAAAAAGAGCTCTCAACCTGCCGAAAGCTGTCACTCATCGACCCGCCGAGGTCCCGCTGCGGCAAGGGGCTCCCGAGGGCCACGGCCGCCCCGCGCCCGCCACTTCTGCAAAAAAGGCAAGCGAGGAGGAGGAAAAAACGCTTCAGAAAAAGCCCCTTGCAGCCTCAAAAGAACCTGTCAGCCTGTGCTGAACCAGAGCTCCTGCCTGCCGGGGGCACCCCCTGTCCAACACGGGAGCCTTGTTTGCAGGGCACGGCCACGCCAGAGCTGCTGGAAAACTCTGCGTCCCGGGAACGCAACCAAAACTGGAGCCAGGAGCTGGCTTTACCCTCCGAATAGTTTCCTTTAGCTATGCTAGATTTGATTTTTTTTTTTTTTTAAACAATTAAGATGCCAGTGTTTCAACCCCCCACAAAACACACAAGTTTCCAGCACTTTAAAAACAAGATCCTCGGCTGCAAATACCAACCCCCCGCCCAAACAAGGAGAAAGAAGTAAAACGCTATGGATTGACCCAAAAAAGTTACACAGCCCCTTTTAGCACCAGAATCGGCCCTTTGCTCTCCCCCACCACGTGTTTGGGAAATTGCAACGTGTACCTTGCTTCTTGTCCATGGTTTCCCAGAAATGAAGAACAGCGCTGGCACGCCTGGCAGAACAGACGGACGGGAAAAAAAAAAAAATCCCGCAGGATCCAGCCCACGGCACTTCTTGCAAGCACCGATGGTTATTTTCGGTGGGAATGCACAGCCCGGATCGCTCGTTGGCTTCACGCAGCTCTCCTCGCCCAGTATCCCCAGTTCCCGGGGGTCCGCGAGGCTGGTGGGAGCAGCGGGGAAGGCGAGCGGGGGGAGACAAGGCAGGCAATGCCGTGTTCCCTCATCGGCTGCCGAGGTTGGCCGGTCTCGGCTCCAATTACCCTTGAAAAGCTCAACAGTTGTAAAAACTGCAGCGGTGAAATAGCAGGTGACGTCAACAGGAAACTGGGGGGGAGCCAGATCCAGCGCCGGGAGCCACCGAAGCGCCAGCTCGCTACAGCGCATCCCGCTTTTCTTCCGATAAATTCAGTTGTTCAAACCCAGCCTGCAGGCAGAGCCCGCTCCGGCCCCCTCCCCAGGCATCCCACCCCAGCGGCCCCGGCTCGGGGACAGCCCCCAATGTCCCTGTCACCGCAGCAGAGGGAACCCCACGCTCGCTGGTTTGGGTGCCGAGGGGATGCCGGGATAGAAGGAGGTCACATTTCTTCGTGCTGCAGGTGACACGCTAATTGCTTTGCCACTAACAACTATTACCACAACAAATAGTAGAAATATTGTTCCATGGCAATACCCGCACAGAGCTTAGCAGCTATTCCAGGGCGACAACCGAGACGGCATCTCTGGTGGCAAAATATAAATTGCTGCATGGATTTGGCTGGTAAATAGCAAGGGAGAAGGAGGAAGGCATGGGGGGGAAAACAAACAAACAAACAAACAACATTGCCCTGCACACACATGCAAGAAAAGTCACAGCAAAGTATCGCTGCTCTTCCCCTTTCCCTCAAAACCAGGCAGCAGAAGCCAGCGCTGAAGTTCTTGATCAAAGCCAGACTCGGCTTTGATGGGCTGCAGTTTTGTTTTCAATTTCCCTGTCAGCCTGGAGGGGAGATACTGTACCAGCTTCTTTACCATCAACTAATTATAGAAAACAAGCCTCCGATTTGCTCCTGAGCTGTTCCCTAACTTGCAGGTTGTGCCGGGCCATACGCGTTTGTAGGCAGAAAAGTCAGAGGTCAAGGTAAATGCACATACCAACATAATGAGCAGCTCTAATTTTAAATAGTGTTTATACAAGCCTCAGAAGGACTGCAGAAGATATTTTCTCGGGTGCATTTCCACTCCCAGGGTATAGTTTCAGGCACAGATCATCAGCACATAAAGGATGCTGACGCAGGAGCTGCGATCGCAGATGGCACCAAGAGCCACCGGCACCTGTCCCCAGCGCTCCTGGGGTGAACGATGCTGCCTTGTCCCCCTGTCATTAACCCTCTGGCTTGACAGCCAGTTCCCTGACCCAGACATAAAATGCTCCAAGGCTCTTTACAGACATCCACAAAGTCAGAACTGCTTTGGAGCAGAAAGTCCCTAACCCAGCGGGTGGGATGGGAAACACCATTTCCTTTGAATTAGCCCTCTTGGGTTTCAGCGCCCGAGCAGCAGGGGTGGTGTGAAACAGAGCTTCTTGAAAGCATCTTTTAGGGGAAAAAAAAAAAAAAAAAAAAGAGAAGAAAAACAGGGGAAAGAGGCAATTTTCACAAGATACCCCTTTTTCTTCTGGCCGCAGAAAGGTCCGTGCCATGGTGCGCAGTGTGACTGCGCCTCGCCACCCAAACAGGAATCGCAGCATCTTTCCTGGCCAGGGCTGTATCGCAGCCGCTGCCCCAAGCTCGGGATGCACTCGCTTTTCCACATACGGGGTGCACGTCCCACGGGAAAGCCCCGTGTCCCCGAGCCATGCACAGGACCCGCAGCCTGGAAACTCTGCGGCAGCTCTATTTTTAAACAAAGCCTTTGAACCAAATCCAGTTGGAAAGGGAACAGGGTCATCCTTCTCATTTTGGGGACAATCAGTCACCGATACCGCACGGGGCTCGTCTCCTCCAACAGAGCGGGATGTCACATTGATGGTGACACCGGGGCTGGGTGAGACTAATGCAAGGGGGAACGGTGCAACCTCCTGGTACCCTGCAAGGGATTTGGGGACACACGCTTGCCAAAGGCACCAACAGCCAGAGGGTGACATTGGCCCCGACACCTCCGGGACCCAGAGCCGCACCCGGGCTCTGTGCACCGGCCAGATAACGCACCGCGAGCCACACCGGCTCTGCCGGCAGCTCCGGGAGGATGTCACCGCCCAGTGACGTCCCAGTTGTATTTTTAGGTTACCTGCATCACCCTGAGGGCTGGAAAAAAGGTTCAATTTTGTGTTTTGTTCCAAGGTGGCAGCTTGGTATCCTGCAGCCCTTTGGTGATGGAGCACACAGGCTGCCCTCCGAGCATCCCACACAAGCAGAAAGCAGACTGGCTTCAGGAAGCTTGAAGTCACCAGCTAGCTGGCGTTTGCACTGTGCCATTATAGGACACGCTATTGTGCTGCTTTGCACCAGAGCTGGTGCAAAACCACAGTGTGACGGGTGGTTACGGTTGCAGGGACCGAGCCAAGGTGCCAGCAGAGCATCCTCCACAGCGCTGGAGACTGCGCCCTTTGCATCCATTGCTCCGGATGGATTTTCTTCCCAAAAAAGCAGCAGCAGAGACCGCACTGAGCAACCCGATCCGGGTGAAGACGTCCCTTCTCATTGCAGGGGGTTGGACTAGATGAGCTTTGAAGGCCCCTTGCAATCCAAGCTATTCTGATTCTGTGATTCCAAAACCCAGCTGCAGCATAACGCCAACGTGGACCCACCAAGGAGAGGATGGGCAGTGGTGAGAAAATGCTTGGGACATGCAATTAACCCAACGCACAGCTCGCTGAGAACCACGGGTCCGGCCAGTCCGCAGGGTGCATGGCCAGCGCGAAACCCGTGGCCACGACACAAGCTGCACCGACTCGGCTGCAGATGTTGGCAAAGCACCACGAGACAAAGGTCTGGAAGCAATCCCAGCCCCAATGCATTAACTGTTGGGAGAAGCCAAAGGAGACAGTGCTTCGAGAGAAGCAAAGAGCATGCTAAAAACCCCGCAAAATCAGAGAAAAAGGAGGCGGCAGAACCACCATCACCTGTGCCCATCTCCCTGCCAGCAGGTACCCACCCTCCCAGAGCAACGCTCCTCCCTTGGACTTCACAGCCCATAGGCAAAGCCATGAAAAAATAAAACCTGTTTGGAATTGATGTTATTGGCTGGCGATAATTTCCTGATGGGAGAGAAAACTCAAATCGTTTTTGGAATAGATCATCTTGACAGGAGGCACACGGTTAGCTTTTTTTTCCTGTCTGGGGAAGGAAAAAGAGTCATTTGACTTTTTAATTGTCAACTGTAACTCAACTCCAGAGTCAGCAGACACTCTTTTTCTGTCCAAACCGATGCAACACAAATACTTCCAGGTGTCCCAAAAACTCTGTAAACTTGGCAAGAGAGAAAAGTATTTCCTCTCTGCTTCTAATGCAATTATTTAAAAAAAAAAAAAAAGGGCTTGCTACTACTCTCCCTCCAGTTTATTTTTGTGTAGGCATAGAGCGATTTCATCTGGGGGGATCCAGGAGTCAGAACAGGTCTGTCCACCATCGCCAGCCACTGACCATGCTCTGTCTGCCTAAACCAACATGCACATCTATGTCCAACAGACCAAACAAGCTCACCCGCTATTTTTACCATGTTTTTCCCCAGTTACATCCATGCCAAGATGCTCTCCACAGCTGAGACAGAGGAACACAGAAGAGAGGAGCTTCTCCACCACCCCAGGATGCCCCAGGGATGCTGCCATGGCTCAGACAAAGCATCTTCAGAGGAAAACGTCGGATCTCCAGCAATGAGCCAGCACTGCATCTCCAGGGTGGAGGAGCAGGGAACACCTTTGATTATTTCTTTCCAATCTGGCAGCTTACAGAAAGCAGCAGGCAAGCACTGTGGCACGCTCCCCTATGCCTCCTGCTGTCCCCACACCAATTCTTTGCTCTTTTTGGAGCATCTTTGGTGCCATCCCTTTTCCCTGCCTCTCTCACCCTGTCCTCTCCCAGCTCCATGGAACCGAGCAGAAGGCACAAATGGAAAGGGCTCATCACACCAGAGAGCTGGTGCAAAGCAGACACAGCCAGTTGGAGCCTCCAGATCCTCCATCGAGGTTTCCTGAGAGAAAAAAACACCCCATCACAAGGAAAAGGGTGAACCAGGAGGCCTCCCTGGATGAGACAAAGGAAAACCACAGGCTGAGAGCAGCCAGGGAATATGGACACCGTCCAATTCCCCTCAGGCCATGGCTCATCCTTATCTCCATGTAAAGCCTGTTATCACACACAAACCTCAGGGCCCAGCCGAAAAGCTTCAGCCTTACCCACTAACAATGCTCCCAAATTAAAATAGGCAGCAGGCAACCCGTTTGGTGCCCATGACCTGCTCGCAACAGGGGCTGGGAAAAAGGGCTGATATAGCAAAGGGAGATCTGGCTCCTGAAAACCGCAGGAGAGCTCAGCCACAGGGAGACAGACCTGCAGCTGCTTCTCCTGCCACTAACCAGACCTGCAGCTCCTTCTGGTGTCAACCTCACCATCCCTCGGACCTGCACTACATACCTCTTGCTCCCCCTTTGCTGCTCCTCTGCCCCAGAGGACCGATGCTCATCCACATTCCCGGAACACGTCCCACATCCAGTCAGTCCATGAGATTATCTCCTGCTGCTCACTGCTTTAGGAAGTTAAATATATACATATATATCTGTCTTATAGAGACACAGAAGCACCACATACTTGCTAAGCTCCACGTTTCGCAGAAGCCACCTGCAAACAGTTCTCCTTTTTCCCCTCCAAACTCCCTGCTGTAAAGCTTAAAAATCCCCCTCCCAACTAAAGGCTGGACCATTAGCACGCTGAAAGCCGCTGCCAGTGCCACTGCCCAGCATCACCCTCCGTGTTCCCCTCCCACGGGCTCTTCTCTGAGTCTGCAAAAGTTCAGCGTGGGGAAAACACCTATTTTGTGGCAGATCTGCCCGGTACCCACAGGGCAGCTTTGATTCACGCCTGGGAATTGCAGGCGATGTGCCCGCGGCTCAGCGGCGTTTCGCCGATGGGAAGGGCACAGCCTCATTCCGCTGCTTCCCTTTGGGTGGGTTTTATTTTTTTTTGCTACCCTTTTTTTCCACTCCTCGCCTATCTCTCTTGAATCCACCCATTGCACTGCAGTTTTTCTGCCATTCAGGGGAAGTGAGCGTCGCAGGCTTTTCCTAGTAAAGCCGGTTCCAACGCATCCGGCTCATGAGCTGTGACTCAGGGCAGCTCAGCCTGCAGCTTCTCATGGGGCACACTTAAGGCTTCCAAAAACCATTTCCATTTAAATAAGACATAATAAATTTTTTTAAAAACCCCTTTACCCCCCAAGACGGAGCCTCACATCAGCGTTTTGGGGAAAGGAGCGGTGTTCTGCAGGGCGGCGTGCGAGACGGCAGGGAAAGGAGCTGGAAGGAGACGTGTGAAACGTCAAACCTGTTTGAGATAAAGCGAAAAACAACGTTGGCTCCTTTCCCTGTGACGGTTACACATGGTTTCCCTCACTGAGCTGCAACCGTAAAACCCCACGGGGAAATCCACGGTTACCGAACATGAAATTCTTTGTGGATCCAAAATTAAGGGTAAACTCTTGCAGCAACCTGGAACGTACACAGAAAAGGAAACCACACGTATGGGAGAGCCGCTGGAGGAAAAGCTGAGTCGTCTTCTAGCACCTTAGCAAACTACATGCAAGGCTGATAAGGGTTTCAATTAAAATTCACCCACAAGTTCTGCCTGGTGATTTCTAGAGGCACCTCCTCCAGGCTCCGTTTTACTCTCGTCACCCCAACAGCCTTCAACAAACCAGGGGCAGGTGTAATTAATACCTGCAAAAAGCTTCTCTTGGGCAGGAGAGCAGCGTCTGCAGAGCACAAGAGGCAGCACAGCTACAGCACAGCCCCGTGGGTCTCCTCGGCTTGGAGAAAAACCCCAGCCCTGCCCTGTGCCAGCGTCCTCCGGCACCTGGTGCACACCGCGGATGCTCGAGGCAAATGATGCTCACAGCAAACGATGCTCACAGCCAGGCAATCGCTAGGATCAACTAAAAGCCTGGAGGAAACGGGCTGCAGAGGATGATGAAGAGTTCAGACACAGGCTGTAGAAGCAGCAGATTTTAAACACCCACCACCACCTCCTTTTCTTGGCAGCCTTAAGGCAGCTGTTACCAGCCTTAACAAAAACGGGCGCTGCCAAAGAGAAAAAGCTGGTCCAGGTCCATGCTGATCCCCGGCAGCATCACCACCCACCTCCCAGCACCTGCATCCTCCTTTCTGCACCTTTGGCTCCTCTGACCACTGAGCTCTCACTGATGGGAACGGCGTTCAGCAGGGAGCATCACGGGCAAGTCCAGTACAGATTGGGCACAGGGTGGATGATTTTAGTTGTGGGGAGACCAGGGAAACCTCAAGAGGCAGCTGAGCACACGTGCTCGCACACACACACAAAGAAAAATGCCTTGCGCTGCCCTGCCCGGTGCCAGCAGGGATTTTCTGGGTGCAAGAACAGGGTTTTACAAACAGGCACATGGGGCTGGGGCTGCCACCTACCCCCTCCAAGCACCTTTTAAAAGTGCTTGGAAGATGACAAAGAACAGCCAAAGACACGTATCAGCACAAGATCGCTTCGTCTTTGGCCGAGGTACAACTTGGCAGCACGTCAGGAGAGAGACCAAGCAGCGCGCAGCGGCGGGGGATCTTCAACTATGCAGAGCAGCTTTCTTACAAAGCCTTGACGGTGAGCACATCTGGCGCTCAGAAAAAGAGCCACGTCATTTTTTAGTGACGAGCTGCAAAAACACCCTCCCCCTGCACCGCGGGGCAGACGGCCAGGTCTGACTCAGAGGGACCATCCTCGCCGCTCCTCAGGGCCGCATGTTCTGCTGCTCTGTTGTGTCCCTATGGACCTCAACTTTGTCACTCCAACACCAGGAAAAAGATCTCCATCCTACAGCAGAAGATACCTGCACCATGCAGCGTGCTTGCCCCTCACTACCTTTAATAGGAAAGGTGTCCTGCAGGGAGAGATGCCGGCAGCAGGAGAGGACATCTGCTCCAGCCGCCTGGCGATGGGTAGCAAATGTTGTCCAGCGAGCCAGGTCAGGGTGCTGCCATCTCAATGGGCTACCAGTCACACCATAGAATCACAGAATAGTTTGAGTTGAAAGGACCTTAAGAACTCCCCCAGTGCCCCCCCTGCCATGACAGGGACATCTTCACCAGCTCAGGTTGCTCAGAGCCCCGTCCAGCCTGGCCTGGGATGTCTCCAGGGATGGTTCATCCACCACCTCTCTGGGAAACCTGGGCCAGGCTCTCACCACCCTCAGTGTCAAAAATTTCTTCCTCACGTCTGGCCTGAATCTCCCCTCTTTTACTTTAAAACCATCACCCCTTGTCCTGTCATAACCAGTGAAGATGTCCAGGGCTGCACAGCACTGACCCACCGCAGCCAACTCGCACAGCAACAGCAGGCTGCTCCATCAGCCGTCCCCGCGCGACTCGGGCTAGGAGGGAACTTATATCCACACACCACAAACGAGTATCTAACTGGCCTGCAAGCCCAGACAAGCTGACACTCCCTAGATAACCCCGTCATCCTCCCCAAAACCACCCCCAGACCATCCACGTAACCAGCCCTGCGTGTTTATGATCTGTCACACACATGACTGTCACCTGCCAAGCCCTGCGCACGGGCTCCTTCCCATCCTGTCCCTCTGCCCTGCACCGCAGGTCACCGCACCGCCGGTCCCATCCGTCACCGCTGAGGCACGACACGGCTCTCGGCATCAAAGGGATCCCGGCAGGACCCCGTCCCGCCTGTGCATTCCTTACTGGAAATCTGAGACTTTAAATCATTAAATCAATCATTAAATTAATTTTAAATCATTCGCAGCTGCTTTTAAGTTTCCTAAATGATACAACAGGGACTATCACGGCATAAGATGAAAAGAGCAAGGTACAAATGCCCCGTGACAAGGGACAGTGGGTGCCGCACGGGCAGGTCCCGGGGAGCAGGGGGAGCAAGCACCATCATCCTCAGAGGTTCATCATACAGGCAGCGAGGCTGATGCCAGAGCCAAACCACAGCTCAGGTTTGCAGCCTCTGATGGGAAATTACTTGTATCGAGCACTCTGGAGGTTTCTTCCTTTCCAAAACTAGATTTTTCTTTGGTGGTGGTGTGGGGGGGAGGAAGGGTGGATGCTCTACAACTTCTGGTAAGTTTTGTCTCCTCCTCATCCTGCCTCCTCTCCCACTCAAATTGTTTTTAAGAGAAATCTATCTTTTTTAAGAAAGAAAAAAAAAAAAAGGCAGCATTTCACTTGAAATGAGGAAATTAAGGCTTAGAGCATGGGATGGACCCAGTTCAGCCATGACCCCAAGGCACGGAGGCTGTGGCAGCCTGGGGAGGGGGTCACGGCCAGACCTTCATCTTCACCTTCACCCTCCTCCCTCCCCAGGCTACGAAGCCACTGCTCCCAGGGTCAGGGCAGACACATCCCGCTGCACCACACCCCAGCGCACCAAACAGCTCCCCAAGGTCACAACGCTCACATTTCGGAGAAACCCGACAGCACTGGATGTCTTGAAAAACAAGATTGGGTGATTGTGTAAAAAAAAAAAAAAAAAAAAAAATCTGGCTTAATTTGCCCAAAATCTGTTGGACCGGCTGGGGTAATTCCTGGAAGCGATGCCCTGACCTCAGACAAAGCGCGATGCTCGCCGTTGTCCCTCCTGACCTTAAAGCCCACGATTCGAGCATTTCTCCATTTCCCCCGTGTTAGAGCCAGAAAAGCCCACCAGCCTGCAGGGCTTGAAAGGCTCTTCCAAAGCGCTGCCCACCTTCTCTTGCAAGAGGTCGATGGAGCAGGCAGTGCACCAAGGAGCCCTGTGGTATTAAGCCTATGGATTAATTAAAGCCACGTGGACAACACAGCACAGGATTATTGCGGGGGGGAAAGATGCTGCAGAGCGTCTGCCTTGCTCCCACCTTTACCCCGCTGCAGGTCCAGAACCTCTCCCAGTATTAGGCAGTGATTCCCTCCTTCCCCAACCTGCTGGGAGCACGGGACCCCCAAATCCTGCCCTTCGCCTTCCCCACACCACAACCCCCTGCGTCCCACACGAGCACCAACCTTTTGCTGGTTGCTCCAGCCTTTTGCTGCAAGGAAAGGTGCAGACAGGGAGCCCCATCCCAGGGCCAGAAAAGGGGGCAGAGACTCAGACCCAGTGCAAACCGAGCCCAGCTGGGCCACAAGAGGCTACCATGACATCTGAGATAGCTGCAACCCTGCCCGGTAATTATGGCATTCCTCGGGGCAACATTTAAACTCACAGTGCTGCCACGTATCAGTGCAGCATCATCCTCATGCGGATAAGAGGCTGTAGGGAGATGGGGTATCTCCCAGGCTGAAAACAGAACAGAAAACTTCCAGTTTCCACCATGAAAAAGTCCTCTCTGCCCTCTCCCCCACTCAAAATCCCTGGCTAACACACCACCTGTGCTACCGAATTGCCAGCAAAAGAAGTGGCGGGTGGATTGAGCTCTGTATGTCCCCACAAGTGATCCCAAGCCATGCCAGTAAAACCCCAATTTTTTATTGGTAGAGTAAAATCACCTCCCCAGCCAACATAAGTTCCTCTCTCAGCTCTTTCCCCAGCGAACAGCCTTATTAATACCAGTAAAAAACATCTTCCATTCAAAAACCCACAGAGCCCCGTGTCTACCCTCTCGGGTCACAAAATCACCAGGACCAGAAACCCAAATCCACAGAGAAGCTCTATCAAGCACAGCTGAGTTTCCTCCAGCAACGACCACCCTTTGCAAACAACAGGCAAAGCAAACTCCAGCTCAGCCCTGGACTGCAGCCCAGAGCTGGAAAATAAAGGAGCAGCCTTCAGGGAGAAGTATTACCCAGTGAATAAAAGCAGGGGAGCATCCCTGCAGGGAGGGAAACAGATTGCTGAAGCACAGCTAAATATTTATTGCATCCAAGGTGATATTTTGCAGGCGCCCACTGTTACTCTAGCAGAAAGCAGCACGAGGAGGAGGGCAGAAGCAAAGTGCTGCGCTCTCTATATGGTTATAATTAATTAGGTGCAAGCTCCATGATACTTCACCTAGAATTAAAATTTTAAAAATCTATTTTAGTGGGATCAGAGCCCCCAGCCCTGCCACCCCCTGCCCACACACACCCAGGGGACACCAGGTTGGCGGCTGCTCTGCCCAGAGGTGACAGGAGCCCGAAGCCCAAGCTCCGCTTCTGCAGGTCACAGCCACACGTGTATTTTCAGCAAAACTGTCTTTTTTTATTTTTTGGGAGGGTGGCAGCAGGAAAAGCGTGAATGGTACAGGAGACGGTACAGGATTGACAGCCAACTGCGGTGCATGAGAGCAGAGGGCACGGCCAGAGGGACCCATCCCCACCGCTTATTTACCCACCCAGAATAGACACGCGGCCAGAACAAGCACCCATTCAGACCCAGGCTCTGGCTTTTCTCACCGCTGATTTTTCCAAGCCTCGGTGGCAAAGTAAAGCTGCCTCCTCAGAAACACAGCCTGGTGCCCCTGGATCCTGCCCCCTTCTCCCCACCAGCACCTGCCTTTGCAGAGGAAGATTTCTCCCCTAAACAGAAAAATTTGCTTTTGAATTATTTGGGCGCTGGGTGAGCACAGGGGATGTCAAGCAGGTCTTCTCCCTCCAGCCCCCATCTGTGCATCCTCCCTCCCTGCAGCTGCTGTTTCCAGCAAACTCCCCATTTTTGGGGGCCACGTGCTGCCCCGCTGGCACGCTCCCACCTGCCCCTCCAGGAGGGGCTTCCCGGGGGCCACCCGAGTCACAGCCAACAGCCACGGCGATGGGTACACGGGTCTTCACACAGGCTGCACACACAGGTAGAAAGTTTGCCCCAAACAGCCCGGATTTGCACGCACAGGGTTTAACACAGACTGAGCACCCTCCACCGGGCTTCTGCACCCACCAAGGGCTGCAAACTCCCCGAGGCTTCCTCCTCTTCTGCTTCAACCTCTCAGGTACAACACTCCTCCCTTCACAGCAGTCGTTTCACCTAAAAAGATGCAACTTTGTTGGAAAATCACGCCCCGGACCAGCCACGTGTCGCAATTTGCGGCTAGAATCCGCGTCCCTTGCAAAGCCCTGCAAGGAGGGGACATGGGAGCTCCGGAGCTTCACACACGATTCCTTCCCTCAGTGCCACCCATCCAATGAAACACAGCTCGAGGGAGTTTTGGTGACCTGAGACAACGGAGCTTTTGCATATTTGACAGCGCAAGATAACACCCAAACACAAGTGTTTTCCCACACACCTGATCCTACAAGGTAATTTGGATCCAGCAGATAGGAGCAATGGGAAGAGGAAGAAAGCCGAAATCCTTCCTAAGCTTTGCATAATCCCCAGAAGGTGTTTATCTCCCAAGCTATGTTTAGCACGGAGCGGAGGCAAAGCTCTCGCCCAGCACCATTCCTATCACGCGTGTCACGGCCAGCCACGCGCATCCCCAAAAACTCCCGAGGCAGCAGACAACCCCGTGACTAAGCCAAAACGACGGCACGCGAGTTTTGGTACGCATCTATCATGGAAATAGCCAACGCGACAGTTTCGACCCATCACCCTCCATCGAGTACCGCGATCAACTCCAGTCCAAGAAGGGAAAGCAACCAGCAAACCTGAGGCTGCTTGCTGAATTTCCCTAAGGAAAATTAGGGAAATTCAGCTTAAACTCGGGCTGCTCGAAAGGAGAGGCAGCAGGAGCTGCCGCGAGTGCTGCCAGAACCACCTGCAGGCCCAGTATCAGATGCACACACTCAGACCTACGAGCAGCCCTAAGTGGCAGGCAGCAAACCCGCTCGGAGGGCCAGCACCGCCCAGGGAAATGCAAAACCCACCATGGACACATAGTGGGGTGAGAGGAAAGAGTTTTGAAGAGGCAGATGCATTATAAATGCTCGAGATCGATCCCCATGCTGGATGCTGCCCTGATGGAGGCAAAGGAGCTCGGGTCAGACGAGGACCCGGAGCTGGCGGTGCCAGCAGAGACCAGGCACACTCAGCTCACGTGCAGCACCGCCAGCAAAGGACTTCAGGAGTAACCGTATGAATGAATGGGTTCGGCACAACCGCCAGCCCCATTCAACCAGAAACCTGCAGACACAGACGGGTTCCAAACCTCCTCCATGGCCACACAAGCCAGTACCGCGCTCCCAGGTGCTCCCACAGGCAACACCGATTGCCGTCAGCCAGATCGCTTCCCCCAAAATCCTCCCGGGTCCAGCTTGGCCCTTGTCCCCTGAGAGGTCCCTGGGTCAGGCTCACCTCTTCCCTCCATCCACACATCCACGCACGGCACCTGCAAAGCCAAGCAAGAGGTCTGGGCTCCGGCGTTCCAGCAAGAGCCTTTTTAAGAAGCCCGGTTGATCCCTTTCAACACGGGACAGCAGCTGGAGGCATGTGCTGCTACCTGTGAGTCAGCAGCTCCGCTCAGCAGCACCGTAAATCGCTGCTGATTCACCCCCTGCTTACACAGCAAACAGGAAACTCAGGTCCACATTCCCTCCAGTTAAGACACGGATCATTTTAAAAGGGGAGGGAAAAAAAAAAAAAAGTCACGCCGAGGTGCGTTCATCTGCTCACATGGTTCCTGACTTCAAGTTTCCAGTGCATCACTCCCGAATGAGGAAAACCCCTCAAATTTTATTCCGGTGATAAGAGAGGCAGCAGGGGTACTCCGTGTGCTCCCTCCTCCGTCCGGTCTGCGCTCACGGCGCTGATGCAACCGGCTCCCCGGAGCACCGAGATGCCAGCGAAGCCATTTCCCCGTCTTCCCGGCACACTGGAGGTGTCACCCGGGGCCGATGCCCGCCGGCCCGTGCTCACCTGGGGACCACGACCAGGCCACCTTAGTCACAGCGATGCTCTATAAATAACACCTGTGACGCACAGTCACGTTTGCCGGCCACGTACGGTGGAGACAGTGGGAAACCCCATCAGGGGCTCGATGATCTTGAGGGTCCCTTCCAACCAAGAGGATTCTGTGATTCTGCGGCGCTCCCAGCACCGCGTTGGGTCACCAAAACCAACCGCCACGCGTGGGGACCAGGACTCTGTCCCCTGGTCACAGGCTCTGCTCATCCTCGGTACGAGCTGCTCCACGATGTTTGCTGAGCCCCCACGGCCGGTTTCTTCGAGTGGCGCGTTAAACTTGCATTTTTTTAATCATTATTTTACCCAAACAGGCCCCCCACCCTCGCCTCCCCCGCAGCGCCCGGTCGCTCTCTCTCCTCCTCCCGCCGCCGCACACACGCCCCGGGCTCTGCAGCTCCCTGGCCCGGCTGCAGGCGCAAAGCAGCGCGGCCCTCGGCCGGGACCGGGCAGCGGAAGCCCCGGCCGGCAGCGCGGAGCCCACGCCCGGCGGGTTGGGCAACAGCCCCGCCATCCCCGCGGGTTACGCCAGACCCGAGGAGGCGGCTGAGCCCGGCCGCAGCCCCGCTCCTCCCGGAACACCCGCCCCACAGCCCCACCGAGTACCCCCCGGTCCTACCTCTGGGCAGGGACATGGCGGCGGCCCCGCAGCGCCCGGGCTGAGCGCGGCGCCCGGCGGAGTCCGGCCCAGCGCGGCGGCCGCCGGGGAACAGGAGACGGACGGCAGGCTCCGCCCCCCGCGCGGCGCGATTGGTCAGCGGCGGGAGGGAGGCGTGGTTAATGCCTCCGCGGGAAGAGCTTCGCGGTTCTCGGGCACAGCTGGGACGGTGAAGTGAGTCGGGCGGGCGAGAGAGCGGTTCAAAAAACAACCTGGACGGGAGGAAGAAATTTTTTACAACAGTGGCCTAGGTTGCCCAGAGAGGTGGTGGATGAACCATCCCTGGAGACATCCCAGGCCAGGCTGGACGGGGCTCTGAGCAACCTGAGCTGGCAAAGACGTCCCTGCTCATGGCAGGGGTGGCACTGGATGAGCTTCGAAGGTCCCTTCAACCCAAACTATTCCATGATCTTCCATGGGTCCCACCAGTGGGTCTGGCTCAAAAACCAATGGGGATTTATCCCTCTCCAAGTCACTGAGGAATCAATCCCTCCCAGCCCAGCAATGTGCCGTGGCACATCCTGGGGCAAGGCTGCTTCCCCAAACCCCCGAGCTGGGCTGCAGAATGTAGTGGTCAAACCAGACACGAGCGATGCAGTTGTACAAGCTAAAGGGAGATCACAAATGCCATTTTCTGGCCAAAATTCCTAGCATGACCCATACAAATACAAAAAAAAGGGGTTGGAGGGCTGGCAGCTGCCAACAGCCCTGGTGAAATCACAGCTGCTCTGTCTCAGCCCGTACTCAGCTCTGTGTTTTGCAGTGTTTAGGATCAGTTTGAGGGCTGGAAAACCTGCCCCAAAACCAGCCAGCTCAAGGGAATCACTGCAGGCTGGGGTCAAGGACGGGTGTCTCAAACGGACCTGGCATGCAGCAGCCGCGGCATAATATCCAGCAGCTGCAAACTGAAGCTAGAAAAGTTCAAATGGGAAATAAATTACAGGTTTTTAACAGGGGGAGCAATTACCTTCCTGAGAGACACAGCAGATTCACCACCTTTCAAGTCTTTCAACACGGGCGAGGATTCTTTCTGAAAAAAAAATGGGCTCCAGCTGAACCACAGGGTCATCAGCTCTGATGCAAGAGCTGCAGATGTCACAGCCTGGGCTGGGCAAGCAGGAGGTGGGAGCAGACTGGACCTTTCTGAATTCTGACAACATATTATCTTAAAACTGTGGTTATATGCAGTATTTGTTCCCTTATTGTCTCATTGTCTTTGACCTTTTTTTTTTTTTAATTTTTTTTTTTTTAGCACAGGAGGCAGAGGGAGGCAAAATTGCTGTGAGCTACCTGTTTAACTTCTGGGGAAGGAATACGAGTTTTTATAAAAATTACAAAATCAGTCATTTTTAGTTCACATATTTCATAGCCTAGTACATCTTCAAATAATAATTTTTAAGGTGTTTATTTTCCATACACACTTAGAATCATCATCTTAAAACAAACAAACCTAAAAGGTCTTTGCAGGACTACTTTAGTATCTTAGCAAACATTAAAGGAGAATAACAGCTCAAACTGATAGCAAATTTAATTGTTCTGGGAAACTTTCCATTTTGGCAATGTTAGCTTTATGGTTGGACTTGACGATCTCTAAAGGTGTTTTCCAACCTAAACGATTCTATGACTTCTATGAATCTCTGAATCAACAAAAGGGTTTGAACTGCAGCCCGGCTGAGTCGAATGGGTTTGGGCTGGGCAGGTGTTGGGGTGCAAGATTCGGGGGGTGCTGCTGCAGGGCAGAGCATCATTAGCACCTTTGTAAATGCACAGCTGGTTGTGGAGCTGCGAGGACCGGCGGGACCGGCTTTGACACCTGGCCCCAGCACTGGTGGCACCTGGGGTGTCACTGCAAGCACAGGGCACGACCCTGCTATCCCTGAGCATGTTGCATGTGACGCCGTTCCTCCTCCTGCATCCCCGGGCACGGCCGCAGATCACTGCTGGCTCCAGCTGCAATTACAGGGTGGATGAAACAGCCGCTGGGTTTTTATTCACCTGCCTTGAACCACCAGGCACTGCACTTGTAGGGGTTTGTTGTCTGCTCCGAAGCCTCCCGGCGCTTGAATTCTGCAGAAGGACAAATGGAAATGTGGGTACATAAGAGGGTGGGAATGTGTGGGGCTTGCGGGGGGAGTCCACAGATGCCCACAGGCTGCAAGGAAGGGACCAGAAGCACCATACCGTCACCTCCTTGTTGGTGGCAGATCATGGAGACCTCTTGGGAGCACCTCTCTTTTTCTGCTCCAACCTCTCGGCGCCTGCCAGCATGGCTCCTTCCTCCCGCACCTCCTCATCAGCCCGAGCTGCTGCCGGCGCACCTGGCAGACGCTTTGCTGGAGAAGTGTATCTGGAAGATCAGAGGCAGCTGTAATTGCTGGCCCGAGGCAGAGAGAATCATCACAGGCAAAGGCAGAGCCAAGCGTCCCGATGGAGCCCAAGTGCTCCCAGAAATTTTGGCAAGGATGCTGGATGTTTGGCACCCCTGGAAGGCCGGTCCACATTTCCAGGGTGCTATAGATAAACCTGTGGGTTTGCAGGGTCTGGAAGGAGAGTCCGATGGAGAAGGAGATCGGGAGGTGCAGGTGCATCCCAGACCACTTGACATGTGGGCACTGGCCCCTCGCTGCCTGGCTGTGCCATGCCCAGGTTGGAAACCCACCCACGGCAGAATGGGGCATCCCCGATGTCCCCGGTACAGTGATTGGGGTGGGGGGAAGCACCAAGCAAAACAGCGGGGAGCCCCCCTTTGTCTGTGCAAAACCCGTTTCTCCTTTCCCCTCTCTCCTCAGGCTTCCCAGCAAAGCGAATGGCTTTCCCTCGAGCATCACTGGACACTGGAGGGCACCTGCTCGACCTTGCAGCTCCAAGGGGGTGCAGGATTCAGCCCGTCTACACCTGCCCCAGGCTCCCCCTGCCCTCAGGCTTGTGCCACTCGTCTCCTTCCTCCCTGCAAAATCCCAGCTGTACTTGGCTGTTTGCATCATTTTTGCCTTCCCCTGCATTCCCTTGCTCTGGGTGTTTTTCTGCCTTTATTTTCCTGCACTACCATATGCTGTGTGAGCACAAGCGGAGTGAAGGCTGCCAGGGAGAGGATGAGGAGAAGGACAACATCTCACCACCGACATTTTTTAGCCTTTCACGGAAAAGGAAAAGGGTAATGAAGCTCTCTTCCTAGCAGTCACCCATGTCTGCAGGCTGGTGGGTGCTGCAGCCGCTCATCCCCAATGGGAACAAGAGACCGTGACCCTGAGGGGCACGAAACCAGCACCGGCACCGGTCAATGGAGCAGCACAAACAACAAACCGAGTGGCATGGTGAATTCATCAGCTGAAGGACTCTTTGCTCAGGGAGCAGGAGCCAAAGGAATGAGTAAACAAGGGCCAAGCTACACGAGAGGGTATTTAGGTGCAGAGTAGCTGCTGATGAGCTATTAGGAGTTCCAGATTAGTTCTAGGTGTTGCTGCTTTTCCTGTTGCACAGGCAGCCACCAGCCTGCCCCACTGTGCAGCCGATGTACAGACACCTTGGACAGGCTCAGCTCCTGCCTCCGAGAACTTTCAGTTCAAATACATCCAGGTGTTGCTGGTACCGTGCCACGGACACGGAGACAACCCCCCCCCATTTCCTCCCTCAGCTTTGCACATGGTGCATGCACCAAGTTTATTGAGTTTATTGATGTACACGATGCAGCACGTGGAAGCTCAGGTTTCTTCTGGGTTTGAGGATGCACTTAGCACAACCATCCCACAAACACTGATTATGGCACTTGTGTCCCGCCCCGGGCAGCTGTGGTGTCCCATGACAGTTGGCGCACAAGGTTTTCTTGGCTTTTGGAACCTCTGGGACAAGCACATTGAAGCTGGCTGTTTGTGCAGCAGCATGGCCACTCTGACCAGCCTGCTGGTGCTTTCTGGGGTTTTCTGTGCTGCAGGGTGATGTGATGTGACATGGCCCTGCAGCAGGGCACCGCCAGAGCCCCTGCCCTGGGAAAGGGCCTGTCCCTGGGGGGACAGAGCATTGCATGAGGCTGTGACCTGGGGCTCCCACTGCACTCTGCAGTGTCAGCGCAGGGCACTGGCACTGCACCAGTCCTGTGTGCTGGGTCAGCACCAGTACAGCAGAGCAGTAACAGTGCAGTGGGCAGTGTCACCATGCTGGTGCCTAGTGTAGTACCAGTAAACTAGTACAGACTACCCAGTACAGGACCAGTACACCAGTACAAGAGCAGTAAACCAGTGCAAGACCAATACAAGAGCAGTAAACCAGTGCAGGACCAATATAAGACCAGTAAACCAGCGCACCACTGCAGCACCAATACAGACCACTAGAGCCCGCGCCCGACACCCGCCGGTGCGCTCCGGTGTTCCCGGTGGTGCGCGGCCCCTTTAAGAGCCGGGCGGCCGTACCAAAACAAAACGGCGGCGCGGCCATTGGCTGGTGCGCGGGCACGTGGCGCACAGCTGGTTTCCTGCGGCCGCCGGTGCAGCCCCCGCGGCTCCCGCCGCCCCGGCCCGGCCGCTCCCGCCGCTCCCCCGGCGCCACCCTCGGGATTCCGGGGCGGGACCCGGCGCTGCCGCTGTTGCGGGGGCTCCGCGTCGCTGTACGGCCCGGCCCGGCCCGGCCATGGCGCACTCGGCGCCGCTCGGCCTCCTGGAACAGGGCTGCCCCATCCAGGTGGAGCACGATCGGAAGCGGCGGCAGTTCACCGTGCGGCTGAACGGTAAGAGACGGGGGTGCCCGGGGGTCGCCGGTACCTTCCCTGCTCCCCTCTGCCCTCGGTTCTGCCTCCTTGGGACCCCCAGTACCGACAGTCCCCCATTTTCCTTTCCTAGCCCCTGTGTCCTGTTCCTCGCCACCGTGTGTGTCCCCGCTCTGCTTTGTCCCCTCAATACTCTTCTGTACCCCCTGTACCTTCTGCAGCACCCCTGGTTCCTGCTGATGCCCCCCATCCTTCCTACCTCCTCTAAAACCTCGTCCCAGGAGGTCTGGGGGGGGTCTTTTGGCTCCCTTGGTTATGGGGTGTGGAGCCCCATGGTGACCAGGCAGGTTTTGGGGGGTCTGTCTCGGTCCCCCCAGGAGCAGGTGCCTTTGGGTGATGTGACCATGCCAGGTTGGCTTTGGGGACGTGGCTCAGTGTTTGAACTGTTCTGTGGCTCTTTGGGTTTGGGATTCCTGCAGGGAAGCCCCTCGGGGGTGTGAGGGGCCAGCGGGGGCCCTGGTGCTGTGGGTGCTGAGCACCCAGGTCGGTAGGACCCGCAGCACGGAGCCAAACTACCATCGGCATCTGTGGGACCCGGCCCCCCCAACAGCTCTGTCGCGGATGGGGTGGAGTGGACAAAAGAAGTAGGTGCCACTAAAATTAGTCTATAGCATATCGGTTCTTTCCCAGCCATCCTCTTAATGGTTAATCCCAAATATTCCACAATCCCAAAGCCTCTTCCCTGTTCGTTTGTCAAGTTGAGAACCACTCCGGGGAAGACAGGCCGCCTTGCCATCCTACAGAAATTGCAGGGTAGTTGCCTTTTAAAAAAATAAAATGGGTAGTTAAAAAATTACACCGACCATAGGAGGCTTTCTCAATAAAACAACAGGAATGGTCTGGATTTTATTTTAGACTCTTCCCCCCCCCCCCTTTTTTTTTTTTTGGTAATTCCAACCACTAATTACAAAGTGCAGGCTCGGCAGTGGTGGAGCAAGGAAGGAGGAGACGTGCATGCTGGGTGCGGAGAAAACAATTCCACCAACTGCTTATTTCAAACAGGGAGAGATCAAACGAGGTCCCAGGTGACGGGTCTCCGCTGCCATCGCGAGAGCTCTAACAGCGTTGTCGCTGTCGGCGAAGTTTGTACACGCACAAAATAGAGGGGAGAGCTAAGGACCAACAGTTATTAGGGAAATGTAATCTTTTTATCGTGGTTTGCTGAATAAAGCCTCTGGCAGCCACACCGTGGGCCGAGTAGCGTTCGGTGGACGAGAGGCACGAGTCGGGTCGGCAGAGGATGAACTTAGAGAGTGGGAGAATCGACTGTAGAACCCACAGTGGGAGTTGGGTGTGAATCAGCACAAAACCTCCTGGTTCAGGAGGGGGCCACCACGGTCTTCCCCAGGGTTCTAGGTGGATGCCAGTGATCGAGGTGTTGTTTTTTTCTGGGAGTTCAGGGAAACAGAACTTTTTTTAAATTTTGTGAGTTCAGCACTGGCCACGTAAGGAAGCGGAGTCCTGCCGCTGGGCTGACTAACATCCCTGCGGGGCGGGTGATCGTCTCTCCTTCTTCTTGTTAGGCATTTGCTGATAACAGCCCAGCCCTGGACGGTGCTCAGGAGATAACCGGTCTGTGGGAATGCATGGCAGGGTGTTTATTTCCTGGGCTGCTCCCTTCACCGCTCCTGGCACAATGAGCATCAGTGGCGCTGAATGCGCTGGCAGGTTTTCTCTGCCGCACGCAGGGGAAAGACAAGAAATGGGTCGGACACAATTTTAGTGTCAATGTGTCCGGCGTGTCTCTCTCAGCGCTTTTGTCCCATGTTACTGCACTAGAGATGAACAGCAGCTCATGGGGTGAACCTGCAGCTTGCTGGTGGGCACCGGGGTCACCTTGTCTCCAGTGTTAGGGTCCTAATTTCAGCTGGTTGTCGAGTGTGGGTGGTGTTCTGGGAAAACACAGCTGTGTTGGGCTTGTGGACCAAGGAGCCAGGCTTTGCTGGTCTCTGGGCTGATGGTTTTGCCGTTTATGGTAATGTCACGTTGGGCTGAAAACTTTCCATGGTGATATTTTTATGGAAATCCCTGTAGCAAGAGGCCCAAGACACTGTGAAAGCTGTGAGCTTGTTGTGAAGGTGTTTGTTTTCAGCACCATCCCATGTTTGCCTCTGTGCCCCCATAGAACTTCATGTCAGGACTCCCTCCTTGGACCCAAGAAAGATGAATTGCATTTAGTGTTTTCTGGGTTATCCCATCTTTCCCTTCTTTGCTCATTGCTCCCCTCACTCCCGCTTGCTGCTTGTGGCTCCTAAAACTGTGATAGAAACAGCTGCTTCGCTTTAGCACCTTCCCTTTTTCCTTGCATCCCAGATCCAGAAGCATTGAGAAGCTGAAAGTAAAGCTGATTATAACCAGACCTCACCAAGCTTCGTTATCCCTTGGATGAAAGGGTAGAAAGAAGCCCAGCTGGATTTGTGATGGGTTAATATGAGCCCTGTGTCTCAGAGGCTGCCTCCAAAGGCCAGCAACTGAGTGTAGAAATTGTCCCGCAGGCAGCCAGACCTCACCAGACCCCTGCTCTGCTCCTGTCCGGGCACACAGCGGTGTATTTGTGGGCTGGGGGTGGCACAGAGGGACAGGGGGACGTCCTCATGTCCTAGGACAGGTCCTGCTGGTGCTGTAGGATCCCCTCACCAGGCAGGTACCGTGGATGCCCTGGCAGAGGAGACCAGCAAAGGATGGGCTGGAGCGGGGTGCCTGTGTCCTCCTGGACACCTGCTGTGTCCCTGCCTCAGCTCGGGGCTGGGGACAGGCTCAGGGCTTGTCCCCAAGGCTCACAAACCACCTGGCTTGGGGACTCATGTCTAGCGGTGCGGCTGAGCCCAAAGCACCCACCCTGCTGGAGTGGGAGCTCTGTGCCACTGTTCCCAGTAAAAACCCTCTGTGGAGAGCAAGTTTAGACCTGGTCCAGCACCCACCTCCCAGAAAAGGTTCCCCTTCCCCGTGCACCCTGCGGTTCGAGGGAGGGAGGGCTGGGGACCAGCTGCGCTGCCATTGCTGCCGTTTTCATCGCGTGGCCTCCTCTTCCTCCTCTTCCTCCTCTTCCTCCTCTTTCTCTCTGGGCTGATTTGCATCAACTCAGACTCTCTCACTTGCGGTGACCTCAACACCGAGGTGCTGCACTGGGGAGCGTCTGAGTCGAACATCACAATCAGGCTCACAGGGCCTGTTTTGCCAAGATTGGTCTGTGCAGGCTGATAAAATCCCTGTCCTGAAGTCTAAGGGGACAAGACAGATGGGAGGGCAGCTTGCAGCATCCCTCTTCTCTTATGCCATGTTTTGGTGATGTTTCTGCTCGTGTTCCCTCTCTTTGGGGGGCAAATTGCAGCGAGCTGGAGCTGGGCTGTTCCTGCATAGGGTCAGTGCTGCTTCCAGCTCCCCCAGCTTTGCAATGTTCCCTTTGCTGGGAGCAGCCCCCTGTGCTAAGGTACCACATAGCAGAAATTCCGGCTTCTTACAGCATCATCTGGCAGTGAAGTGTTTCTGCTCCCTTGTCTGGTCCCTCTGGCCCCAGGGAGACCTTTTGGTGAGGAATGGAGGGTTGTGCCTGGAGCTGCTCATGGAGACCCCAGGAACAGTCCTGGTTTGGGGGTACAACCTGCTTCCCCCTCCTTTTCCCAGAGGCTCTGGGCCACGGTGAGGAGAGGATGCGCAGAGCAGCTGGTTTTGAAGGAAACAGACTTTCCGCTGGCCGGTCCTTCCCCTCCCTTCAGGAGCTGCTGGCCGCCCTGAGCCCCGCTCAGCAGAGGGATCTGGACTCCAGGAGAGGCTGTTCCTGTGGGACCTGTGCCCTGAGCCGGTGCCACCGCGGGGCCGGGGCTGCCGCGAGGGCACAGCCTGGCAGCGGAGAATCCTGGCAGGATGCTGTTTCGCAGAACTGAAATCCTTTGGGATCCTGGCTTGTTTCAGGGCTTTTTCCCACCTCCAGCACACTGAGCTCAGGTAAACACATAGTACATGTAGGTGAACCTTGCGGCTCTTCGCCCTCCGATAACCACTGGAATGGAAGGGTTTCCACTATTTTAATCAAGCTTGTCTCTTTGATTGGAAGCTGGCATTTCTGAAACTCGCTTTCATTTCTAGCAGGCTTTTGTATTTGAAATGTTTGCTTTTGCGCTGGAAACAGAAGCTCAGGTTCTGCAGATGAGGGATGCTATTAGCTCTTCTCAGATTGACACGTGTGCTGAAACTTCTTTTTTTCCTGTAACTGAACTGCTGTGAGAAAGGTCAGGGTGTTGCAACAGGAAGCCTGTGTGTGTGTCTGCATGTAAATGTGTGGGCAGAACCCCCTGCACGCCCATCTGCGCTTTCCTGTGTGCTTGTGGGATTCATCTCTCCTGGCATCTTCCCCAAAATGTGTCTGTCCAAATGCTGCAACACCAGGCCAAGAAGTTTTGTCCTGTTTTACATGCCATGGCAAAACCCTCAGTGCTGTAGTGAGAAAGGAATTGGCCGTTACCTGGGTCAGCTTTGTCCTGTTCTTCCCCTCCTTTTTTTTGCTCACTCCCACATCAGCACATCCCAGCCGTCCCAGGTGCTTTCCTGCCATAAAGGTGTGTTAACACATCGGCCCTTGATCCAGGGCTGGGTAGAAAAGGTCCAGGGGCTTGGAAAAGCCAAGCAGATCCTGCTCTTTCCTCAGGGGGACCAACACGGGCATCAAATCCTGGGGTCGGTTTTGGGTCCCTCATGACAAGAAGGACCTTGAGGAGGTCTCACTGGAGCGAGTTGAGAGAAGGGAACGGAGCTGGGGAAGGGGCTGGAGCACAAGTGTGATGGGAGCGGCTGAGGGAGCTGGGGGGTTCAGCTGGAGAACAGGAGCTGAGGGGAGACCNGGAGATGAGGTTCTCAGGACATGGGGCAATGCCAGGGGTGGGTTAATGGTTGGACTTGATGATCTTGAGGGTCTCTTCCAACCGAGGTGATTCTGTGATTCTAAATGTCACTGGAAGGAAAAATCTCTGAGATTTTCCTACATGAAACCACCCAGCACTGCGGCTGTTCCCGCAGGCACCAGGAGCTGTGCAGGGCTGGTGTAGCCGTCCCAAAGCTGCCTGTCCCCTGCTCCCTGGGGACATCCCGAGCGTGACCCCTCTCTTACATCCCCCAGGTTGCCACGACAAGGCGGTTCTGCTTTATGAGTATGTGGGGAAGCGAATCGTGGACCTGCAGCACACAGAAGTGCCGGATGCCTATCGAGGGAGAGGAATCGCCAAGCACCTTGCAAAGGTACAGCCCCAGCCACCCCTTCCCCTGTCACCATCCCAGCGTGGCCAGAGACCCTGGCCGAAGCCAGGCCTTGTCACATCGGCATTGCATGCATGGGGATGCTGTGGCAGGATGGCTGGGCTCTCCCCACTTCTTTCTCCTCCCACCTGCCTCATTCAGGGCGTACATGAGGACAAGGGGAGGTTTAGATTGGATATTGGGAACAATTTCTTCCTGGAAAGGGCTGTTGGGCACTGGAACAGGCTGCCCAGGGCAGCGGTGGAGTCACCATCCCTGGAGGGGTTGAGCAGATGCGGAGATGAGGTTCTCAGGGACATGGGGTAGTGCCAGGGGTCGGTTAATTGTTGGACTCGATCTTATGGGTCTCTTCCAACCAAAATTATGGTTCTATGATAACCTGCTGCTTCCTCCAGCTGGGTGCAGGAGTCCGGACCCCCGGGAGGTTTCAGAGGAGAGCGCAGGCTGGGGGTGCTGGCTGTAACCCATCTCTCCTCTCCGGCTGGTTGCAGGCAGCCCTGGACTTCGTGGTGGAGGAGGACCTGAAAGCTCACCTGACGTGCTGGTACATCCAGAAATACGTCAAGGAGAACCCGCTGCCGCAGTACCTGGAACACTTGCAGCCTTAAGGCAGGACAGCTCTGACACCAGCGCCTGTCCCTGACTGTTCAACGCGGCCTTCGCTTCTCTGCAGTCTCAGGAAACCTCCCCATCCCACACTCACAGTTCCCATTTTTTTTTCTTTAAGCACATCCATGTGGTGCGTGAGTGTGGGCACAACCTCCTCCTCCCTGCCCACGTGTGAGCTTGGCTGTGGCCCCTGGGCCAGGCTGGCTCCGGGCACACATGGTGCCCCCCAGTGCTCTTCTTAAGCCAGGGTGTGGAAGAGGATGATTTTTCCACCAAACTCCATCACAAGACCAGGAGATGACTTGCTCTGTGCCTCATCCTCTCCCCTCTGCTTCGCCAGCTGTGAACTTGCTGGGGGATGTCGGTTAGGGGTGGTCAGGAGGTACCAGCTCCCCTTTCCTCCCGGCAGCTGGGTAAGATGCTGTGGATTAAGCCTCATGGGACAGGAGGAGGTGCTGGAGGAGCCCCAGCCCCGTGGCCCTGCCCCAGCCCACGTGGGGCACAGGTAAGAAGATGTGGGCCATGGTGGTGCCTTGGGGGCTTTGCTGCACCAGCTGTGGAGACGCTGGGACGGTGACACTTTGGAGCCTTGAGACAGGAGCCATGTGAGGAGCAGGATTCGGCCCTGAGGCTGTGGCGGAGCAGATGCAGCACGAATGTGCTGAGGAAGAAAGGTGGCAGAGTCACAAATGCTGCTCCCTGGAGTCACAGTTCCTGCTCACCCTTCTGCACAGAGCCCCGTCGTGGCATCCCCGCAGGGTTGTGGGCCCTTGTTCCTGCTTCTGCTCCCTGCTGTTGGAGTTGTCCGTGCTGCTGTGGAACCTGCTCAGGAGAAGAGCACCAGCCTCGATGGCCAGCCCTGGCCTAAGTGATGAGGGGACATCCCAGTGCTTTTGCAGGCACCAGGGTGGTTTCCTGCAGCTGAAGAGGAAGGCGCCCCCTGTCTCCCTCGACTCCAGCTCTTCACCTGTCTGTGCCCCAGATCACAAGGCTTGAGCCATCATCACATCCCAAGAGCAACGAGGATAAGGCCTCCTGGTCCTGGGCCATCTCCAGGGTTTGGTGTTGGAGCCGCCTGCCTCTGCCTGGATGCTGATGGTTTTTCCGTGCGGCCTTTGGAAAGAAGCCCTGGCTGGGGCAGTGCCCGTCGGCTTGCTGGCCTCCTCGCAGCTCTGAACCCTGGGCACTGGCAGCGTTGTGGGGCCCCCACCAGCAGCAGGGAGAACCCCCTCGCCTTGTGCCGTTACCTCTGTGGGTGATGACCCTGTAGCGCAGCTCAGTGTTGCCACAGTCAGATGTAGAGGTGATACCGTGACAGCAGGGCGCTGCCTGGCTCCGGCTTGCTGCCTGTCCTGCATTGCACAGGTTTCCCAAGGCCTGAGCACAGGTTTTTCAAGGCCTGAGCTAGACCCCAGAGCATTCCCCCCTGAGCTCTCGGGATTTTTCTGTGTCCCAGGGCTGGGCTGTGGTGGGGGACACAGTTCTGCCCTGGGCAGCTTCTGGGGGCTGCAGCCAGGCAGAATGAGATAAAGAGCCTTTCACCTGGAGGCTAAATCCAGACCTAGCTTATCTCTCAACAGGGACTAAAGTTTACAATCTGTGCCACAGACCAAGTGAAGCCCCAGCCAAGAGGCAGCTCAGGTCTCTCCCAGTGCCCTGTGCAAAGTCCATGGCAGCAAAGGCAAAAGCTTCTACAACTTTTTCTCCTGCTTGGGTTGTTTGGAGATGGAGACCTTGTGCCTGATCTCAGACGTGGGGGCCCCGAGCTGTTACTCCTGGCTTGAGGCAAAGCCTTGCTGCTTGCCTGTGCTTGTGGGCTGCCCACCACCAACATAACGCAGCCCTCTGCCCGCAGCCTTGAATAAAACCTCCCAAACTCCATCCCTGCCCAGCTGCAGAGCAAGCTCTGGTTTGTGCTGCTCAGGAAAAGCATCAGCCCTGCTGCTGCCTCGTGTTTCTGCCCTCTTGCTCAGCCTGGCTGTGACCTTCAGGATGGTTTAGAGGGACTGGGAAAAGGTTGCAGGTAACAAACTGTAGAAAAAAGGCTCAAGAAGAAATCTAGGCTTGTAAATGTTTGCTCTTTAGCATGAAAAACAGACTTCAACATCTAGTTACAGGAGCAAAGCTGGCTCTGTTACAGCCAAGTGATGACAGAACCATCCCTGCTCTTGATCCCAAAGTGAAGCTGAACAGTCTCCTCTCTTGCAAGCCAAGATATGCAAGCCTCTGCCCTGGTTTTGTGCTCATTTCCACTGCGTGGCAGTTCCCAGAAGTATCCCCATTGTGTCTGCTGCATGAGAGCAGCTCGCTGAGGACTGTGCTGTGGTCACTGCAAGGGCAGGGTCCCATTGTCCAACCTCGGCCCTGGAACCCTTCATGCTGCTCTGGCAAGACCCTTGTGCTTCCTGGTGCTGGATCCCAAGTGGCAATTGCTGCCTTAAATCAGGCACAGCACACTGTTTTGCTGCTGCTTCCCTTTGAGGTGCTACAATCTCTCCAGTGTCTGACTTGATGGAGACGTGTGCCAGCGTCCGTGCCAACCGTTTCACTTCAGCCATCCCTTCCCCGTGGTCTCTGATGTCGGTGAATAGCAATACCCACAGGTCACCAGCGATGCTGGGGTCCACGGTGCTCCTGTGCATGGCAGGAGGTGGTTTGGGGTCCCTTGGCGCTGGGCAGCTGTCCCTCCTGCCTCTCCACCAGCCGCCTTTGCCCAGCTCGTCTCTGCAGGAAGGAGCTTTGAGTCCTGTGCTGCCCCTTGGTGCTGACTTAGGCCTGGAGGAGCTGGGGATCCTGGACTCTCTCCAGCGATGGCAGCGTGGAAGTGGTTTGGTTGAATATTGAGGTTCCCCAAACCCATTTGAACTACAGACCTTGGTGGGTGGGGAAACGCAGATTGCTGTCAAACCTGCTTCCACACCGCCCAACTTGAAACACCCCCTCCCTCGTTCGCTTTCCAGCATTGTCTTCCTCTGTCTGAGGTTTCTGTTCTGTTGGATTCGGTGGTTACGATGTGCCTTTCCTTCTCAGGACCTGTTACAAGAGACCTTTCTGCTTTTGTTTATGTCTAACATTTATCTTTACCCCTCCCTCTGTCATACTATAAAACATGAACATATTGCATGGAATACAATATAATAAAAAGTGTGGTTTAACTGACCCGCAGCAGTTTGCTGTGCTGGGTGGGAGGCAGGAGGAGGTGCCTGCAGAACCAGGGGACCTTGGGCACCCCCAGCTCTGTCACCACCAGGCTGGGTCACTTCAGCAGAGACGGTTTCACAGGTCCTGCCAAACAGCTCTGTTCTCAGTCCATGTCCAGGGTATGATTTTTGCTGTATATTAATTTTCTAGATAAATGCAAACAGTCTTTTTCTTGTCCAGGGAGGCAGGGGCTGAAGCTGGTGAATGTTATTTCAGGTCGTAGGGCTGGCTGACGCCGTGATGACTGCGCAGAGCTTGGGGTGAGCAGGATCACAACCGGTTCCTCTCCTTTGCTGGCTGATCCATCTGTGCTCATGCTCACCAGTCCTGCCTCAAGATTTCAGGCCAAACAGTCTTCAGGAGTTATCCTGCAAGTTTCTAATGAGCTGGTGCTCAGCGCTTCTGTTCATCGGTGGACGTTTGCAAACATTAAGTCCTGACAACATCTAAATAGCCAGCGGGTGGAGTTGTTCCCTGCTGTCCAGGTGACTCAGAGAGACACGAGGTGCTTCCCTCTGGGTTCCAGCGCTCCTCAGCCCTGGGAGCACAGCCCAAGCGAGTTTACGTCGCTTCCTAAAGCCGGGTACGAGCTATGCAGGCTGAGGCCAGAGTTTCAATAGCTGAAAATGCCAGGGCTGGGGGAAATGGTGGGGAGAAGGGGCACAGCTTATTACAGTTACGATTTGATCCAATGTGACAAGTGGCCCCTGGGCTGCAATCCGAGCCGGCAGGAGCGTGGGTTTTGCTCCTCCCCAGAGACAGCGGCAGGTTTGGGTGGCCGCACCAAGCCGGGCTGTTGCTGGTAACACGCTCTGTTTACATTCCACGTTCCAGACAGGCCGATGCTCCGCCAGGCTGGGCGCCCTTCCCAAATGCCTCTTTGTGCAAATGCACCATTTACCTCCAGTGAAACATCTGAACCCCAAATTACGGCTGAGAAAACAGAGGTATGTGGGGGGGTGGTCTTGCAGTCTGGGAGTGCAGCCTCGCGATGGGGAGGCAGCCATGGGCTTGTTCTCCTTGGTTATGTTACATCATTTGGAAATAACATGTCAAAAAGAGGCATTTTCTAGGAAGGGGAGATGCGAAGTCAGCCCTGCGCTCTTCTGAAATGCCCGGTTGCAATCTCTGATGGGACAGCGGGCAGCACAGCGGTGCCTCCAGGAATGGGAAGGCTGTGGAGCTGGGAGGAGCTGCTGTTTGTTGAGGGAAAACAAATTCCTGAGAAAAAGGCTCATCTGCTGAGACGAGTCAGAATTGGGAGCCAGAGAGGGCCCTGAAGAGACACAAGGGCCCTCAAGATGCAGCATCCAAACACTGACATGCGTCCCCGTGGGTGACCCTGCTGAGGGCAGGGGGTCCTGGGACACCCCCCTGAAACCTTCGGTATCAACCGCTGCTGGATCCAGGGGAGCTGGGAAACCTCCAGTTCATGTTCTGTGAAGTGTTTGGCTATGAACTGTTGCTCCTCTCCAGAGAAGCAGCCGTGGTGGAGCCTCTCCCTTCCCTGCTCCTCTTTCGGAATTGCCTAAAGGGGCTAAACTGACCCCAACAAAACCCCACATCTTCCCAGGGAGGTGCTGCTGCCAGGCGGCTCTCCAGGCCTCCGCCTGCGAGCAGAAATCGTGTTTCTTTTCAAGCAGGAAAACAGGCTAACGCTCCGACTCTGGAGCACTAAAATCAAGAGCTGACCCGGCTCGTCGCCGCTCCTGCCCACGGCCCCTTCGCCGCCTGGCCCTGGCCCCACCGCCCGCAGCAGAGGCCGCATCGCCAGCCGCACCCCCTCATGGCGGGGCCGCGGGGCAGGCCGGGACTCTCCGTGGGGCCCCTCCCATAGCCGCCTGACTTCTCGGCGGAAGAGGCTGGCGGCAGAGGCCGAGACAATGGCCATGGGGCTGCTCTGCCCACCGCTGGTACCGGGAGCACTACCCGGGCCCCCGCCACGTTCCCCGCCCGGCCCCACCACCCCCGCACCCGCCCAGGGGACTACGCGTCCCAGGAGCCCCCGCGGCCGGGCGGTGGCGCGGAGCACTGTGGGACTTGTAGTCCGCGCGTGTGAGCGCCCCCGCCCGCTGAGTGGTCCCGGCAGCCCTCGCGAACTACATTTCCCGTCGGGCAGCGCGGCGGGCCCGGGGTCCGTTGGTGGAGACATTTGCGAGCCGAGTGTCTCCAAGATGGCGGCGTGGGGAAGGAGGCGCGCTGGCCCCGGCAGCACCAACAGCGGCGGTGGCCGGGAGAGGTGAGCTGTGGCTGGGCTGGAGGCTGTGGGGCTACTGGGGCGCCTTGGACGGGCAGGGAAGGGAGAGGAGATGGGCTGCAGCCGCCCGGGGCTCCCTGCGACCCCGCGGCAAGGGCGGGGGCCGCGCTGAGGGGAGCGTGGCCGGGCAGGGCGGGCGGCGGCCGCGCTGAGGGGGGCCGGGCAAGGTCAGCGCGGCCCCGCTGGGTGGCGGCGGCCGCAGCGCTTCCCGCCGCGGGGATGCGGCGCTCGGGACCGAGGGCAGGAGGAGGAGGAGGGCCGGCCCCGGGGAGGCTCCTTCCACGGCTATTTTTAAAGGCGGTCAGGGCAGCGGCGAGTCCTCCAGGGTGACCTCCCATTCTGCGGGCGGTCCCGGAGCCGCCGCGCTCCCCCCGGTCGGCGGAGCCGGGGCGGGCGGCTGTTGCGGCCCGGGCGCTCGGTGCCGCTCGGTAACGCTCTGTCTTTGCCTCTGCCAGGCCGGAGGAGCAGCCAGGACGTGCTGGAACTGCCCGCCGAGTAGCTGTAGAAGTTTGCGAATCGTAACTTTAAAAAAAAAAAAAAGGAAAAAGAGACAGAGGAAAATCTTGTTGAGCTACTTTAAAAATCTGTATGCACGGTTCTTTACCTACTTTAAATGTGTAGTTAAATCCTGTATTTCCTTATGTCGGCATTTTCCCTGTTTTGCCCCAGGGCTGACTGATGCAACCAGCAGCTGCTGAAAGCTGCTGCGTTTTTATTGTGAGGGTTTTTCTTTTGTCCTGCTGCCTTACTTAGAGATTCTAGTATCTCTCATAATTTTTGCTGTGGCTTTTGCCTCATTTTGTTCCCTTGCTGTAATTCAGTGCCGTTCTTTTTGATGGTGTTGAATCTGTAGCCAAGGAGAGCCACAAGCAGTCCTTAAAATTCTGGTGCTAATGTGAATTGCAGGAATGCTGTCTGTGTTCAGGGAATTTAAAAGTAATTGAACTGAAAGAGCCAATGGAATTACTGCATCAGTGTAGGTTCTATAAACAGCTAAGAATACCACCCCGCTCGGTGGTAAAGCTGTCTGCACCCTGTGCTGGCGCCTGCCCCAGTGCAACACACGAGGTGTGGAGTTCAGCGTTTCCATGCAGTAGACCTGTCCTGCCAGCAGAATTGTAGGGAAAAAAAATATGGAAAAGAACACTTAATAACTTCAGTGAAAATTCTTCTACCAGGATGAAAATTATGTAGGTTTAAAAGTGAGTCGTTACATTCTAACTTAAACTGTGACCTGTACAATAATATAATAGTAATTTGAGGTGACTTTTAAAGCTGTGATTACTCCTGATCTTATGACCAAAAATACTTATTCATAAACACGAGTTACTTCATGAACCTGCAGCATGTATTATTTTTCCCTTGCCAATGAAAACTATGTAGCAAAGTGTGAGAAATCACAGCAGTAGCAGAAGGACAGATACAACAACATTGACCAAAGTTTCACCGTCCCTGTCAAAAGATGGTGGTTCTTTTTGGTGTCATCCCATACGAATGTGACAGATCGTGGTTCTAATAGGTGTTGGGTGATGTCAGCCCAGTTCTTCTCCTTCCTTGCAACTGCAGAGCTGGAGATATGTGTGACTGAGCCTCTGGATGGGTGGCTGATCCTAAATCGCCCCCACCCGCCTCTTTGGCTGCTGGCGATTCCCGCTGTGTAACAGGCAGTTCTGAGAGACCTGATGTCATCAAATGGTGACATCTGCTTTTTAGACGGTGAATACGGTTTTCTTATACCGGGCAGGATTCTTGTCCAAAGATACATTCCTTTAAACTGAATATGTTAATCCAGCGCTCTGCATAAATGAGCTCCTTCAAGGCGTTTTTGGAGTTGTCAGCCAGCGAGTCTAAAAGGCATCTGTGTGTTGGGAGGTGGTGTGAGGAGATGCAGTACTGAATAAAATACTGTCTGCCATTAGACTAGACCGGCTTTCAGTTAAAAAAACATCCAGCAACTCTATCCGTGGAGACTGTATCCCTTTATAAATGACTTTATTGATACAAGGAAGTCCATCATTGGTCAAAAAGTGCTTTCCTCAATAGGGCAAAATGTAAGGACACGAATTTCAAAGGATATTGGCTGAGAACTCCAGCTGGCGCTCTGGTGGTGAAATAATAAGGTTGAAGAAAACAACCCAAAACACTGAAGAGAACCAACTAAATATTTGGTTTTCTTCATTCTGGATAGACTCATTAATGGAGACTGTCTAAAGGGAATTGTTAATCTGTAGACCAAAACAACTTTTTTATACAGAACAGACACTGAATTGTACTTAGTGTTTTTGTATAAAATTCAGCACGATGACTGCCAGAGCACAGGACAGAATGCCATTTGTTCCCCCGGGAGATGTTCTAACAAACCCCAGAATGAGCAGCTTTAATGTCATCACCACTGCTTGTCTTGGCTTCTCTGCGCCCTCACTGAGATCTTTCCTTTTGCCACCTGCGCTGCTCAGATTTCTGGTACTCTTTGCTCACAGCAATGATTGACCTATTTCCATTAGCCTGGCTAATCATTAGTTGACTTAAAATTGACACCTCTTTTTGCTCTGGAGTTTGTTATGGTCTGGTGATGTTTTCCTTAGTGTTGCCTTCCCTCGCTGAACCTGCTTGAAGTTCTCACCCATGTTCTCCTGTTCTCTTTCCTATTTGTATTTAAGGTACATCTTTGGAATGAAAGTCTTGCTCTATTGCTACACTTTTCCTGTTCTTCCTCTGCGTGCGTTGACAGCCTTTAAGAAGCCTTAGGCCTCACAGCTGTGGCGAATGGCCCGAGACTGGTAGATCATGTGGATGTTCAGCAGAGAAACAATTCTTCAGGTGTTTAAGCTCTGATGTGTTAGTACTTATCCTGGAGCTCTCCCGAGTAGGAAAATACACTGTTGAATGTAATATTGAGGCAGAGTATTTCCACTGAGAATTAAGGCCAGACCACAGCTCATTCCTTAGCCTTGAAATTAAATTTCAAGAAGGATTTGCGTGGGGGAAGAGATGTTTAGTGCTTCTATTTGTTATGCCTTGATTTTATTGACTTACTCAGGCTTGGCTGAGTTGCTCATAACGACCCTGGACACTGGGCTTTGGCCATCTGTAACCTCCTTTTTGTACAGTTCACTTGCGCAGCCAGTGCGAAATCCCTCTGCATTGCTAAACCAGATTTAGTGCGTGTGCTGCTTCTGATGGGCATTAAGGCACTACTGCAAGCCTCTCCTTTCTTATTTTTTTAAACTACTGATCAGACTGGTCTTCATTTATGCTTAATCTGAATGTGCCCTGAGCAATACTGTTGTCCAGGAACATTCTTCTCTTAAAAAAACCCAGCAAACTTGACCTACGTGTTATGGGAGGGGTTTTAAAGTAACTTTGTTTTGCACGGAACTGTACTTGTGCTTTGTGCAGATTGTTTCTAATTGTGATTCTGAACTTCTTGCAGAACTGAGGTAGTTGGACGACTTGAAATCTTCACCAGAAGTCTCTGTGGCAGCTGGAGGAACATGGTTAGGCTGGGGGCAGCAGGCTGGGGAGGCTCAGACATTCTGCCCTACGAGCAGACAGTGGTAGAAGGGTGCTGAGGTTTCTCCCCGGGCTGTTGTCACCTGCCCTGTTTTCAGGCCTCTGTTCATTTGTTTCTCTCTTTGCCAGTTAGCACCTGGCAAAACTGAAGCTCTTTTCGCATGGAGTGGCATTGTGCTGCCTCTTTGAAGTTATTTATTTCTTCCTCTGTAAGAGTCTCCAATTGTAATTTATTTTTAACAGGCTGCTTGTTTCGCGAGGCAGCTGTGAGGCTGCGTCTGAGCTGGAGGCAGAGGAGTGGAGCTGCTTTGGGGCTGCAACTGGGAAACTGTTGGAGTTGCTGTGGAGGCACCCACAGCACCCCGCTCCTGCTGCGCTCCGATATTCCCATGTTAGGAAGATAATCCAAATGTCATTTGAAGCATGCCCTATAGCTAAGACAGACACTTCTGCCCCTCCTGCTGGTGGTAGCTCTGGTAACAACAGATTTCTTGTTTATAACTTGGGCAATACCAAAATTTTACATCAGTGATCTTTTAAGTGATTTTCATCTTGCTGTGCTGGATAGTTGCGAGTACTGGGACGTTCCCCATCTAGTTGGCACCAGGAATGAGAAATTTAAAATTTCTCAAGAGTAGAATGCACGAAGCTCCAATAGAATAAACTATTCGGATATAGGGTCCAGAACTATTCTTAACGAAACAGCTGTACAACTTTTTAACTTGGCTCTCTTTTTTGAGATGGAGAGATGGGTTCTAGAAAATAATTTGATTGAATAATATTAACAATTGCTTTTAGGTTCTGGTCTGGCTAGTAAATGGCATGCTGGGCTTCTGAACATGTGGCAGCATTTTATGACTTCTGGAACTAGATCCTCTCTGACACTGGTTATTTACTATTCTTTTCAGTAAAATGGCTTTTTTTTTCTTTTAATGAAATTGCCACACGTCGTAACCGGTGGATGCCAGTGTGGAGTTGATTGCATAGCTCTGCATTTTTGTTTGTCATCGCTGGGGGGTGGGGGACAAGCTCCAAAAGCTCTGTAGCCTCCGGTGTTTGAGCAAATCCAACTGCTGTGACTGGATTTGTTCGTGTGCAGCTGCCGTGTTCGATTGACGGGCTGTGTCAGGAGAGACCAGCCCTGCGGAACAAGGTCCGTGGTCCTTCTCTGTGTGCCAGCAAGGTCTACAACCTTCTCAAGCCCACGCATCTCATCTGTGTCTCTTTCTATATCATGTGAAAACAAACCACTTTTCAGCTTTCCATTCTCCCAGGGCCGTTAGTTTTTGCATGGAAATAAAACGTGATAAACTCCACTTCCTCTGGTACAGAAATGGAGACTTTCTGCTTACGTTACTGATTCTTTACGTGTCCTATTGTCTGAGCAGCTACTTTTTCATTCTTTCTCCTTTGTTTTTAGATTGCCCATTTTACCATTTGCAGCTTGAGCGCTGTGATGGAGATTTATTCCAATATTAGAGGATTGATGTAGAGAAACAGCATAGTTAAAGGGCCAGACCATTATCAGGGATGAAGCCTTTGTGCTGCTTATTTCCCAGTGATTTTTTTTCAACAGGACATATTTTAAGATCTGCTTGTTTTGGCTTAGGATGATGGTGCTTTTCTTTACTTTAACGTTATAAAGCCCCAGAGGCTGGTGAGCCAAGAGATTCCAGAAGAGACGGACAGCGCTGCCTGATTCCTGCTCCCTTGGACAGGTGGCTGTTGCTTGTGCTGTAGTTCTGCTTGTGCACGTGTGAAAGGCAAGAAGGGATATTCCGAGGGAAGAGCAGCAAGATGCGAGCGAGGAGAAATGAGGCTGGTAGTGCCACCTATCCTGATGCTGAGCCTGGAGAAATTCCGCATAATGTATTATTTGACTTAATTCCTGGAGTTAGAAGCCCAGTTCCCCATGGCTCCTCTACAGACAGAGAAGAAATGGCTTTGCCTCACTCGATGACAGGGAGATCCCAGGGTGACGAGGCTATCGCGCTGTTCTGAAGCCTCTGCAGAGTTCTTAGTTGAATTTGGATTCTGCTTCTCTATTTTTCAGACCCACGCTGAGTGTTCCTAACGGTTACAAAATGCTGAACGTGCTCCTTGGTAGGAAATACTAATTTTATCTGGAGGGTTGTGTTAGGTCTGGGTCAACTTCCAGCTGGCAAATGCCTTTCAGGGATAGCCTTTGCCTGAAGTCATTATGCCTTAGTCAGTGGTTTCATGTAGGCTGTTGGTGTTGGTTTACAGAGTTACCTTAAGACTCAGCATGTTATCTGTAATGAAATTGGAATTTTTGATTTGGAAGAAGCTGCACTTGGTACAGTTGTGATCAAGAAAAAGAATCTTTGGCAGAAACTATTACCAGCGGTGTCCTTAACATATCAGTGCAACACCTGGTTACCTGCTTCTTTGTTAAGAACTCTTTAATGTTAGCTGATACACTTAGTTATATTAGAGATGTAGTACTCAGTTAAATTCTTACATAGGTGCTGTCTTTCAAAACGTTTTCTTTCAATACTTGCCAGTTCACCACAGAATGTCAGAGCCCACCACATCCTGTGCTAAGGAGTTAATATTAATTTTCCAAACAATGTCTGACAAGGTAATGGCCTTAAAGAAGCCCCTGGCAAACAGAGCATTCACGTGGATTTTTATTTTTCTTTCTACCCATGAACAGGCCAAGGGGGAAATGCACTGTGGAGAACTCAGTAACTAGCTTGCAAGTTTTTTCCGTGTAGTTTATATAAATTCCAGCCAGACTTTTAATGAAACTGCTTATTACTCTGCTTTGAGAGAGGCTGGTGCATCTTGGGTCCTGCGGTTTGATGTGTTTGCTGCTGGTCACAAAAGTAGCTACTTCTGGCAACAGCTTGAAATTTAACAATATTCTTGATTATGGATGGTCACTGCGCAATGCCCTTTGCAGCACGGCTGGAGCTGCACACGAAGGGTCATGTCTGGTACCGCAGCAGCTTGTGAATGTGTATTTTTCTCTCCCTTATTTTCCAGTGCATGCACATAAGTGCCGTTGTACTAATGGAGCAAAAAGTGCTATTTTCATTCTCCATTTCAGCCGTATCTTGTCTTCCAATATCGGGAGGATCTAAATGCTGCTGGGATGAGATTGTTTTGTCTACTGTGCTTGGGTCAAATATGTGTGCAAATTGTTCTCCTTCTGCTAAAGGAATCTGCTAGATATTTTTATCCTTCAGAGGCCACGTGCTCCGTGTTGCCCTGGTTAAACACGAGTATGTCAGAAATAGTTATTTCTTCTGCTCAGGAGGGAGGATTTTTGCCTTGTTCTAATGGTTTGGTTTTTACCCTCAGTGCAGGTAATTGGTCATTATTGTATTTTGTAGCAGTCTGTTACGTTAATGTAGCTGCAGCTGAGGTGATGCGTGTGAAGCGGGTGGAGGGAAGGTGGAAATCAGTGTGGGTTTAGGTAGCAAAAAGCTGCTGCTCAAACAGGGGCCGTACAAGTCTTGAGAATCCCCTGTCAGTAGTGAGTGTGCTCCCAGGTAAAGGAAATAGCTCTTTAACAAGCTTGTTTGGGTTCAAAAAGTGTTCTTTTATTGCTTTCCTGTGCCCTATTTCAGCAGAGGGAGCGAATCGTTCTGTCTCAGAGTGCTCCGCTACCTTTTTTACCTTTCAGCAGCGTTTCTTGGCCATCCTTGTTGGATTTACTATGGGGGACTAAATAACAAGCTGCATCAGTGGCAGACAGTTATTGTGGGGAGAAACCAAACATCTTCATCTGAAGATGCTTCCTCTCTCAAAAACCTTCCAGTGCAACTTGCCCTCTTGGTGGATGAGCCGCTCATGTTATTTTCTGTGAAAACTCTGTACGGTTCATTGTTGCGGTGTGGTCGCTAACGTGTGACATTACCAGTATTTCTAGAGAAAGCCCTTAGGTATTGGTGTGAGGAACCAGCTCGGGATTGTTAACAAGATCCGATTTTCTCTAAATGTTCTAATTCTTCCAAGTTAGGAAAAGGTAAGGAAAATATCAGTTGCCTCTTTTTGGGATGACTTCACGTACCACAGGCATAATTAGCTGATGTGAAATGAATCTTGATTTGAAACAGCTGCTTGATGGTGAGCAGAGGCAATTACTGACCTTGAGGGGCTGACCTAATGTGGGGAAGTTTTCTCTCCTGTTCTCACAGCTGGGTGGCTGAAAAGTCTGTCTTCAAGCTCCGTAGTTTTAATTCCGTGTTTCCTGTTCACAGGGTCACCTTGTCCTCCACGGACTGTTACATCGTGCACGAGATCTACAATGGAGAGAACGCCCAGGACCAGTTTGAGTATGAGCTGGAGCAGGCCCTGGAAGCGCAGTACAAATACATCGTGATAGAGCCCACTCGCATCGGGGACGAGACGGCTCGCTGGATCACTGTCGGGAACTGCCTGCACAAGACGGCCGTGTTAGCGGGCACCACTTGTCTCTTCACCCCTCTGGCACTTCCAGTCGATTATTCTCACTACATCTCCCTGCCTGCTGGCGTGCTGAGCGTGGCGTGCTGCACCCTTTATGGTATCTCCTGGCAATTTGATCCCTGTTGCAAGTACCAAGTCGAGTACGATGCCTATAAACTTTCCCGGCTGCCCCTGCATACGCTCACCTCCTCCACTCCGGTGGTGCTGGTGAGGAAGGACGACCTGCACAGAAAGAGACTGCACAACACGATAGCACTCGCTGCCCTGGTGTACTGTGTAAAGAAGATCTACGAACTCTACGCCGTATGACTTGAGCAGGGAAGAGAGAAACCCACAAAGACAAGTGTATTAAGACTCCCGCAGTAACATTTTGTTTTTTCCTCTTTGAGAAGCAGTGGAGACTGGGAAGGATTTGGTTTAATAGAGCTGTTATTTTTAAAATAACACATCACTGGTGCACCAAGGTTTTTCAGTTCTTCGTTACACTTAAGATGTGGATGTGTGGTGACTTGAGAGCTGTACGTTAGGCCATGGGAGTCCAATCCAGCAGCAGAATGTCGGTGAAAGAAAGCTAAAGAAAGAGGGGGTGTGAGAGCTGCCTTTTTTTTTTTTTTTTTTGGAAACATTTAAGTATATTGTTTAATTGTATTACACAGAACCAGCCAGAAGTTATCATTGACCATTAAAGGATGAGAATTTCAAATGCTTTTGCTCTCTTGTTACTGTTATCATAGTTCCCTTGTATAATGAGCTTCCAGAGGCTGGAGGCTTTGCTATGAGAGGGCCAGTGATGGGGATTATTTGTGTATTCATGCATGCTCGCACAGACCTGATATTCCTCTTATCCATCGCACATGGGAGCAGCATACATGTTACTTAACCGCAGCCATCTGTTGCAGGAATAGCTGTAGAGTGCTGCTTTCCCTTGTGCTTGACTAGTTGTGTTTCCTCAAAAAGGGTTTACTTGTTACCCTGCTGCTTATATCTTCTTGGTAATTGCTTAAACATTGATTGGGGCTAAAGGTGTCCAAATCCTCTGCTCCCCTGCCTCCCCCAACCGTTACTTCTCTGCACAACGGAGATCACACGCTAAGTTTCCAGCTACAAACACATTCCACTCAGTTCCTGTACAAGTTCTTCCTTACGTGGATACATTTCCACCGAAATGAGGGGGAAATCAGCTTTGTTCCTGCTGCTGTGCCCTGACTGCCCAATTCCGCTGCTCTTGCTGGGAACGCACGTCTGGAGCCGCCTGCTACTGATGTGAGGCATCCACGTGATTTTTACCTTGTAACTGTGTTATCTGGAATTTTAGAATTCAGTCTTGTGCATTAATTCATCTTTTAGCTCAGAACTGTCAATCTTGTTCTTAGAATGGGAAGCATTTACTGTTTTGCAAGATCAGCCAGTTACTTTTTAAAAAGATAGGGGCTCGTTTTCTATAATCTCCGCCTACCAGCTGGAAAATAGGTGTGGTTTGCATTCTCAGGGGCAGCTTGGCACGGCTTCAGGGGTTATGATCTGCACGGAAGAGCAAAGCCCCGCAATAAAACCTGCCTGCACGCAGGTGTAGCGCTTGACTTTGGTCGTAGTTGCAGTCCCGGCCCCCACGGCTGAAGCACTGACCTTGGACGGGAGTCCCACGAGGTCAGAAACCCAGTTCAGTAGTTCTATCTTTATCTTTCCAGCCTGCAGCAGGCGCTTCTGGCCGCGCTTCCAACTTGTGCTTTTCTGCTGATGCAGCTTTTGGACGGGCGCCGTGTGAATCCCAGTTCTGTGTCTGCTGGGTAAACGGGGTTTGCTGGGAGCTCTGTGTGGACCAGGCAGCGGTACCTGAGCAGCCACGTGGGCTGGGGGACAATCCAGTGGCATCCAGACATTTCTAGGTGGCAACAGCCCTTTTGCTGGTACAGTGGCCGAGTTGTCTCCCTCCAAGGTTAAAAGAAGCTGGATCCAGCGCGTCTCTATTTATAGCAACAATGTACAGTTGCCTTGGCAGAGGAGGGGAAGAAATGCAACTACTTCATCCTCCTGCGGTTAGGCCAGGACTACTGGGCAGGCTGCCTTTCAATTCTGACGTTGTTTGTTCCTGAAGTCCCGTCTAGTGGATGAATTTTAAACTAGTGGCAGATCTGCCCTAGCTAATATGTGCTTTATTGCTGCAGGAGGCGGCAACAGCACAAATATCTTTGTGTGAGCCACACAAAAGACGTTCCTGCTCTTTTTTCATCTATGCACAATAATTGTCAAGGCTGTTACTTTATTTTCTTCTAAACCTCTGTGGTCCTGGGTGCTTTTTTTTTGTTAAGCTTTCCCTTGGCTGTAATGGTCACTGTGGCAGAAGGACTAATCCTGGGTAGGCTCCCTAAATACACGTCTGGCATCAAAGACTCGAGTTAAAAATGAGCAAGTTTCTTGTGGTCTCTTATTGCAGGAGAAAAGGTGAAAAGTCAGCTGTCACAACAGGTAGGTCTGGTTTAAAACCACAGCTTTCCCTCCAGTCTGAGGTGTAGAGGACAGAGATGAGGGTGGAGGAGCTTGTTTTCCAATTGATATTGGTGATAATCCAGGTAACGTGTTTGGTGACAACCTGAACATGGAAAGCACAAAAGGAAAAAAACAACTACCACCTAGAAAAACTCCCCTTGTAGAGAGGGAGAGAAGGTAAGGCCTTGGTTTCCTGTCTTAACAGGAAAAAAAATACATAAACCTGAAAGCTTCAACTTGTAACTTCAGCTTCAGGCCTTTATGTAACAAATTTTCAACCTCAGCCTCAGTGAAAATGGTAGAGCGTGTCCTAACTGAGCAGCAGCATTGTGATTACTAAACATGTCCTGGCATCATCCCGGGATGGATTCTCAGAGATCATTTATAAATCTGCAGTGGTCAAGAAAAGGCTGTGAAGGAGAAGGCCCTGCTGAGCCCGCACACCTGTACAGGTTTGCGGTGACTAATCCACCGTGTGGATTCACACTGTCTACCGTAAACTAGCAGGTGATATAAAGAGGGCTGGGATGATGTATGTTGTTCTGCAACTACTACTGGTACAATAGCACCTTGCAGAGAGGAAACAAAAGAAGAAAAAGGAAAAATAAACAAAAGAAAAGAAAAAAGAAAAGCCCTCCTGCTTTCCCTTCCTCTAATGTCACCTGCTGTGAGGAGCTGCAGTAGAACAGAAGATTAATTTCATAGCGATGTAATTTATTTGTCATCAGCTGTGCACCCACAGGCAGGACACACGGAGAATGCTGGTAAATGCACGGAGGTGGCAGCAGGGCTCTGGATGCTTTACTTCAATTCTAGGCTAAAAAAAAGATTATTTGTGTCCTTACTGAACTCGGTGCAGGATTTACACACAACAGTGTACCTTGCTGTGCTATTTTTTAATCTGTTCAATGGTTCTCTTGCATTAACTTGTGCTGGGGTTAATACTGTGCTGTCAGGTAGTGCAGAGTTAAATGCCCCTGTGCATCAGTAAGGCATGATTCAGACAGATAAAATAATTGCCAAATAAAATTTATATTTTACATCAGTTACTTCTTTAAAAGTGGCACTGGACTTCAGGTCAACGTATCACATGATATGGCATGTTAACAAAGAGAGGCTTGGAAGTTTTCCACTTCAAGCAATGTGTTCTAGACCAAACTGGGAGGAGTGGGAAGGAGACACTGATGATGAGAAATCCCAGCTGAGGACTGCGTTTCACAGGGGCTGTGGGGTGGGGAAAGCCAAGATCTGCTTGTGTGAAAGCAAAATAGGTTTTATTTGCAGCAGGCCAGCAAAGCTGAGCTTGCCTGGAGCCGGGTGAGGTGCTGCCTCCCAGCACGAGGTCTCTGCTGCTGCGGTTCCCCTTCTCTGCAGCCTCAGCCCTCCCGCCTTGTCCACGCACCTTCTTCAGGTGAGGTTTAGGTGCTGATCTCCAGCACGTGGGCCCACCCCGATGGGGGAAAACCGCTTCCCACTCTCCATACACTGGTAAATTGCAGCATTTTGAGAAAGTTTTTTCCTGCAGGAGCACTTCCACTGCTGCCCCAGCCAAACCGCAGGGGGTTCAGCAGTTCTCACTGCAGTTACCGCTCACATGAGCTGAGCTCTAAGAGTCCTTTGCTTTTCTCTCCTTTTTCGCTCTAGTTGCCATTAAGGTGAAGAAGATACTGGGGAAGAGGTTTCGCAGGTAGACAGCCAGGGAGGGCGTCAGGCCGGCCACAAGTACCTCCTTCTTCTTCTGTCCCACTGCGCTGAGAACCACCTGAGCGACCTCCGCGGCCGTCTGTCCCTCGGCGGTGTTCTTGTCCATAACTGCCAAAGGAAAGCCCAGTAAGCACCAGCAGGTAAGCCCACGCTTAAGTACTTTCCTAGGAATGCTCTGTTCTAACTGCTGCTGTTCTGGTTTTTACACCAGTTGTGTATGGGAGCACAGGCAGGTATAATTCATGGCTGGGCTAGAAATCAGTGATTGCAGTCTAGGAAGGCTAAACTTTGAGGGTTACTGTTCCTACCTTGCATCCAAAGTTGTATTTTGATACTTCAGGGTTAACTTGTGTCCCCGCCCTTTATTGCAAGGACGCTTTGGAGTAACTCAGTGAGGTGGAGATGCTTTAGACAGAGGGCACAAAATCGTATCTCACCTCCGTAGCGAGATCCATCTGCTGTTACAGCATTGAGAGAGAGGTTTGTCTGAATGTATCCAGGGCTTATAACGGTCACATCAATGTCATACTGCTCCACCTCTGCTCGTAGACAATCGAAGAAAGCCTGGGTAGCGTGCTTAGAGGCAGCATCTGAAAATCAGGAAAAGGATTATGCATTGAAAAGGATTTGGGTTTTTTTTTGAGTAGGGCTGAAGATTCACTCCTCTGACTGGGTTTTTGACTGCAATGCAGCCACTCCTCAGCAAGAAAATAACATCTCTTCTCTAAATTTTAGGTTGGGGTGTGGTTTTTGGTTTTGTTGTTGTTTGGGTTTTTTTTTAGTGAGTGGCAGCAACAGGTAGTGGGAGTGAGAGGCAATTTAGGAAGGCAAAATATAAATATTCAAGTTGGAAACTGGCTACGATCCTGAGCTTAACATCACAGCCGTGCCAAAGCACTACGGAGTGAGCCCGAGCTGCCTCCCTTGTGATAAAGGAGACGTGAAGTCCAGCTTGGGAAGCATTTGATAAGACAGACCGGAGGAATGCAATGGCAGGACAGGAGAGCAGAGCTGACATTCGCTGCGCTACGTGGACTGAGCGTTGGGGATTTGCAGAGCAGGTTCAGAGCTTGGCTGCACACAAGTCCAAACCTGATCACCCGAGCGGGTGTTGAGGCTTTTATTTTGGCACTGGTTGTACTATGGCACTTTGTAACTCATCAAAACAAAAATTTCCTACTTTCTTATATGAGAATAACCAAGCAAACAGCAAGGATAAAATGCAATAAAATTGTGGAATTAATCAGAAAGTTTATCGGGACTCTCAAGTGTTAAGATGGGAATATCAAGGTGTTTCCAAGACATTGAAAACATATTTTCCTTCCCCATCTCTTAACAACTTGAGGACATGGCTAAGATTTGGTATTTGAGAGTGCCTTCCTTAACAGCTCTCAGTGACTTGTGACCACACTAAGGATGATGCACAGCTCTGCCTTCCCTGCACGTAGCCACCTCTCCAGAGAGCTCAATGTGGCAGCAGCAGCCAAGTATTCATTCAGTCCGGTGCCCCAAATATGTCTTCCCCATCTTCTGCAGAGGTACTTACACGCAGATCTGAAAGGAATACTTATTTTGCCTTGAACGCTGCTGATGGCCACAATGTGGCCTTGTCTCCTCTTGATCATGGAGGGGAGAAGTGCTAGCAAGAGACAGAAAAGACCATTCAGAATAACAGTCCTGCCATTGCTGCTGTTGAGAATTGATGCTTTCAGGGCATTCAGAGATCTTAAGTGAATTACAAGATCCTCATTCAGTGCAAGGGTTGGTTAAGGGATAGAACTTAGAATCATAAAATAATTTTGGTTGGAAAAGACCTTTAAGATCATCGAGTCCAACCATTAAACTTTTCCCCCCTCTTACACTGCGCTGTACCAAATACAGACATTAGTTAAGCTGTGCTTATTTGTGCTGGCCTGCAGAAGGTATTGGACAAATCCATTGTCCCCCATCATTTGGTTCACGGGTACCTTTGGTGAGGGCTATAGGACCGAAGTAATTTGTTTCCATCACTTTCTTGTCCACATCCAGTCCTGTGTCCACAACTGTGCCTCGGAAACTGATGCCCGCGTTGTTGATCAGTATGTCCACGTGACCCAAGTACTTCAGGATCTCTTCAGCAGCATTTAGGACAGTTTTAGTATCCGAGAGGTCAAATACCACAGTGTGAGGTTTGTGTGTCTGTGAATAAACAGAAGTTGGCAGAAGACCAATTCAGGCTGTGCTGAATGTGCTGACTTTTGATGTTCATGATGGGATTTCCCAGCTCTGGAAGCCCAGAGGCAGGGACATCCACACCTCGCGCAATTTGAGCACAGTGATTCTGTTTGGTAGGAATATAGGACAGAAGCAGGTTGTGCTCTCATCCTTCTCTGCTCCTGTAGCCTGTTCCTTAGACCAGATCCTAGGAAAGGAGCAAGCCAGACCTTCCTCGAGTACTAACGTTTGCTATTGTCTTATTAAAGAAAATATGTCTGAAATAGTAAAAACCTTAACCAACGTGTCTTCTTCAGAAGCCAGCAATATATTTTTTTAGCCACTGTCAGCAGAACTAGACATCAAAAATAAAAGTCAACATAAGGAAAGCCATTTTTCCAAATTCAACATATGACATAGAGATGCAAAGGGGACTGGCCACGCTGCACTCTCATTCTTTCACTTCCATTGTGAAGTGAACTTCCATTACAAGGCAAGGAGTCTTTCAGCTAGCTTATTTTTGTAGGATTCTTACAAGATATGACACGTCAGCTCAAAGTACTCCTATAGCAATATCTATCCCTAACCACAGAGTCGTATTTTTCCTATTGCTCAAAAGAATAACCCACAAGCAATTCGGTAACTTCGGTAATAACGCGACAGAAATCCCAGCCGCACGAGCCAACAGGCCTCTCCTCCTCCCACGCTTACGTTCTTCCGGTGATTGGTCATGGTAGAAAGCTCCTGCACCACGTCTTTGAGTTTCTCGCCATCTCTGCCGCAGAGCACCAGCTTGCAGCCAGCTGCATGGAAGGCTTTTGCACATTCTTTGGAGTAAGCAAGGAAGAGAGAAAAGTAAATATTTGAACACCAGAGACAAACAGCAGATCCACATCATACCTGTGATAAGCTAAAACTTCTTTTAGCTGGTGAGGATCTAAGGTGGTTTTATTACTCCTGAGCCGATTTACAGTGAAGCCACAGCAAGATGCCATTTTCCTGTGATTTTGACAGACGTGACAGCGGTGAGGCAACTGGTGTGTTCCCAGTCACTGGGCTCGTTATGCAGTCACTGTGCTGGTTACGCATCCTCCCCCATCAGCTGGTCAAATTTACCTGTTCCTCTTAATTTCTGACTATCCGCCCTTCTTAAGAGGGACTAGAGTTGCCCTGTGTATGTCGGTGCAGTGGGGTCTGATCTTAGGAGTTTCAGTTGTACTGAACACCTCCAGAGGTTTTGGAAGCCTTGGAGCTAACGGCTTCATCGAGGTGATCCCCTTCATCAGGAAAAGGCTGCGGAACCGATGTTGTTGTCCTCCTTTCAGTGCTACCAGCTGCTGAGGCAATTGTGTGTTCTTCTACCCTTCCCCTCTGTGATCCAGCAAGAAAAATGGCTTATTTGTGCAAGAGATGACAGTAACGAAGGGTGTTTAAGAACACACAGTAATAAGAGGTGGTCTAGTATATTAATAACTGGGATAGTATAAAATCTTGACAGTGTGTCAATAAGGGAGGAGATTTCACTGTACAATGGTGGAAATTATACACCCACCAACACGGAGCTTCATCTGCCCAGCCTAACTCAGCTGGAAGGTCTCTCCCGAGACACTAGTTCTGTTTCTTGATATGAAATACATTTTTTTTTCCCATTCCCAGCTCTTTGGTTGTGACAGGCAGAGAGGATCACTTCATGTCCTTTGGCCACTCAGTTACTGAACACCCCTATCGCTAAGGACAAACTCGCATGCAAAGACAGCATCAATTTAAGCTCTTTGTTCTATAAATGTACTCATCCTAATGAAAGGCCTGGATAGCACAGAGCACCTTGTCTTCTCTTCAAGAAGCTTTTAAAGCAATTATAGAAAGCAGAATTAGAGAATGTATCCACTCAAACAAATAACAGACTTTATTTGGAGGAAAAAGACTGTGTTTTTATTTAAAAACAAACAAACCAACCCTCACTGGTGTTAATATTGCCAAGAGTTTGAATTTAGAATGGGTGGATTTGTACCACAAGAGAAAAGGTACCTTAAGTTGGAGGTGAGGGACAGGGAGAAGGAGTGGAAAGTATGGCAGAGTATGTGGAAATAAAACAAATAAAATGCAGAACATCAGTTCTGGGAAGTTTTAAAGAAACAATTTGACTCCCTGGCTCTCTCAGGTTTTAGAGAAAAGACCCTGCCAGCACAAGAAGAGCATAACCTGTTCCTTGCTTTGAGCTCCAGTTTATAGACCACTATTAAAGTTTTCCTTAACAAAATTTGAGACCTTCTTGCATCAAAATTTGTGCTGGCAATAGTTATAACTGATAGAGCTGTGCACGCTAGGCCTCTCAAAATTCAGAGCAATAGGAACTTTCTGCTCATTAGTGCTTTATTCCAATAGATGCCACTTCTACAACCCTCTACTTGTCCTGCCTTTGGTGTCCTTTTTTCAGTACCTACCTTTTCCCAGGCCAGAGGTGGCCCCGGTGATCACGACCACGGCTTCCTGCAGGTAAGTTCGCATCCGCATCCACTGCAGGAGCCGAAAAAGCCCAAAGATCCCCAAGCTGCCAAAAAGCAGTGGGATGATGACTGTACTTGTGAAATCCATGAGTTTTCCTTTCTGAACAGTCTTCCTAGAGGCAGAAGATAAAAGGAAACAGAGCACTTCATCAAGAAAATTAGCAGAGGCTCGAAAAGTAGGGAACTCATTTTTCTTAACTCTGCCTTAGACCATCAGTAAACCAAATCCCATACAGAGGTAGCTTCAACAGATTTCCCTTCCCCTTCATTTAGACTTTCAAAAGTTCACATCAGCACTCAATTTGAAGCATTTAAATGCTAATCTGAACATCCCAGCAGAACACTTGCTGTTGGATCTTGTCCACTGCCAGGTAACAAACTCAGGTTCGGAGATGCCATTCCTCATGTTTTTCCATTTTGCTCTAGATTCACTCTCTTGTACAAAGTGTATTTAGAGTGGAGGCTCCTCAGGGCCAGGATATGTCTCTGCATTCTTCTGATTGCAACAAAACCTCTTAGATTTCTCTAGAACAGCCAGTACCACAGTACCTACGTGCCAGAGACCAGTTACTGTGTGTTATCCCAGATTAATATAAGCCAGTCTGTCTGCTGGAGACGCAGAGTGAATTTTCTGTCTGAGCATGTTATTTGCTTAATGCACTGAAATCTGTGCTTCCTTCTCCAGTGTCTTTCCCCACCCATTAGCAAAGACAAGTTATCTGATCTAAATGAACCACACATCCAATCTAATAGTCCGGCCACCTTCATGCTCTTTACTTTTATGCCAACATTAATTGTGCAGTTTGACAACACGAACATGTCTTCTAATATACTGATGTTAAACCTGTGAACAAAACCCAAGCTAAAGGTATCTATATGGCCTAGCTCAGCCTGGAATCTGATTCCGATACCAATGCATGGCTCTAATCTCCGTGCTAAGCCACTGCCTTCAAGGGAGTAGTTTATGTTACAGCTTACTACATGGTCAAAAAGTAAGTGATACTTGTGCTGTTAAAAAAGGTCACTCATTTTCTCACTGCGTATACCCACAAGCTTTTATGCTTGATGTCACAGTAAAGTCAGTTACAGCCCCTTTCTAGAATCTATACAACTTCTGGGTTGCACATAAAGTCAAACCCAAATATTAGTGTGTCTTCCCTGTTGTGCAGATAGAGTTTGAACTCTCACAGTTTGACTTGCAAGACAGATCTTTACCAGGAAGATACTGGAAAGGTCTGGGCACACAATTCATATAGTACTTCAAAGAAAGGGCAGCACGAGAAGCAGAAAACAAGAGGTAACTAATAGTTCTAAGCCAGAATTCAGTGGCATTAAGTACGACTGAGCTTGTGTGGAGCTGAAGGGATGACAGAGGCTCTACATGCTCTGGAACAGAGCTAATGTGGAAAATATCAGCTCTTCCAGATTTCCATCAGAGGCTTGGACAGAATTCCTCAAGTAGCTGGTCAGCGAACAGACAAGCTTGTGGAAGGAGTAGCGAACTGTGTAAAATAAGTATTTCTGGAGGTACAGCTAGAACACAATACAATAACACATAAAGATCACTGAGCTAGCTCTAAGTAAACCCGACAAGGTCTAAAAATAAAACCATCAAGTTAGTACACAGCTCTTCTCAAAGTATAAAGGACCTTCCCATTCCTGAGCTAATTCATGTATCTACAAAATACTTTGGTGTGTATAATGCAGGTCGACATCCAGGCCGCAAGCTCCCCTGGGCACAGGGAATATTCCCAAAATGGGAAATCAGAAACCCAAAAGGCTTCAGCTCCTTCCGCTGCAGAGCAGCATGAGCACAGCACCCAGCTGCTCAGAGCAGCAGCTTATTCCTCCACCTCTTTGTGCCAAGTGCAGACAAAATGTTATTTTACACTGATTTACAGCGAGTTGTTTTAACATAAGGCCGTGTAAAATAACGCCTGGGAAAGAGCTGCTTAGACATGAGGCCACTGGCCTTCTTTAGGCTGGAGAAGAATGTTCTCCTTACCCACTCATGTTCAGTGAATCATTTAGAGCAGTTGCCCTCTATATGTTGCCTTTTTTTGTTGTTGTTTTGCTCTCAAAGATCTCCTGAGATTCAGAAGATGAGATGTGGGCAGGAACAACAGGTGCTGCACTGACATTGAGCAGTGTGGCTTACAGGACATTTTGGAATCAAAAAATCTTCACCACCCATTTAGGACCTTTCATTACTTCCAAAGCGGGAGCTGACAGCTGGAGTGGTGCTTCCTTTACGAGCCCAGGTTGAAGCTGAGGCCTTTTTAAATCTAAATGATTTAAAAATCTAAATTATTTAAATGATACAAAACTTGCAGCTTTGCTTCTGATGTCAGTAAAATGCAGATGACAGTGTAAAGCAGATGAAAATGTAATTGGGAAGAGAGGCTTTTCTGACACATTTTCTAACTGAACCACAGCAGGAGATGGGAGGGACTCCCATGTTTGATTACAGCACATTTTTATAATGTTATTTGGCAAAAATATATGTTGGCTTTGCAAGGACTGAACTCTCTGCCACAGGGGCTGGGGGAAAAGAGCCCCCACGCCTCCCAGCTAAAAGTCAGGCAGCACCCATTGCTCATCAGTATGAACCAGTTATGCCTGGTTAACTTAATCACAGTAACTATTATTCATTTACCTTCTAAAAAAAACCACCTGCCTTTAACCTTTCTTTTCATTTGAAAAATCTTTCCAAGTCTTTTATTGTTTTCCTGTCCCTCTCTTTTTTTTCTTCTTCTGCATATTATATGCAGGAAAATGCCCCAATCTCTGCCGTAAGGCTGCAGCAACCCAAGAACCCAGTGAGCAGGAACAGCCTTTGCAGCTTCCAGGCTAGAATGTGAATCGACCCCTTCAATGCTGAAAAAACGCACTGATGAAATAAATATCTGTGGAACAGAACATGGAAATGGGCTCAAGCCACAGAGCCACAGGGAAAGATGTTCAACAATATCCATTTTCCGCAGCCCAGCACCAGGCTACTGACACAACAGGGTGGCACTTACGTTCCATTCAGTTTTGAGGGTTATTGGGTGAAAAGGCCAAAGGGAAGAATTGCTGCAGCCTGAAGGAGAAGTTCCATTCGGTTGCGCGTTGGGGTTATTTGCTGCAAAAGCCAGAGGAAAAAACTGCCGCACTCTGAAGGAGAATGAGATAGATCATAGGTAAAAAAGACTTGATTCACATTAAGAAAAATGTGAAGTTGTGAGACAAAGGCTGGGAAAGGAAGATAAAAAGCATAAAACCCAACTTAAGGTAGATAACACCTGGAAGTAGCTGCAGACATCCCAGGGCAGATTAAAAACATGGGGACGGGTGGGGAACACGTGTGTTTCCACACCTAATATGAGATGACCTGGATATCTTCAGACCTCCTCCTCAAAGGTCTGAGACCCCACTGTCACCTTTGTTCAACCATTTGGCTCTTCATGCTGAAAAAAACTTATTAATTCTTGACAGACAATGTTTATGACACCAGGTTACCTGCAGGAGAGAAGCTGCTGCTTGTAATTGGTTCAGATAAAGTCCTGTAACTCTTAGTTCTCCATCCCAAAAGGCAGGATTGGAACATGCAGGTTATTAGAGAGCAGAAATAAAAACATGGATAACGTAAGCAAATACAGGTGATTGGAAACTTTTTGAAAGGCATACCATAAAATAAATCACACATATGTAGTTTAAAAAAAAAAACCAAACCTTTCCCCTTAAAACAAAAACTGGATGTTATCCTGTAAAAGCCAGGATGATTTCTGAAGGAACAAGGATCTTCGTTAATAAGGTCAAGAGTGCACTAAAGGCAGTAAAGATCAAGTCCTAAACGAAACTAAAACTGTGAGTTTCCCTAAACAACAACTATTCTCCTTCAGCTTCAGCCACCGAGAATCACATTGTCCTCTACGTGACAAATGGCAGCAACTGGGAGGCTATTTTCAGAAATCAAAAGGTGTCACTTAAAAGGTGGGGGGAATAAGGGGAAAGAAAAAAATCCTTTTTTTCTAAGGAAGCCCTTGTGCAGAAGCATAGCAGCTCTAAGCTCGATTAGGTACCGACTTTAGTGTGAAGAAAGCACAATATCCTACCTTTGGAAAGAACTGACTTGCCAGTGACTCTGAGATGGTGTCTCCCTCTGGTCTTTTAACGGGACAGACCTGACTTAAATTTGGAGGTGGCAGCGATCCGAGCAAACACGCTGTGTCCAACGTCAGCGCAGCCAAGAGCTGCTGCTAAAAACAAACCTTGGGAATACAGCCTGTGACCTTTGAAATGTGGGGGGAATTTAACCCCCAGGTTAAAGAGAGACATGAATTCAAAATGATACAAAACTTGCAGTGAACCTGTGATTATTTTTAGTACTAAATGAATAATTTATAGTGTTGAACGCAGAGCATCCATCAAATCCAACACTAGTATTTCCACACTCTAGATAGAAAAAAAAGGCAACTTGTGAATCAGTTGCAATTCTCTATTATTGTAATTCATTTTGGGGCACACTCTGACTTTATACTGCACACTCTAAAATAGGCAACATGCTAATTAAAAGAAAACAGACCTTTTTTTTATTATTTTCTTTTGTAGGATTCTTGAGAACTTTGAGCACAACTGAACAGACAGATGAGTTTCTCCTTACACTGTATCAAAACGCAGTATTTACTGTGGAAATGGGCATTTTCCCCGGCAGACCAAATTCACCAAATCCCTTATAAGCCATGTTTGACAGGGAGAAAAGGGAGCATCCCTTGTGTTTTATAGCAACTAAATAGTTTTACTGACTCAACTGCTTTGGAAAGAAACTGAAATCAAACTTTAGAGGCATCTAAGCCAGGAAACAAACAAACAAACAAACAAGTCATCTAGCATTGTTTGTTATATCAGTGAATTAATATAAGCCAAAGGGAAATCTGCTGACAACTTCTCTGATACACAAGATCCCCATAAGTGGTAAGTTAAACTTCAAAAAACTCAAAATCCAGTGAGAAAAAACATTGGTTACATTGATTCAAACAACTGGGTTGCTGAAATGCCACCGTGCACTTTCACAATCAGTTTTCATTCCAAACTTTATGCACAAAATATAATGTAAAAAATACCCCGAAACCAGACTACACTGGAGAATTCATCTTTTATCTCCCTGCCACTTTTATTCAGTTACAGGCTCCATTCCCAACCCTCCCATGGGTTGGGCACCATTAGAAAATTTACACATTTGCAGTGCCAGAGGAAGCCTTTTGCAGACATTGACCAAGTAAAGAATCACCTAAAACACAGGGAGAAAATGAAAGTTGACTTCATGTCTCTCGCCGCCTTGATTTATGGATAAATACGTATTTAAGAACTATGAGAGTGATGAACTACGTGCAGTCGAGAGCCCAGGGGCGCTTTCCCCAGCCCCTCCCGCGTCTCCCACACGCAGCCCCGGCCCCTTCCGGGGGCTCCCCAGGGAGATCGGCGGCGGGTGAGCTGAGCCCGCAGGGTCACGGGGGGTCGGGGAAGCGCGGAGGAAAGGCCGGAGAAGGAGAGAGGCCGCCGGGCCCTACCTGCCCACTGCCGTCACCATGACCACCGCCGGAAGTGCGTTGTGCGCATGCGCCCGAGGCACTGCCAGGACAGGGGCGGGCTTTGCGCCAGAGCGCCCAATGACAGGGGGCCCCTCCTCGATGTAAACCGGAAGCGGCGCAGCCGGTGGGCGATTGCCTTCCCGCCGGTCCGTCCGCAGGTGCCGCCCGGGCGGGGAGCGGCGGCTCCGCGGCTGCGGTTCCGCTGGGAATCTGCGGCCTGGCCCACCCTGAGCAGCGCCGAGGCCGAGAGTTGTCGCCGTGAGCCAGGACTCCAGCCCTTCGAACGGGTATCGCTTGTCTCCTGGCCCCGTCCCGGGCCCGCCCTGGCCGAGCTGCTCGGCGGGGTTTGCTGAGGGGCCGGGGGAGGGTGGGCCGGGGTTTGGGTTGGGTGCAGCCAGACACCTGCAGCCGAGGCTCATTTTTACCATCAGAGTCAAAGATGCAGAAATGTGGCTGTTCCGAAGCAGTTGTGCTGGGCAGGGTGTATCTGTGGCCTGTTTTAGGGGAATCTGCCATAATTCCCAGTTAATGTTTGGACTCGCTGATCTTAAAGGCCTTTTCCAACCAAAATTATTCTATTCTATGGATTATCAGCTTGTCCTCCAAAGGGTCCCTGATGAGCTCGGAAGATTTCTCACTTGCGATGGTTGTTCTTGTGTGTGCATACTGCTGGTTACACTGACCTAAATTCTGTTGTTTTCTTTGACGTCTCTGCATGGAAGTTGAAGGTGGAGAAGCCACGCGTGTCGGGGCTGTGTGTGATACAGGACTGTGAGGAACGATGGGTGAATTCCTGTAAAAGGAGAAAAAGAAGTGTTTCCGTACGGTCCCTTTCGAAGCAGCGAACAGGTTTTCAAAGCCTGATTTCTCAGGTTTTATTTGAGCTGTTTGCGGTGATTTGGAAACATTTCAGTTTGTCTGTGATAAAACGGGGCCTGAATGTGCTACGGGTTCTGTAGCTTTAAATCTCCTGGTTGAGATAATGGCTCTGATAAGGGTAAGAGAACGTTTCCAAGGCCCCAGTGATCCCAAAAGCCCGAAGTCCAAATGGATTCAGTGGTTGAAGGAGCTTTTGCCCTGAGGAAGGAAAGGGTGTGTGGCTTCATGCCAGCACCCAGAGCTTTTCCACCTGTTTGTTGTGATGTGCGTGAGCAGAAAATACATTTACAGAGGGAGTCAGGAATGCTCTAGCGTTATCCAGGCACAAAGGTGGTTAATCCTAGCTATCTTTTCCCTCTGAACAGCAGCAAGATAGAGGATCTCACACAGCTATTTAAAAGACAGTTTTATCACAAGTTTTTGTGATAACAGTGTTCTGCTCCTTTCTTCTAATAGGAAAAACACTGAAATGAATTCATAGCTTCAGTGTAAGTTTGTGATCAGTAAGCGATCAATATTTCAGGAAAAAGGAGAAAAGAATTCAAGATCTTCCTAAAAAAAAAAAAAAATCACATTCCGAAAGGTCTCATGGTAATGCCCTTTTTTGGCTTCAGAACCAATATGAAATGAAAGAAACAATGATTTTATTTACACAAATGAAACTGAAAAATAAAACCCAAAAGCAGGTAGTTTATGTCATGGTGACCTTACTGAAAGTTGTAGTCACTTCAGTCTTCTGAAAATCAGAGCTGGAAAAAGCCATTCCAGACGATTTTTCCCACCAAAGCAGGGCAGGGTGAGCTGTAGCCTGGTGCAATTCTCTTTCCTACAGGGCAACATTGCCCACGAGCTTTGTCCAAGCTCCTGTGGTTATTTACCTGGTATCTACCAGCCTGTTTATTTTAGCAGGGAATAGTCTGTCACCAGACTGGCAAAGTCGATTGAAATCACATGCCCTGCAGAGACTGTGTGAGCAGCAAATCATAGAGCAAAGGGTTAAGCTGGAGTTGCAATTAGAGGAGGAAATTCATTGAACTGAGGCTTGACTTTGTTGCTTTGATTGGGAATCTATTTTCTTAGGTTAACCCAGTGTAATTAGCAACAAATTCAGCATCGATTTAAACCTGCTGATTCACACATTGCACATTGGAGGGCAGTTGGGTGGCTGAGTTATGACAACATGCCTTTGATCACAGCAACATTGCAGGAGAGTCTGTCCTAAATCGAGGACTTTTGTTTTGGAGACGGTACTGGTAAATGTTGGTCCAGTCTTCTAAAACTCCGCCTGTTGTTTCTATTAGCGCTCAGTCTCATTCATTCTCACTGTGTCAAGCCAGAACTGCAAAGGGCTGGAATCCTTTTAGGATTTTAACACTTCCTTGACAAACATCCTGCTGTTCTATTGCTGAAGTGTAAGAGCTCTTCTTTGAGGAGAAAAAAAAAAATCTCCAGACTCAAGGAACTATTTGCACTTGTGTTTGGTGACATCTGCCTTAGTGCAAGCATCACTGAATGCACATCTACAGCCTTCTAACCCTGTTCTCTAGGGCAACAATTTTGTGCTCTAGTTCTTCCAGGCTCTTATTTGTCACCTTTTCTTTTCAAGGAGTATAAGATGGAGCTTCTGTCTGAAGAAAAGCTTTGGTTGCTTACCCTGAAAGCAATGATCTGTGCAGAAATCCTCACAGAGTAACAAAAACCTTCCCCAGGGAAAAACATCCTTGAACTAGTTTGAACTGAAAGCTCCCAATTTCGCTGTGCCTTTGGCTGGAAAATGTAAATGTTCAAAGGGCTGGGGCATGATTAAAAATTTTCTTGTGTCTGCCTCTGATGTAAGAGTGCAGACTGTCCTCCTCCCCTCCCTGCTTGCATAGGTTGGGTTTATAGGGGTGAATGAAAACAGACTAGGGAGTCAGGGGAAGAAACAGAGACCTAAGGTAGAAAAATAGAGAAAAAAGGGCTTCTTGGGGCTTTTCCCATTCCTTGCCCCTGCAGCTCTGTGCAGATCAGTCGTCTGTGTCCTTTCCAGGCAGTGGACCCAAGAAGATGGTCTTGATTTTTGCACCAGTTCTAGTTCTGGTTTGGAACTGGGCTCTGACTCATGGACATCAAACTCCTTTTGGAGAACTCGTACTGGACACCTTTCACTTGTCTCTCGGCTCTTCGGGACAATCGTGCTGTAGGTTCAGGTCACAGGTTTTTGCATCACCCAAGTCTTTTTTTATTTTTTGAGTTAGATTCTGTGAGGTTTGGTTCCAGTTGTTTATAATTAGTTTTCTCCAGCCTCTGCACTGCAGCATTTCCAAGCTCGGTATGAAAACAGTGTAGACGTAGTGAGACTGCATTTCTGATCTATGATCATGCTGCAAATCCCTGATCTTTGCAGCTAACCCAAAAGCCGGGGAAAAGGGAGCAATATCCTCTCTCTTCCTTCAAATAAAGATCCTCAAAGCATCCACCACACAACCATTTAACGAGCTGAATGCCTCCAGGGGACACAGCGATGTTTTGTCACACACAGAAATGGAGATATGGCGAACCTGAGGTACCATTTCCATTGCTTTAATTGTTGAGTGGACAGCTCAGGCCCGGTGTATAGAAATATCTCCTAGCTGCAGCTTTGCTGATCTCAGGATATCCAGCTCTGTCTTTCCCTGCTGCCTTCTCTCTTTGTTTTACAGTGCTAAAAGCAGGTAAGGTCTGAGGGCTGGGCCCCCAAGAGCTATAGGGCAGCAGGCACCTATGCAGGGAAGTGTATAGCTGACCCCTCTCCAGCTTTTTGGTGGGTTAGGAAAGAGTTAAATGACACCAGAGGGAGAGGCTGTGCTATTGTTCAGGCATCCCTGGGTCCAGGGTGGCCGATCTCTATTCCCGGATCTGCCTCTGGCTTCCTGCATGACCTTGGACCAGTCACTTACCTTTTCTTTTCCTTAGCTCACAAATTATAACATGGAAATCATTCTCTTCCTGCGGTGCTTCGTTCCCTGTGGGTTTCAGGGTGGCTGAGAGTCTGTGGGAGATGATGGGAGGAGGAGAACACATCTCCACTGGAGAAATATTTACACAGAGGGTAGCAATTTTTGGACATGTTCTTGTTCACTCAGATATAGCGCGGGCTGTGCATATGGTGATATTTGGGTTTTTTTTAGTAGGCAAACCTGTGGTGAAAGTCAAATTCCATTTGTGGTGGATGGCAGCTGCTGAGTGATGCCAGCTGCAGTGATCCTTTTCTTCACTAGATGGTGCTTTGGATCAAAGATTCAAATAACTGCAGTTCTTTTCTGCACAGAATTTCCTAATTTTTCTTCCCCAGTCTCCATTTCTTCCCCTCTTCTTTCTGTGTTTTTAACACTACGGGGAACACTTAATGATGCTGGATATTGAGCAAGGCTGAGCTGGTGGTAATACAGGCTCCGAGCCACCCGCACCCACCAGCCAGTTTGTCTGCTGGGCTTTGGTTTTTGAAGCGTGTATCAGTGCTGCTGGGCTGTGGCAGAGAATTGAATTCTTTCCGTGTTTTCTATTCCCATAAGGAAAAGGCTTCAAAGAGTGGGTCCCCTCCCCCTCTCTGCTGGTGAAGGGCATTTAGGGAAGCTGGGGAAAAAAAAAAAAATCCAGCTCTGACAGAGGCATTTATTTAACAAACCACTGCCTTTCCCTACCTTAGCAGAAGATTGGTTGTTTTTTTAAAAAAGAGAATTGCTGCGTTTAAATCCATCTTTGTATTCAGGAGATGGTTCCCTAGCCAAGGTCATTGCTGCTGCATGCTGGTATCCCGCAGCGAGCCACCTCCTCTTCCTCGGACGAGCACCGATTTCGGTGAGGTAAAGAACGGGAACAGGCTTGAATCTGCCAGTGCGAGGTCCCGCGTCGCCGCTGGGTAGAGGAAGCCGCAAGAACAGCCTTCCCTTTAGAAAAGCAGCAAAGGAGATGAATCAAATTGTAATCAAACATTTCCTGCGCAGACATGCTTGGGGATCGGCTACGAGCTCGTACAGCGTGAGGCACAGTGGGGCGTGCGGTGATGTGGTGTCACCATCCGTGACAGCGTGTGCGGGGCAGCTTGGGCTCCCCGCCCCAGCACCCCAACGAAGTACATGCAGACCATAACCCGCCCCAGCACCCCAACGGAGCACATGCAGACAATAACCCGCCCCAGCACCCCAACGGAGCACATGCAGACAATAACCCGCCCCAGCACCTCAAGAGAGCATACACAGACCATAACCCGCCCCAGCACTCCAACACAAAACATGCAGATGATAACCCGCCCCAGCACCCCAACACAGCACACGCAGACCATAACCATCCTGTGCTGGAGCCCTGACAAGTCATCCCTGAGGCTCTCGCCTCTCTGGCACTTGCCTGCAGCCATGACGTTTGGTCACAGCCATGCACTTGCAGGGTTACCTGCCGCCCGCCGTGCCCGTGCCATCGCATGCTGCAAACGTGCATCCAGATACTCCCATCATCGAGGAGGCTGTGAGGTTACATCACTTACAGCTCCCTCCCCACCGAATTTTATGAACATTAATGAATGGGGCTGGATTGCTGCTATGACGCCAGTCAGCCATGCACAGATTTATAGTCTGAGGTCAGGAGAGATGATGCTTCTGCCTCTGGCACCGCAGCAAGGACAGCGATTTCAGGCGTGTGCTGACAAGCCCCCAAGGCCGGTGCCGCCGCAGCCCTGTCCTCACGTGCTGGATGTTGCGCTGATGGCAGTGACGTCCCCAGAGCAGGGACACGAGCTGCGCGAAACTGCATGACACAAAACTCCTCTCGGGACTGGGAGCTGACAGCGATTTCTTTGTCATTCCCCCTGTTGTCATCTTCCCACGCTGCACGTACATTTGTTCATCGTTAGGAAGATATTGCTGATGATTAAACCCTGGGTCTGCATCACAGAGAAACCGTTGGAAAGAGCAGCCCAGAGCTGCAGGGTTCGAACTCAGAAGAAGAGTGAGAAGTGGGGACAGTGCATTTCCCACATCTATTCCATCTGGAGAGCAAACGGCTTTCCCAGTCCCTCCCGGCTGAGAGGGAATTGCATCACTGGCGCGTGCAGATCTTTTTATCTGAAATCTGCTTGGTTTATTGTTTTCTCCCAATGGGATTTGCCAGCGTGTCCCAAATTATGTGGTTCTGAAATTTAAAAGCAACATACCTGTGTGGGGGAGAGAAGGAGCGGTTTTCACTTTGCAATCTGGCTCTTCCCTCCCTCCTTCCTTTTCCCCACATCCCCACGTGTTACGGAGCTGCTTGCGGAATAGTTTGGGAATGAAATGTCACCGTTTGAAACTGGTGAGTCACGCTTTGTGAGGGAGGGGGGGAGAAGATGAAATCTTGTGGTGTGGCAGAGCGTCTCCTGGTGAGTACAGAGAGATTTTTATTTTTTTTTTAAAACCACAGATTCCTTGATGATGGAGTTGAGGGGCTTTGAATAAAGGCTGCTGGGTGTGCCTGTGCTGCTTTCTGCAGGAGGAGCTCAAAACCCTCGGCAAACTTTAATTTTCTTCCTTAATATGCCCAGTGCAGCTGGATCCCAGAGCCTCTTCCAACAGAACCAGGTTGTATCTGTCTGACAACACACCTACAGTGACTCTCTAATTAAGTCTCCCCGCACTGCTGTGAGGTGTGTAATTACAGTGAGGCCTGACTTAAGCAACCACTCGAGGGACCAACGAAAAAAACCCTCTTTACCAGAGCAGGGAGGAACAGAATTTTGCTGAATACATTTTTGGTGATATTTTAAGAGAAGTTTATTAAACAAAAAGGGTTGATTGTTCTAGTTTCTTCTCAGTATATCCCAATATTAGGATTATGCCTTTAATACACTGGGTGTTAACATGATCAGGGTTTCTTTTCTTTCCAAAAGGATACTGGGGATCTTTTGTCTTGTAACAGAGATTGTTATTAAAAAGTCTCAATTAGTGAAAATGGTGGCGATGGTCTTGCGAAATGAACTATTGTTTATCAGAAGCTGAGCAGTTGTCCCTCCCTGCCCAGCCCCTGCCCAGTGGTAAAAATTTTTAATGAAAGGGCAACATTATTCAGAATTCCTGCTCTAAGGTATTATAACCACCCCACTCTTTACTCTTGTGTCTCGTTGCCCCTTTTTCCTGAACTTGGGCTGTTTCTGTGATTTGTCTTATGCTGTGGGTCTGCAGAGAGTTGAACCAGCAATGCTACAGGAGCCGTAAGTTGTGGCAGCGACGCAGAGCGAGCCAAGGAACCAGGTAAGAAAAGGGCTCCCCATGGGTACCTGCTACGCCGTCAAGTTTGGACTTTCAGATATTCCAAACCAGTAACTCTAAGAGGTGTGAATGCCAGTGGATTGTCAGTTCTAAAGCACAATGACAGTATTTTAGTGCTTGATATTTTCTTCTTAGTCTCTGTTTCTTCTAGGATAGCTGTCTGCCTGGCATGTTTACCTGCCCAAATCCCTGATGGGGATTCCCTTTACCTTACAGTGCCCTGCAGATAACTCCCAAGATAATGCTGTACAAACACATCCTACTGAAAAGTAGCTTATTTCCTAGAATGAGGTTAGTGTCATTTCAAACTGAGCAACAAAAGATTAATTTACGGAGTCTACAACTCACTGAGGTACTGAATTCAGTAAGCGTTTGAAGTTTCAAAGATAGGTGATGATTTCTTTAAAACTTAGATTTTTGCCCAAATTAAAGGGTTTTGCCTCATCACTTCCAGTGGGATTTCCCAGGGTGCCTGAGACCACACATCCTCAGCCTCTTAAGCTTTGACAAAACTGATACATAATGTGTGGAAGTCTTCCTAACTTGAACAAACATTTCAGTTCATTCTGAAAGGCCAAGATTACTACTGATTTGTTTTTTTGGGGAAAAAAAAAGGACAACCGAAATGACGTGTGAAATTCATTAGCGAAGCATTGTCAGAACACAATGGAAGAACAGACAAAAGCCCGTCCAGATTCTGTGGTATTTCCTAAAGGGCTCCCTCTGGCACATGGCTATTCCCTGCCAATCCTTTTGTATTGTTTTTGATAATGAATAGAAGCTGAACAGATGATTGTTGCATTGTCCACTAAGTGATTCATTTACATTAAATAGTGCTCCAAAAGTAGGCTTTGGGTGGACTTTTTTAGTCACTTCAGTTATTTATTTGTACAGTTTAATTACCATCTTCTAACTCTCCACTGTACGTATTTATTTCCTGATTGCTTCAACTAAATTAACATGGGGCGTGACTCCTCTGAAGTCAGTGGTCCAACAAGCCCTGACATAAGAAGCAGCATCTCTGCATTTTTGGAGATGCTGAATTTTGAATGGCCTGTAGAAAACTGCTCCTGGTTTGGGAAGGTGCTGAGGTTCTTAAGGATCTGCAGGTCCCTGGTGTCCTTGGTCCCTATCTCTGAAAGTTGGCCATGAAGCACAAACTTTGCTGCATAAACCGTCACAGTTCAATTGATTTCCTTGTTATCTCTCAATGCCTGCTGCACGTCTGCACTAAGGTTTCTTCATTAACCCAGGGCTTCCATGACAATTTCAGCCTTTTCTTAAGAGAGGTCAAAAGCTTTGTTTTGTTTTGCAGGGTGTGACAGATGTTATGTGCTCAAGGGCATTTTGGCTACTGCAGTTACAAGAAGTGCAGTGTAAGAAGCTATTTAGTCCCAAATCCACATCCAGAACTGCAGGTCCACTAATTTGGATATGCTAAGGGATGGGGGAGAGTGACACATACTGAAGGGCTTTTAGATGGTTGAAGAATCTAAGGAAATTGAGGCTCTAGGCCTTTCCATCTTGGTGTCTGAGAGTTGCATGACTTTGCATTTGTTGAATAGCTGTAGTTACATCTCAAAAGCCCCGATTTTCTAGTTATTCTCTGTTCCCCATTTGGTGGACCACAGAGAGAGGTTCAGTGTGGGCTTTAGGTTCTGCCTGTGTGAAACAGCAAAGTCTAGGGCAAGGCAGGAAAATAGTGATGCAGAGAGGGGAAGGGAACAGTCCCAATCGTGTTGAGTTGTTCCTGGAATATGGCCTAGGTTTAAATCTCCCAGGGCAGAACAAAGCAGCCTTTGCAGTCTTTTCTGACATATTCTCCATCCAGTTAGGAGAAATGAAATCACCAGTCTTGTGCCCTGATATGAAAGGAGTTTGTTTTGAAGAGTTTATATGCCTGGACCTGCCAAGATGAGCCAAGAAAGAGCTTAAGTCTTTGCCACCAGTTTTTTATCGGCTCGTAAGGCAAATGAACAGTGAGGACAAGTACGCCCCAGTAGCACTGTAGCCTTCCAGCTGTGAAAGACGTCGCACTACAGCTCTTTGCCATTCTGTACCGCTCTGGCTACAGAACCTGGGCAGAAGCTGCTGGAGGTTTCGGCTTCTGCGTGTGTTACATTTCTGCTACCCTGCTTCAGAAACTGCCTGCTCTGTGACTAACGCAAACTATCCACCCCTTAGGATCTCCCTGAGCTTTACCCTTCTTTTGGCTTCTATGGCATCTTCACAAACCCAGATGAAACTCGGCAGACACACAGATAAAACCAGCCTTTCTGCATCAAACCACAAAGTGTTGCCAGGGTTCCCCCGCTGCCTTCCACTTTAACCCTCCAGCGTTGCTCTCCTTGTATTCTCGCTCTCCCCAGAGCCCACATCGCTCTGTGTTTAGTGGCAGGCGATGAAATCAAACCGTGCATTAGCAGCTCCATAATAGCTTTGCTCAGTGGAACCCGGCTTCCTTCATTAACCCAGAAAATGAGAGTTGTTTTTGTACATTTGAGAAGCTAATTATTTAAGTGCTGGGAATTAAGGCTCATCAGGTACTGGAGACTGATTTTGGTTTTGCTTCTCAGGGGATGGAACAAGATGGAAGGAAGCTGGTTTTGCACAGGTGTGCAGTCTGGTAACTCAGCAGCACTTGGAGCAGGGAACAACAGTGGGCAGATCCTTGTCTACCTTAAGCATAAAAGCCCCACTCTTTCTACATCTCTTTTCTTCCAGACATCATCAGATGATTCTTCCCATTCAAATAGATTTTTGAAATCATCACTGATCAAATAATTCTATAGATTTACTTTTTTTCTACCGTAAAAAGATGTACCGTTCTTGTGGTTGACCTAGCCTGAATACTTTGCAATAAAACAATAATGCTTCGTCTCAGCTGGGTTTTTAAAGAGGGAAGCGAGCTCACATCAGTTGTCCTATAATCAGTTATCCTTCAGCTTTACCTTTGATGACCATACTCAAAGAGGGGTTTAGATAGAACAGCTGCTACATAACCCAAAATGGGACCTTCCAGTGGCCTGGGAAACAGAAGATGAATTGGGTGAAAACCCCCCTCATCTGTGGGAAACCACAGCTAAGGACAGACCTATTATTCTAAACCAAGTTTTTACAACAGAATGATTTTCAACAGTAGATGGGTGCTTTGACATTCTTCCCAGAAAATGACAGAGAATCTGTTGATGCTGTTGCCAATAACTATACGCTAAAGAACGGGGATTTGGTTCTGGTAGCGTCACTGGATGGATCCACTCTTCATTACAAGCAGCTTGCCAAGAACAAATGTTTCATTTTTACTGAGATAGCCAGTGTCCTATGTTGTCTTCAGAGTCTAAGGGAGGCAACTTTTCTGTGTGTTCAGTTGAAGCCAGATGTTAAAGTATTGTCTGGATGTAATTGACTTGACAAATGGCAGGAGTGACATTTTAGCTCCATTTAAGTCAGTGGCAAAATTCCTGTTGAGTTCAGCTGGGGCCAAGATTTCATCCTATGACAGCTGAAGGGAAATCTCACAAATGATCTTCAGAAAAATAAGCGCAGGCAATTCTGTTTTTCTAGGGCTCTCTTCAACTTCTAGGCCACGAATCCTTGGAATTCTGTGCACTGCTTTGGAGAGGTCTGCAAAAGGTCACAATGAAGCTTATTGTCAGCAGATTTAAATTAGCTGTATGGGGGAGGCCATGATTCCAAGAGAAAACTTCAGGAGTTGATTACAAAGTTCTAAGTCAGGTCGAGCCATTGAAATCCACCTGTCTTTGTACTTCTTGGACTAACAGGCATCCTGGCAGGAGCTGTGCAGCTGAACTAACCCTTGGTCATGGAGTATTGTGGATTCAAGCAGTCGCTCTGTCCCCTGTACTAGGACTGAGCCACGGGGAAACCTCTAATCTGGCACCTACCGGGTGCTTTTACCAGTGGATTGGGCTGAAAACAAACACTTTGATTTAGAAAAGCTGGTGTAGCTGGGACTATACAACCAATTCAGTTTTGTAGCAAGGTTGCTGCTTTGTCCCTGAGATAAATGAGGAGGGACACAGTGTTCTCCCTACAGACTGCGAGGTGTCTGAAGTATCTGAGATGAACCTTATTGGGAACTAAAGGCAATCAGCTTCTGGCAGAATCATGCAACAGATTGTACCTATGATATCTCCAGAGGTTTAAGCCCTGAGGTCAAACACAACCTGATGTGCTTTAAAGGCTTTGGATTAAGTAACAGTAGTACTGCTTGAATGGAAGTTCGTGATGCTTAGAGGGCAAAGGGCTTGAGCTAGGAAAAAAAAATCACTAATGATTTTGAAATAGAGTGTTTTAGAATGTTAAAAGTGTTCTGCTTAAGGTTTCAAAAAAATTTCCATATGGGCTTTGGTAAGCAGAGCTGTTCTGTAAGTTCTTTTCTGGTAGATTGTAGGGCAATTGGGGTTTTTTAGAAAAAAATGCAGGAGAGGTACTGAGGACTCTTCATGTATTATGTATTGGTTATTAGCACGGAGGGTCCTTGTGCTTGCAGGAGCAAATAGACTCTTTGTGATGAGAACAAGATGCTGTGACTGGATCTAGAATTTTAGCCATATGCACACAGGGTAACTTCTCTGTGTTGCTTACTACAAGATGGAATGAGATTCGTATCTGGAGACCAAAAAGCGGTGGGTGCTGAAGTCCAGTATCTGCCACATAACACCCAGGCTGTGCTTCTCTCCTCTTTGCACGAAGGATGCCTGCTCAGCAGTCCGCTTTGATTGCTCTGCCAGAAGCGGGGTGACACAGAGTAGTACTTCATGGCAACAGATTCCTGAGTTCCGTTTTCAGTTCTACCAAGCACGTGCAGAATTAAGAACTTTTCAAGCTATTCAGTCCGTGAGTTTCAAGCCAACATGCAATGCAAACTCCTGAATAGCCCCCTTCAAATCCATTTTTGGAGCCGGTGTATTCAGCCTTTTGTAGGTTCAAACTTAAGACAGCTTCACTTGTAATCCAGGTTTTTCTGAGAAGTCCTAACTAAATTCTTGATGTTGCTCATACAACTGATCTAAGGGAAAGGTTCATGTTTACCTGAGAACTAAGTTGGACATTTTAACATATGTTGTGTGGAAAAGCATACCCAAATGATAAAGTAACAGTTGATTCATGGCCATCCAGCCGAGTCTGCAAGTGCCACCTTGGGATGACATGGATCAAAGATAAAGTCACTTTGCTTTTCCATGCAAAGAACTCTGCTGCTTCTTCCCAGCTGAGCTATCATGGAACGCAGATGACTCTCTAGAGGAAGAATTTGCTGCACATTTGCAGTATGTTTTATCTACAATCAACATTTATATTCCATTGTCATTTGGGGGTAAGCACTAATTAGCATAATCATCAATGCTTTAAAATTAAAAATTCCTTCAAGAGACACAGGAGGGATTGAAACTGTTTCCTGCCCCCAGAGGCAAACCCTTTCCCAAGCTATCTGCTGCGCCAGGTTTTCTTCTAGAAACATTCCCAACCTATGCCCAAGAGTAAATTAAACCACAGCAAACTTAGAAACTCTCACATGCGTGTGTGTGGCAAACAGGCCCTGATTTGACCATTACTACCTGACAAAATGCTGTCACTATTTTCCACTCCTGTTTTGTTTTGGCTGCTGCTCTGTGCTGCTGTGTCACCTTTACTGTGTGGGCTGGAACAATGAAGAAGTTTGTAGAGTCTGAAGTTTTTATTCTTCACAGGAAAGGTTCCGGTGCCTTCCTAAGACATAAAGTGAAGGGTTTAATGACAATGCCCTCTACTAGAGCTTGCCTCAATCTCCCCAACTCAGGAGCTGGCCTCAAAAAATCCCAAGAATGATTCTTTTCTACATTATATGAGAGTGGATTTTTACTGTGATCCCAAAATGATTCATTGACAAGAACCTGAGATTGGATTTCTGGCTTAAAAATTGACTCCTCTTTATGGAGAATAAGATGCCAAGAAAACCTGGGGGGAACTTTTAAGTTTGAAAGGTGACGTCCATAACTTGGAAATGTCCCCTAGGAGTTGATCTCTAAACTTCTGCATTCTTGCCTTTGGGAGCAGCCTCAGGCCCCATGGACAGCAGGATGCTGCATGTGGGTTCCCTGCGTCTCAAAGAATGATTCTTCCATCCTCAGCAGGCCATGAAACCTCAGCAAGCAAGAAGAGTTAAATGTTGTAATTGTTCTTGAGCTGGCCAGAGAGAAAAAAATAGTATTTTTCTAAAGGAAATCTTTCTTTGAGAGGGAAACACTAGCAAATGCAGGTGTTTCTTAAAGCAATTGTGTTTATAAACTCACAATTCTTGTTGTTTCTGTATAAGACAAACACCACCACACCCTACACTGAGTAAACATGGGAACTGCAAGAAAACATGGCACAGAAATCGCCGTGAAATTTTCAGAATCTGCAGGACATTGAGCATATGTATTGTCTTTTTGGTATCCTCTTTTTTCAGAGAGATAAACTTAAATTTCATTGGCAGAAATTCTCTCTTTTTTCTTTTTTCTCCTGTTTTGATGTGGTAGCCATGGAGAGAATCCCAAAATTAGTAACATTAGGTTGTTGCAGAATAAGAATAACTCTCTACTTGGATTTAGACTGTAGTAATATCAACGGTTTTGTTTAACTGGAAATACTCAGATCGCATAGAATAAATAGTGGGTGCTGTTAGGACATTAATCACCCATCCCATTGAGTCCTGTCCACCTTGAACTAAATGCTGGATGACAGACACACTGAGACATGTACAGATAATATCACATTGTCACATTTTACCAGTCAATGTGCTTTTACAACATATATCTTGTTTCCAAATGACCACAGGTAATGTCCTGGTTTGATTCGTGGTGATGGAAACCAAATGAGGATGACCAGCTCATGTAAAGGTGACAAAGACAGATTTTCAGAGACCAGGGTCTAGTTGAAGATTGGCTTCTGAATGAAAACTAATCAGGGGTTTCCTTTGATGGCCCTTTCGTGTCTGGATGAGAATGATACAAGAGAACTCATTTTTATTACTTCTTAATTTGAGTGGATGATGTCAGAACATCATCATGACTTATGCACATTTATTTTGAGAAGATAAAAGAATTGTTTGATTAGTAAATGTAGAAGATCTATATTTTCCCACTGGTTTTTCATTGCTAAAGATCTGGTAGATGTTAAGATCAACGTTATTAAAAACAGTTTAGGACATTTTCTTAGGTGAGACATTGTTTTGAATGTCTGCTGTTGAAACATGAATGTGTCTGGTATTAAAATCACAGTGATATTAAAGAGTATGGCTGATCATGGCATGTAAGAGATTTCTTTGGTATTGTCTTTGTGATGGTATGGAGTGTGAAACTTTTACAGTTCTGTTACAACTGAAGCCAATAAGGAAAATTAACATTGACTTACTAGAAGCAGAAAAGAATCATCACCAAACCCGTGACATGTTTTGTAACACTGGGAGAGCCTTCTTGGATCAAAAAAAGGTTTCACTTTAGCACCTAATAACCCCCATCGATACAAGCAAAGGGTTCTAGTTAGGGGCTAAAAGGAATAGTTGCAATTGTCTTTGATTTCTGCAAGTTGCAGCAGTTGGCCATGGAACTGGACAGAGCCTTCTGAAAGTCTGGGAGGTAACAACTTAAACGTTAGCATTTCTGAGAAAGAATGTAAATAGTATGTATTGAAAAAATGGACTGATAAAATACTGCAGGGGTATTTAACCACTGCCTTGCTTGTGGCACAGTCCTTCCAGGGCTTGTGTAAGAACCTCGTCTTGCAGTCTCCTGCCCCTTTTCACAAATCACGGCAAAATTCCCATTCTTCTGCCTCGCTCCACCATGTGTAACCCTATAGTGTGAGCGGTACACGAGCCAAGAACTACGTATGGATTCCAGAATTTTTTCACCATCTTCTCATTTCCTTGTATAGTCATTTATAGTACAGAACTGCAATAATACCAGTTCTTAGAAAGACACAGCTTCTGTTTCTTCCCTGTGGAAGCACCAGGAGAGCAGGATGGCCGTTCAGAGGCACCAAATATGGTCCTGGGGACAAACCCGAGTATTACACACATGTACTCGCCAGGCCCCACCGACCGCCTGTTGCACCCAGACCAGCCCCCAGAAAACCGCACTCGGCTTTTTGAACCTGCCAGCGATATGGAGGTGATAGGGCCTGCCCCTCGTGTTGATTTTGTCCCGCAACTACTGACTGACCGAACTCGAGGCCGCTGTGGCGTTACCGGAGCCACTCGCGGGCGGGAGCCCTGAGCCGTTAACGGCCGCCAGCACAGCCGCCGGGCGCCGAGGCTGCCAGACAGGGCCTCTGCCAAGCACACAGAGGAACAGGCGGGGAGGCAGCCCTGCCCCGAGAAAGGGAGCCCTGCCCCGAGAAAGGGAGCCCTGCCCCGGGGAGCGGCCCGGCCGCCGCCGCCCCTCTCCCCTCAGGAAATCACCGAGGGAGCAGCTAAACAGCCGGGACCAGCGGATGTGACAGCACTGCTGCCCCCACAGCGCAAGATGCAGGGAGGGACCGCCCCCTCACGAGGCCATGCCCAATCACCTCACGTCTCGGAATGTGACTGACGGCCGCTGAGACCAATAGTGCCGCAGACCAGCCACGGAGGTCACGCCCCCTTCCTCCGTTGGTCGGATGACCTGTCAATCAGCCGAGACCTTCCCGCCCCTTTCCGGCGGGGGAAATGCTAGGTAGGAAGGGTGGAGGAGGGAGAAGCGAAAGGAACCAATGAGACGCTACAGAAGGACACCTCTGCGGCGGAGTGACAAGCTGGGGGACCAATTGTCGCGCTCCTTCCCCCTCCTGCTCCCTCCCTCAAGGGTGGCGGGGCAGAAGGGGCGCACCTACCGCCCCTTCCCAGTTGGTCTGTCCCACTCCGGGCCTGGCAGGCTAGGTTGAGTTAGCGGCACGGACCATTGCACACGGCGGGCGGAGGGGGGTGCGGGCGAGGAGGAGGAGGAGGAAGGAGACGACGAAGGAGGCGGGGGGGCGGTTTAAAGAGACAAGAGCCGAGCGGGCGGCTGGCTGGGGGAGCAGGAGCGGCGGCGGGCGGAGACTCAGCCCCTTCCCCACACACGCTCCCTCACACCGCGGCCAGGGTCGCCGCCGCCAGCGCCCCCCTCCCCTTCCTCTCCGCCCGCCGATTCCACAGCGGCCTCTATGAGGTAGAAGGGAGCGGCGGCCACTCCGGGGGCGGCAGCGGCCGCTACAGCCGCCGCCTCCTCCTCCTCCTCGCCTCAGAGAGCCCCATCTTTGTGTGTGAGGGAGAGGGCGGGCGAGAGGGAGTGCGCGCTGCCCGCCCGTCGCCGCGCTTTGTTCGGAGCCGGGGGGCCGTGGCGGCGCGGAGCCCCGGCTCTATGTGCCAGCCGCTCCCCGCACCCCCACAGCAGCCCGCGGGGGCGGCGGAGGCCGCGCGGGAGGCGGCGGCGTGAGGGGCCGGAGCCCCTGAGGGCGGACCGGCGGCGGGGGGGCGGGGGGGACGCGCGGGC
>VWYH01006455.1:0-113780 GCA_013399365.1 Pampusana beccarii
CGCGCGGGCGGGCGCGCGGCCGCCCCGGCCCGTGCCCGCGTCCGTGCGGTTGCTGCGGAGGGGGGGAAGGGGCCGGCTCGCTGCCCGCCGGCCCGGCCCGTCTGCGGGCGGATTGATGTGGGGGGGTCTGACATGAGTCCGCCGGCGGCCGGGTGCTGCCATGTGACCGGCTTCAAGGTGGAGAACTGGAAACAGAACCTGCGGGCGATTTACCAGTGCTTCGTGTGGAGCGGCTCGGCCGAGACCAGGAAGCGCAAGGTACCGGGGGCGGCTTCGCATCCACCCCCCTTCCCTTCCCGTGCCTTCCCCTCCCTCCCCCGACCCACCCGCCCGCCCTCCCCGCGCCGCTCGCACGCACTCCGCCGCCTCGGCCTGCCCGCGGGCGCGGGGAGGGGACGGGCCCCCCGCCCTGCCTTCTTCCCTCCCTCCCCACGGGGCAGGTGGGCCCGAGCCTCCCCCGGCCCGTCCCCGCCCCGCCGGCAGCGCAGGGGCCCGGGCTCCGGCACGCGGTTGTGGGGGGAGGGAGGGAGGAGGAAGCGGTCGGTGCCCCCGGGGCGGGGGGCTTGGTACAGCGTGGCCGGTAACCGGGATGGAGGAGACATCCAGCCTCGGCGGGGCCTCCTTCCCTCCCTGCCACCTGCCCCGCCGGCGGGGCCGGCTTTCCGCAGCGGGGGCTGTTCCGCAGCGCCGCCGCCTCCTCCTCCCGGAGGTGCGGGAGGCACCGAGGCTTTCCCGGAATACGGTGGCGGGAGGGGGGGAAGGGAGGAGAGGCCCCGGGGCAACGGGCACGTCCGGCCTGCGGCGGAGCTTTGTGCGGCCGGGGAGCCCCGCGGGGGCGCCCCCNTGATAAACCACTTGGAAAACGGGGGTTCCTGCCGTTGTGGGGCGGGGGGAGCAAAGGAACCGACTCAGCCCCCTGTACGTGGAAGGGGAGAGGGGAGTTTGCTCTCGGAGTGTGTTGGGCAACAGCAGGAAAAAATCCGTGTTAATGAGGCAAAACACGAGGGGAGCAGTGCTTATTCCCACGTAGCTTCTAAAATTACATCCTTACCCAAGTGCGTGTTTCTGGAGGGCTTCTTTCTCAACTATGCAACTAATTACTGTTTTCCCTAGAATCAACTGGTTTTTTGCTTCAAAGTGACTTGGCAGATTTCTATCAGCCGTGGTGTTCAGGACTGAGGAGGGCAGCGCAACACCTACGTGCAGCAAAACTTGGCCTTTGGGACAGCACAGATTGTGTTTGTGTTGAAGCAACCCGTTGAAAACTTTCTGGTCCCAGTGGCTTTGCGTTAAGCTGCTCAGCTTATTATTCATAATAGATCTAAAGTATGAAAGATGTACCTCAGGGGTGAGGTATCTGAGCATTTTTCTGTGTTCAGTTTGTGTTCTCAAGAGAATGCAGTTTCCCCTTTTTTTAAAGAGGAAAAAATGGAATCTGAGAAGAAACATGTTTTAAACCTATTTAGGTACTTGATAGCTCTGCGAAATATAGTCAGACTTGTTTTCAGTATTTACAATCCCCACAAGTCAATATTAGTCAAGATTGGTTTTATTTAGCCTTTAGCGTGTTAAAATACAAATTGGTATTTAATACGTGGTACTTATAGCTTAAATGGAGGAAAAAATTATACATCTGCTGTGGAAGAAAAAAAGTGAGGTAGGAAGGTGTCTCAGATATAAATCAAATGTTACATGGAAGAATTGAAACTTCATTAACAAAATAAACACTTTAGCTTTTTCTTTTTTTCCCCTAGTATGGAGCATCGTTTGTAACCTGCGTACCATTCGTATACTGCAACAGTTCAGGTTTTTTTCTTCTGAAATCTAATGGTAGTGATGTGTTCATCATTGCCTGAAAAACATCTGGAAATAAATAATACTCCATTGTAATCAATCTGTTCTCATTTCCCTTTTGCACAGCCAGGCTCATAAAGCAGAACAGGATTGTCTCAAAATTATCATATCATGGAAAACATCAGTTTTCCAAATACATGCTAAAAATATTAGTTGGTATTTTGGGGGGATTTTTGTCCCTTTTTTAAGCAGGTTATCAGTTTGAAAATAGTTGGACTCCTGAACTCAGCCAACCTGAAATGGTCATATATAGGGAAACATTTTGGCTAGCTGAATTTGGGATTCAATTCCCAGTCTGTATTCATAAAGACTGAAGCAAGTGTGTTAATGACAGTTATGGTCCTTACCTCTCCTGCATATGGACATGAGACCTTCTTCCACGGAATTTTTCTTTGCTGAAATTCTCTGTCTGTATGTGTACCTTACAGTTTTATATGTAAAATTTTATAAACAGGACTTTCTGTTTGGAGACATGTTCATAGTGTAACAACTAGAAAACAATCCTTTGTCCTTTAATATTTTATATATGCGTATATTATGTATGTGTATATATATTTTTCAGGAGCTGCTTAAGAGTACCTGTTTATTGGTGAAGATTCTTGTTCTTAATCCTAAATGAAATTAAAGGTTTGGTAGGAGGTGATGTTATTTTCTGCTGCAAAATCAAGGACAGTCGCATCATTCACTTACACAGAAAGCATTCCACGTATGTAGTTGATTGTTAATGGGAAGCGTTGGTCAATTTAACTGTCAGTCAGATGAATGTAGGTGTAAAAAATGTCGTGGCTGTCTGGTGATAGCCAGATGTAAATTTTTGTTTCCGGAATGGTCAAATATTATCCTTACTAAGACTGCCTCGAAAATCTCAATAGCGATGGTAACTGCAGGGGGCAGAAAGTGTCCGTTCCTCCTGCTTTACTTACACTGCATTATGCTTTGTAAGACCATTTTAACGTTGCTTGCTGTTTGCTATTCATTTTTAATACAAACCTTTTACGCGATTAAGCTTTTATGAGCATCAGCTCTCAGTTCAGTATGCTTCACACCCAGAGTTTCCAGTAGAATAGCTGCAAAGCACAGTTTATAGTTAGAAAGCCATCTCCTGAACCTGTATTTGTATTCTCAATCGGAAGCGAGAGGTAATTATGTATATATCCTTGTAGATACTGGGATTCTGCTGAAGGTTTTTGGAGTAAGTTTGCTTCTGAAGCGTTGTCTACACTGGGATTTGAGCTGTTGTCCTGGTGCATTGTATCTCCATGGAGGAGCGAGGCTGTCGCTTGTCTCACCTCGCTGCGTCTTGGCCGAAGGAGCAAAGTGCAGAGGTAGCGTGTGCTGCTCCCAGCAAGGGCTTTGCCGTGGGGTAAACGTGTTGCTGATGGTGAAGCCCAAGCCAAACCCGACCGTTACACCGTCTGAAGAGTGGAATAGGACAAGGGGTAGAGGAAGAAACCTGAAGAATGACTCTAGAAATGGGAGTAATTGTGATTAAAAGCTGGAATGAGATTTTGGGGTTGAAGATGGATTGTGAAGAGTCACAAAATTAGGGTTGACTGTCTTGGCTTTAGGACTTTGGCCTGTAACTCTTGATTTTTAGTTTGTGATAGTCAGAATCTGTTTCGTAAGCTGATGGCAAAGCTCCTGTTCCCATAGGTCACAGACTTTACCTTGAATATGTTGATGGAAAAATTAGCTCACACCTAATTAACGCTGTATAAGAGGTCCTTAAATTTGGCACCACTGCCTCCCATTCAGGAATTATGGAACAGACAGAAGATGCTAAAAAGACATACTGCCAGCCCTTTGTGTCAGCTTTGTCCATTTTTCTGTAGGGTCACGCGTCAAATGCTTTGCTTATTCCTTTAGAATTACAGATTGAAAAAATCTGTTTTGTGGTGCTGAGTGTAGCTTTTGGTCCCCATCAGTGAGCAATTAGGCATGTAGATGCATCTTTGTGTCTAGGAATTGGTAAGTAATGGTTTCAGTGCTTGAAGGGCAGCTGAATTCACAATTAAATTATTTCTTACCGCACTACACACCTCAGAGGAAAAACGTCTTTCTCGTTTTGAATGGTTCTTACTATCACTGCTCTGAAATTGTTCTCGATGATAAAAGTCCTCATCATGGCCACAGTCACGATATGCAGAAGGTCCTATCTGGAATTTCAGAATGTTTGTTCTGTGCTTCTACCAATAGATCAAAGAATAATTGCCTGTCAGGGGTTGTACGCTCTCGTTGACAGCGGGTGCGTTCTGGCATATTTCTTCCTGTTTGAGAGCTGCTGTTGTTTTTTCCATTATTCTGTCTTTATGTGGACCCTCCAGACTGATCGATGCTTTCAGATATGAAGAAACATTTTCTCTTCTAGGTGACGACCTTTCCACAGGTGTCCTCCGCATGCGCTTGTGACTTCAGTCCTTTATTCCTTCTAAGGTTTGACAGTTGATTCCTAGACCTGCAATGGGTTTGGTCCATTTTCTTTCAAAGCAGAAAACGCTTAATAATATCTTGGCAAATAATGCCGTGTCATGTTTTCAGTAGCAAGTATTGGGGTTCACAGTCTAAATCAAGATGTTAAGTTCTTGCTAAAATGACCTCGCATTCACAGGGTAAGCTAATGGTGGAGCTTTTCATCGCATGCCTGTTGAGCTGTACTTGCTCACTTGTTTCTCGCTTAAAACCTTGCCCCATGTACCCGTCCAGGAACAGGGAAGTGTTGCTTAAGCAATTTGCTTTGTACCATAACAGGTGAGCAAGAAACCTTACCAGACAGTGCTGCCTTCTCAGGCTCGGTGTTTTGATTGCTTAAATTAATAAGGAAATCTTAGCTTGTTTTTCTTTAATGTTTTTAGCATATACACCAAACTTCTGGATTACAAATCCTGTGGAGAATTTGAAAGAGTCCAGGATTCAAGAAGCGCGTCTCTTTTTCAGCTGCATACTCCGCTTTGGCTGCCTATGTGAAGTGTCTCATTCACTCAGGAAGGATGTTCTTTGCCATGTGCTGTGGGAATTACCTTCTCCCTGAAAGCCCATAAGAAGTGTCAAAATCAACCACAAGCTTCTTTGTTCGGGAGGTCTCCTGTTTCTTAACTGAACAATCTTCCTTAGTGCTTAACCTCTGAAGAGTAGAAAGGTCCTTAGGCTCGCTGAAGGTAATGTTCTCTTTCCTCTTGGCGTGAAGACATGGTCTTTGGTGTGAGAAATTCAGGTATGAGATTTTAGCTCCACACACAGCAGAGCCTTGTGTATGTGGGACAAGCCAGATTGAAAATGCTCCACTGAGCTTACGTCTTTGGTGCTGGAGAAGAATATAATCAAAGGCCTTCCTCTTCTTACTGTTCTTAATCCCTGTCTTTGCCATGATTTTTAAAATAAATGGTTGGTTTCTGGGCCAAAGGTTAGGAATTAGTTGTGTGGTGAACTGTATGGTGATGAACAGCAATTCTTGAGTTGTGGGATCTGAACCATCAGGACCTACCCAGACACTTGCTCATATGTCTCAGGTCAACACCGTCTGATTTAGATTGTTGACTGCAGACAAAGTTATTTGCGTAGTGTTAAAAATGTTGAAAGCTTTCAAACTAGAATGACAGCCAGTATTGTGAAGGTGAGCGGAGTGGAGTGGCTTTTTTTGATTTGTTGGACTATCTGTTAAGCCATCAAAGCTTTAAACCCCAAACAAAGGTTAGCTGATATCCTCATTTTTGTTTCAGGCCTTAATCTTTAGCATTAACATGAAACCAGAGCTGCAAATTGGTTTCAAACCTACTCTCCATCTTTCGTTTGAGGATTTTCTGTCTTAGCAAGTGCAGTAACAAATCGGTGGGTGAATGCTGCTGGCTGATAGTGGAAGTTGCCTGTTTTTGAGTTGCTGACTCCCCTTCTCCTGACTTACTGCTGCTTGAATCTGAGGGGAAAAAAAACCCAACCTGTTCCTTTGGGACATAGTCTGGGGATCCTGCTTTGTAACAAATGCTGTTGAGAATGTTAGTTTGATTCCCAGTGGTGGCTGATTTGTTTTAAGCCAGAGAAAGATTAAGTCGATTTAAAAGCTTGCGTTTGTCACATTAAACCTAGCACACATAGTTTTTCCTGTTCATGTGTGATTGACTTGGAACTATAGCTTCTTCATGTCTTTTCCCTGGTAGGTGCGTGGCTTTTTTTAGCAATCATACCTTTTCCTTTCCTTTGACTGGTAGCTACTTGAAAACATTGGGTTTGGGTTTTTTAATTCCTGTATTCCCATGGTTCTCCAAGTATTTATAACGTGTCTGTAGCACGTGGCAGCATGTAGGGTGAGGAGGTAAATACGTACTCTTGCTTACGTATCAATTATTCTGGCATCACAAGAAAGGCAATCTGAAGGCGACCTATATGCATTTTGCTGGATTTACTAGAACTGTCTTTTAAAGAAGTAATTTTTCTTTTTTCTTTTTTTTTTTTAACCATGCCATTGTTGTTAGAGCCTTTCTAGACTTGGACGGAAAGAGCTGCCTAGAGCAGCGATCTCCAGTTTCTTGTTAACCTATGGGCAGTGGAGCTAAGTGAGTGAAATACTATGGTGACATTACAGTTTATTATGTTATCCTGGACTGTGTTGTCAGCAAGCGGTGCTGGGGTGTTGGGAGAGCCATATGTTATCCGAGAGGCCTGAATTGGGAACCTTTTCGTAGCAGAAGCAGTTCTGGCAGCTGATAGATCTGTTCTGACTGGGTGAAAGCTCCATCTTGGTAGTTGTATTCTTTTCCATATTGATTTGGCAGTCTTTTATGTCCGCTCTGCTTAATTCAAGGTAAGAACTTTGCTGCATTAGCTAGTAATATAATCAATGTTATAAAGAGTTACTCATTGCAAAATTAACCTGCATTCTGTTTGGTTCAAAACGCATTTTTTTTTTTCCAAGTGGTGCTACCACATTAATACAACTTACATAGCAACTCTAGAAGGATCTGTGGTTTACTGTAGTGCTAGAGCAGCTTCTACCACCTTGGTCTTTCTCACCTAAGAATTATTTTCTCTGTTTCAAAGACCTATTTGACGATCAGTAAAGTGAACTGTTACCAGACACCGTAGACTCAAAGTAACCTGAGATTCGCTTTATCAGTTGGTAACTGATTAGCAGTGTCTGTCTTGTCACGTTCTTTTGTGTGTGAAATACAGCAAATATTCCACGTTTTTCAGTCCTCTACTTAAGTAGAATGTTACTTAAGGTTGTTGTTGTTTTTTGTTAGGGTTTTTTTTTTTTTTTAGCTCTCAGTTAAATGCAACACTATTCTAAAATTCTTAATGTTTTTTTCTGTCTCTGCTGCTCTTCCAAGTTGGTAAAAATAACTTTTTTTCCCTTCTTCTTCCCAGTGTTTAATGGAGCTTGAAATGAGCAGGGCTCTTCTTGTATACCTTTTGCATAGTATCGCTGGTGATGTCAGCATCTCCCTGGGAAATATTTCTGTGAAGGTCTACAGTGTATTAAGTTTGTAATTGAATTAAAAAAATTGGGTGTTAGACAAGATGAAACTCAAAAAAAAAAAAGTAGTGGACATGGTAACAAAAGCTGTTTTCATCACACTTAAAAATGTAGTGTCTTTTTAGCATAAATATTTGAGCTAGTGCAGCTGTGTCCTGTAACAAATGTATTAAATATCCTAATAATTAAAGTAGTGGCAAGAAGTATCTCACTAAATGTGACATTGCCTTAGTAGTAAGTCTGCAAAGAGAACCGAAGTTTAACTTGGGTCTTATGTGCAGTGTGGCACTTGGTTTGCACACATAGTTGAGCTCTTCTGCACATACATATAAGATGTAAAAATACAATTATTCATAAATTCAATGAGTTGCATCTATGTGGAATTAAATTTAGAGATGAGTAATCTACGTTGCAGTTAAGAGGTTATTAGAATCTCTTGTTTTTCATTAGTGTATTAATCTGGAGTTCTGTGTTGCAACTCTTGCCCTTGAATACCAAACCAAGTTGTTTCCATCCATACATATATATGTTAATTCCCAATTTGGAAAGTAGTAGTAGTAAAAAATACCAAATTAGTAATAACTTTATTTTTGTCTAAAGACATGGAAGACCCTGTAGTGCTTGAACATAGTCGGGTGCTGGGGATGATGAAGCATCAAACACCGACGTGACACCGAGTTCCATTTGCGGTGATTGCCTCCCTTGTCACTCAGAAGTTCATGCATCCAAGTAACCTTTTTTAAATAGGATTTGACTTTGGATTCATCTTACTGAATTGACTGCCAGGGCTTTTGTATGTATGTTTTGCTTCTGTTTTTAAAGGGCTTTTGTTTTGCATTAAGTACAGGCTTGAATTCTATTACGCCAGTGTGTGTTAGCACAAGGAGAGAAACCAGCAGCAACCTTTATTTTTGCTGTGTCCTCCACCTTAATTTATCTGTACTTCTTTTGTGTGTGTGTGTGTTTGTTTTTTTGTTTGTTTTTAAAGATTAATCTTCCTCTCCGTGTGTCTTTGAACCACCTAATGCTATTTCACAAAGTTTGTCTAATTATAATTTGGGCTTCTGTCCTGTGCATTCAGGCTTGTTATTGCATGCAAGTCAGATTGTAAAGGACATTCTTTAGAACATACTTGGTAAATAAATGTAAGATTTATTGCACAGCAGATGCGTGAAGGCTTCATAAGTGAAGACAGCTGAGAGCACTGACTGATTGCAGTACCTCGTTTATGTCAGGTGAGGTTTGTGATCCCGTGCTGCCCAGTGACAAAGGCAAAAATTGTCTTAAGGTTTTATGGTTTTCTTTGCTGTGCTTTGCTGTCTTCATATTACTGCGTAGCTTGCTTCAACTGGATCACTGTCCTGCTTGGCAGCTAGTAACCGGGGTGAAATATTTGGATAATCTTGTCTTCTGTACATTGTGGACTTTTGTCATGATCTCTTAGCAAGTGTCCCCCGCCAAAAGCTAAGTATGGGATGTGTTTATCTGAATCAAATCATTTGTCACTACCTTTTGAGTTTTTGGTTGTGGGATGATCTTAACAGTGATGTGGAGAACGGAATGAGGAAGGCCTGTTCACTGACAAAATTGATCTTACACTTAGTCCAGCATGATCTTACTTATTACTACGCTTGGTGATGTGTTTCTTTTGTCACACAGTGATTCTTCTTACAGCTTTTTTGATGTGCAAGTTCTAGAGTTGCCCCAGTATTTTCTGCATCTCTTAATAATTATTTTGTGTTGATTCAGTTATCAGAATTGATTCAGACTTGCGCATGCAGAAGAGTTACTGTCAAACTCTTGTTTGTTAATTGAAGGGACTTCAATCCCCAAGCACAATGGGATGGTACCAAAATGCGTAATTATACGGAGTATATCACTGTGTGTCTGTGAAATGGTGCCAAGTTTAAGAATGAAAAAATACACATGGAACGTTGGAGAACTTGGACAAAAGATTTATTAAGCATCATAAAATATCCATGTGGTTAAGTATTTTGCAAAAAATAAACTTGAGGGGAGAGATCCCGATATGAGGGACATCTCGTAACTGGAATGCAAGTTTTTCAGGTCCTTATTGAAAGATTTCAGGCAGTGGGAAGTGGGGGGGGTTTGTCTGTCCTAGGCTGCACGCTGCAAAAGTCTGTAGGAAAACAGAACTCCACTTCAGCACTAGCCTGAAGAATTATTTTATTATGGAAATTCTTTGTAAAGCAAGCAGTTGAATTCTGTAAGCACGTTGTACCTGTAGGTTGAAGCTGTTTTACAGGGAAGTTGTTTTAAGCAGTGGAAAAAGAACATGAGAAAATGACATTAAGGAGGAAAGACGAGTTAGCAAATTGACATATTTTAAAATCTTGAAGTAAAATTCAAGAACTATTTGTATACATATATGTCTGTCCTTAACAGCCTGAGGAATTACCAGCCCTTGGCTGCGTGTTCTTGCTCTCATACCGTTCGCTGCATCGTGTTGCTGTGATTTTGCTGTGAACCAGAAAGAACAGATAAGGATGAAAACAATTTTTTTTTTTCTATCCTATTCATAATATTTCCCCTGACTTGGCTCTATGTTCTGTGTCAATGGAGGGTTGAACAACCAGCTGTATGGGAGGGCACCCGAGTTTGAGTAGCAACTGCTGCTGTCCGCTGGACTTTGCCACCGACTGACAGTATTTGAATGTTTTCCATGTACTAGCAATTTCTTGTGTAAAGTGTGGCTACTCTGAACTTAATTTGAAAGGTTCCGTGAAGGCAGAGCTCTGTTACTGCTCCTGTTGTGTGATTGTACCGGCCGTTGTAAGTATTGCATCTTTCCACAGATGTGCCAGGGTGTGCTGAGCCTGATACGAGAGACTTGTCTTGTTTGCAGTCGTTAGAATTTATTCCTGTATGCAAATAGTTTGCTTCTGCTCCAGTTTTCTTGTCAAAAATAAATGAACCACGGAGTGTAGAATGCCTGTAATCTGTGATCAGCTATTACAGAAAATCTACTTTTCATGTTACATTTGGTTTAATGAAATGAATGGTGTTTTTCTAGGTAATCAAGTTACGAGCCACTTGTTTCCCTCTTTAAACAGGCCTGTCTCTAAGCTTTCTATGTTTTACAATCAAACTCTATGAAGATGTTTTAGCTTTTTGTTCTTGTTGGTTTAAAGCATCTGGTCATGGGGCGTGTGCCTAGATGGTGCTCATGCTGCGTATGGTTGATGATGGGCTAATGGAATTGTAAATTAGCTCTTTCTGGTAGGGTTCTCCTCTGACCCAAGGCTGTTGGGAGCCGTGCCAGCTGGCGGGACTGGGAGAGCAGGAGAACAGCAGAGCTCCAGCAAAACCCCAGTAAAGCCCCAACGGGCTTCCCAGTGCTGAGGAGAGGGGGTGGCAGAGCCTGGGTAAGTGGTTGTGCTACTACTTGTTTAATCTTGCACCAGTGCAGCCATGGAAAGGACTGAGGGGGTCTGTGGGTCTTTTATTTTTTTATTTTCTAATAATACATTTTGTGTAGTAGCATCTCCTTTTTCTTAATTTTACGCTTCCGTACTGTGTCTGTGAAATGTTTAATTCCATAGCTTGTACAGATAAACAAATCTATCTGAATATTGACCAAGTGTGGCGTTTCCTGATGTGTTAGCCTGGTTTTGTTGTTGTGGTTTTTTTGTTTGTTTGTTTTTTAACTATTTTTTACCCAACTACTGAAAAACGCTGTTATCTATAAGATATCCAGACAAGAAAAAGCTCATAATGCTGATAGGTTTTTTTTCTTAATACCCGCAAACCCTTCATTTTACTGCCTAAGAGTGACAACTTTAAACGTGCTTAAAATGAAAGAGATCAGAGGTTTTAATCCTTTCGTTTGTTGAGCTGACTTTGTAGTTTTTACTGAAAGAAACTGATTTCTTAGAATGCCGGTGAAATCTGTTGTCGGTTTTATGGCAGCATATTCAGGTAGGCCTGGTCCACCTCAGCTTTGGATTCAAGAACAGGCTCAGTCAGAGGAACCTTCCAGCAGCACAATAGTCTGATCGGCAGAAGCTGTACCTTACAAAACCCATGAGTTTGAAACTTTCTACCTTGTGGAGATGAGGACAGTAGACAGGTGAAACTCCTTGAAATTACCTCAGGCAGTATTCTAGAGGAGCTGAGATACACCGATTTACCCAGTGTTTCATTGCTCTCTTGCTACAGAAATCTTAGTTCTCCTTGCCCCATTAATGCAGCTAACGCTTCTAATCCAGCAGCCCAAAATAGCTGTCAAGCCTGGATTTTACTCTGGTGGCGTTTGCTGCACCGATAGGTGAAATAACCCAATATGCTGAAACACAAGCGAGGCGCATGAGCCTATTTTGGTGAGATATTTCAAATATCTGATTTAAATAAGCTGATAAACTCAACATGATAGTATGTAAAAAGGCCGTTCTCAGAAGAACAACTTTCTTTGGGACAAAAAATTCCCCTATCAGCCTTTGGAACTGTGTGGATGCTGGTGGGAATAGGTGGGCAAGGGCAGATGTGCCCTGTAGCATCCTTGCTCCAGGGATTATTTGTGTTGCAGGAGTGAACTCGAAGGAGAATGGACCACAGAAAGTGGTGGCTCTTGTCTCCCCCACCAATTAGTGTCTCCTCCTGCGCTCGAAGACAGAATGCTGCTGGTTTTGTGATCCAGTAGGCCGTTATGTAGTTTACTTCTCTTTGCTAGACAACATTTTCACTGCCTTCTTGCTTATAGAGAAGCTTCTAATTTCCGGGAATTGGAGCTAATTTCCTAGCAGGATTGGAAATTAATTGTAATAATATCCTTACGAAATTCTCAACACATATTAATTCTTGTGATTCTCTCTCGTGCTGTCAGGTTTGAGAGTTTGGATGTATGTTATATCTACTTAACAGGTATGTGTTTGAAATAAGGCTTTTCAAGGAAATAAAGTTTCCTTTTGTTGTGCGGAAAGCTGTGTTGTATGTAAAATCATGCTGATTATGATGCTCACTAGACTTTTCCTGACACCTGTAGTGTACTTTTTATATCCAGCTACTACTAATAGTGAATTAGGTTTCTTTTTTTCTTTTGAAATTAAATCCTTTTGTCCTGGTTTTCTTCAGTGCTGAATCCCTCAACCTCCCCTGTTCATACACTTGCAGTCACACTGCTTAACTTGTTAAAGTATTCCCTTCAAGTTAAGATCTTGTAAGTAGAACACATAATCTGTGAAATCAATTTTATCAGTATTAATATTCTTCTGGTTCATGAAGCAACATGAAGTTGCATTGGAGGTGCTGCTGGTGATTGGTGGAATGTCCTAACTGGCTTTACAGAAAAATTCCTAGCAAACCAGATCAAAGAGCAGAAGTTGTGCTGTACAGTCGTATAGATTCTGCAAAGCAAAAGAAGGTCTAAATATGGTGAGTGCTCAAGTGGGAAGGAGATTCCACAATGTTTTGTCTTCGGGTGTCTTCTCTTTGTGGTCGTTCAGCTGGAAAAGTGGGGTGGGTGACCATGAATCTGCCAAATGACTCCTTAGCAGAGTTGGTTTTGATGTAATGTCATCTCTGACCTCCCAGTGACGCCAGAGCTGCTTTTCAGTTTCACTTCACTGCTGGGTAATGGTGTGGAGTGTCGGAAAACACCAAAGGTTTGACAAACTCTGGAACTCTGCATGGGTAATGTCCTGAGTCGGACTTGGTGGTCGTGGGGATTTTTTTTCTACAATTTGTCCATAGCTTTCACAGTAGCTTATTTCGTGTCAGGTTGGTTTGACTGGATCCTTTAATGATTTTGTATTGAGGAGAAATCTGGTGGGCTGTTCTCTAATTTTTGTTCCTGTTCTGCAGCTGTTCTTTGGGGCATATCCTCCATAGCAGCACCTTGTTTTCAGTGGCTTTGCTTTTTTTCTTCCTGCCATACCTTGAGTTTCACTTGGTGTTCCCACTTCTTTAGCTGTACATTGCCTTTTTTCCCCTAGAAACTCTCTGTTTGTTTACAGCTTAGGCTAATGTCTGCGTTTCTGTGCTCTCAAATTCTTTGCTGTGAGCCCACCCTTTTGGGTCCGATGGGATCGCGGCTCCCGACACGCTATCTGAGCAGACTGCTCCTCATGCCAAGGTTGCAAGTGTTAATCTTGCTGCAGACCGGGGTGATAATTCATTGCTGTCACATCAACACATGCTTAAAGTTGCTCCTTGCCAGATTTGTTGGCTATATGCTACACTAGAGAAAATTATTTCGGATTCTCATTGCATAGCCAGATGCTGGAGAACCAGTGCAATCAGCCTCCCCTCCCCCTTTTTCATGACCGTTCTGACTTCAGGAAGGAAAAACTGTTCTATAGTGAAACGCATTCCTGGGGAGCTCTTGTAAAGAGGTAGATGAACTTGTGATCATGGCTAATATTTCCGGTTTTGCCTCTTAGGGAAGTTCTGTTTTGCGTTCAGGTTAAAAAGGAAGGAAGGTTTTGAAGGTAGGGTGAGGATAGTTAAAAAAGGAATTAAACAGTGTCCCCCTTGCTGCTTTAGTTGTGTTCTCTGCTATAGTTGGGAAGTTTTATGTTTTCTTTAAGAATGCATTGGCTTGATTCTGAAGAACTGTAACTGCTGCTGCCATTTGTGTCCTTACGATCTTTCAGAAGGAGGAGGAACTTAACTCTTGTTTGATAATACCCAGCACATCAAGGCACTGACCTGTAACATGCTGCTTGATTTAGTTATAACTGCTTTAGCTAGGTTAGGTGGCTGTCATTCTACCTCACTTGGAATCTTCATTCTATGCTGCCCTAAATGCCCAAGGATAAATATCCTGCTCCTGGAATTTATGACTGTAACTTAGAAATTCCTTGTTATTTGGGCTCAGTATAAGCCGGATCACAGAGTACAGGTCACCACTGTTGGTCACATCTGTCCTGTGTCACACTCCTGCAAACCCCCACATCAGGAGCTGCTCTGTCTCTGAGGCGTTGTAGAGCTCTGAAGAGGAAAACTTGGTGGCTTTTTGGTACTGTGTCCCCCAGAACACTTGATGTTTATCCTCATGCACATGCTGTAGAAAAATGGAAGTTATTTAATGGGTGGCTTCTGAAAAAAAATATGTTTTGTGCATGGTGGTGGTCAATTACCAGAGAAGTAAGATTTGCTGATTGTTTTGTCAGACATAAACTTGCTGATACACTTTTCCCAGTGTATTTCCAGCACAAATCTCATAATGTCCAGTGGCTAGGCATTGTGTCACCAATAACTTTACCCTCTGCTATATTTTAAGAGAAGTTGCCATAGAAGTTACGTATTATGGATGTGTTCCTGTACGTCAAAATCCAGGCAAAAATGCAGTGTAGGAAAGTTTGCTCTCGTATCACCCAAGTGACGTATGTCATGCAGCCTTCCCTGCTTTTCCTTCTTTGTGTTTTAATTATTTGCAGTATGAGATCACAGGAAACACTATCTTGAAAATCAGAACTCGGAAGGACTTCTTTTAGACCTGAGTAAAGCACCTTTTAGACCTGAGTAAAGCACCTCTGTACTTGGCAAGGGTACCTTTTAAGCAACTTGAGATGCTCTCAAGGCCTGAGGCAACACTCTCAGATTCTTTTCCAATCCCCCTGTAAAGCGCAAAGACCGTGTATTTGTCCAGAAAACATTGCACGTGTTTATAACCATAGAAACAAAGCAAGACATCAGAACTAGAAATCTGTATGGGATCTCATGTCATACTTTTGCTCTACTCGGTGTGAGATTACTGGAGATTTACAATTGTAATTCTTGCCTCAAGACTCCCCTGGTTTTGCTTCAAGCCCTTAACTGGTTTTTCAAGTGAAGTGTGCCAGGGCGGTTCTGGTTTGTGCTCAGGTAAAAGACTCAGTAATTCATTTTCTCCCTCACTCCCATGTTTTCGCTTGTCGGGCCCATCCCAGTGCTGTGGTTTGTACGTATATATTAGCCTCTTGTTTTTCTGTATACAGGGACTGCAAGAGCCCAGACAACTTTATCCTGCTGGTGGAGCAGCCTACACGGCTCTTCAGAGCTGATGAGAAAAAGGTCGAGTCCTCTGTCATATTTCTGGCCTGAGTGAATGATAGATTGAGGCTGAATCTGTCTCACCACATGCATTATGGTGGTTGAATTTATTACTGGTATCATTTCTGTGAGTGTAGGAACAGGGATTTGTTTAGAACAGATTGCCAGATGAATACTTGTTCTTACCAAAATTCAGATTGCCCTGTGGTTATTTTTGATAGCAAATACAATCTATTTATTTCTAGCAATGCCAAGCATGCACAAACTTCTGCTGTTATGTTAGCTTTGGTAATGGTTCCCGAGCTTTAATGAGCTGTTAGTGTACCAGCTAATGACCTAACCCACGGAAAGCGTTAGGAAGTATGTCTTGGTTTAGTTTTGGAAACAGGGCCGAGCTAGATCGATGGAAGAGCGAGTCTACTGAAGTATTCCCCATCTGCCTAAGGATATTTGTTAGTACGTTGGGAGCAATGAATAATTAGGAGTTTCTGAAAACTGTTAATGTTCCTGTGGTATGGGAAGGAACAAGGAAAGTGACTCATGATAAATACCCCAGTTCTCTCTTCCCCACCCAGACCACAGTTTCAGATCTTCAAGTCCAAAGCAGCTGTTTCCCCCCTCCCAAATTCAATCGTTCTGTTGGGAAACAAAGAGCATTGAGTTTATCTGTTTGCTTGAACCCATTGATTTCAGACCTCAGTCATTCACAGGTTTGGGGCAGAGCTTGTGGAGTCCAGTCCCACCTTTTGATGACTTCCCCGCTGGAATGCAATGTGGTAACTTCTGAGATTGCATCAGGTGGATTCCTTGCTTAAGGGGAAGCTGTGGATACCAGCAGACCATCCACGTTGATTTGGGGGGGGAACTGAAATTCAAATTAATGAAATTTCATGCAGTCTGTCTTTTGGCTTCTTCAGGCTTCTCTGCAACTCAGTCTTCTGCTTACATCCACTTGATAGAAATTATTACCTTCTAGCACAACAAAAAAACCCTTCAGTTTCTGTAAGTAAACTGAAAATAATGAGAGATAGATGCCCATACTCCATCTAATCCAAAGTGAGGGATGGTACAAGAGTTGGAAATAAAGCCTCACTTAAGAAAATTTTTCTGTTAGTCTGAATGAGAACCTGTCCCTTGTGTGCTCCACTCCTTGTTTTTAGAGACAATAGTGAACTAACATTATATTGGCTGATGGGAAGCCAGCTGGAAATAACTTTTTTTTTTTAAATTGAAAAACCAAATAACTCTACTCATATCCCTCAAAAGCGCTGGTAATGTGATATAAGGTTTGTTCATAATTTCTTAGGAGAAACTATGGAAGTACTATTCAATCCGCTAATTTTCTACAGCTTTTCTAATCACTCTGATTTTTGAAGCGTAGATTTGTGCCAAGGTACACTGGGGTATATTTGAACAAAATGCAGAACAATAAAACTGTTAATTTTAATTAACGTATGATCAACAAACAAAACTTTTATTTTATTAGTTTTGCCAGCAGTCTGTTTGAAGTGTGTGGCTGGTTCTTTCTTAAGTCTGTGCTTCATTAAACTTCTTGCACTGTTTCTTCTCCTCTGTCAACCAGTGGCTCTCATTGATTTGGTGTTTTATATGTAGATGTATGTGTATCTGTAGGTAATTAATTTTTGAAAATTAAAGTAAAAAAATGTATGTAAAAGCTGGTTTAGTAGTCACTTCAGTAAAGCTTTCCCCTTCTTCGCAGTATTATCTTAACCGTAAAAGAAGAAAAATGTCATTTGGGTTGTTTCACTCAGTGAACATCAGTTATTATGGATGGGTACACTGAACAGTCACCGTTCTGTTGTATTAGTGTTAATCATACAGTGACTTCATCTGTATTGTTTTTCTAAAAATGCAAATAATCATTGCAAATAGTTTTATTTCTCGTTTCAATCAAGTGCCATGGAAGGCTCCTACTGAACTTTATCTCATATCTTGAGAGACTGGAACTGTGTGATGAGAAAATGTGATTTGGCATTTAGAAGCTTGTAAGAACACTTATTTCTTTTTTTGTGATGTTGCTGTTGGGTAGAGCTCAGTGGGGGGGGGTGTGTGTCCAATATAAATGTTTCCAAACTTGAACTTTTTAAAGTCTCGGTTTGAATTTTGAGGTTTACACACTTAATTTCATTGCACAGAATATCATTGCCATGGATTTTTGACTTTAATTAATTTGTGTGTGTGTGCATATATATTAAAAACAAACCCACAAAACAAACATACATAGTCATTGGTAATTTACTTAACCTTAGGAAGGAGAAGTGGAGGATGGTAATAGGAGATACTTCAAGGTGTGTGGTGTCCAGTTTAGTACAGAATCTGTTTCTTCTCTGCTTTCTTAAGGATCAGGTTCACTAATTTAATGATCAATTAAAGAGGATGCACGATCTGCTGTGTTTTGTCGGAGCAGCACAGCCAGACCATGTGCATAACTTTTTTTTCCCCCCTTTATCTTTTTTGGTGATTTCTTTGGATGTGTGTGGCTGTCAGTGTTCCTCTCTCGTTTAATTAAAAGAGGAATTTAGTAGTGTTCTGTTTTGGTTTTTACTTACATACAATATTAACGGTTGCTCTGAATTTTTCCCCCTGTTTTCTAAGAGAATACTTGGCAGCAAAAGAGCTACATAAAACCTTTGGAATAAAGTGCTGCATTTCCTTAAAATAGCTACTGTTTCTGACTTTTTTTTCCGTAATAGAAGCAGAATGTAGCTGCCCAAGGAGAGAGAGGATCTTCTTTTGCTGGAAAGATGCAAAGATGAAACTGTGAAGAACAGGTGCATGGAGATGGTTGTGTTCTTGGAAATGCATCCACCCCCTCTGCTCCCTCCCTGGGAGTCTCATTGGAGAGTGATGGAAAGAGTGGAAAGATGGTCGCTATAGAGCTGCTCTCCAGGCTCCTTCAGAAACACAGTTAAGAAAAACAACAAAGGCGGGCGAGCTTTCCAGTTCTGTGCTTGTGATATTTGAGTCAACTTGAAGTTTGCAAAAATCTTCATTATTCCGTTGACTTCTAGAGGTGAAGTCTGACCAATACGTAAAATATGAAAGGACCCACTTTTTTGTTGTTGTTTTTGTTAATTTGTGACTAAAACGATGGGGGATTTGTTGTGAATTCTCTGAACTCCAGTTTTATACTTGTGCAACGCGGTGGCCATGAGGATGGGACTGTATTTTGAACGTTTTTCAAACATGGCAGTTCTTTTGCAGCTGTCCATCTTGTGATGTTTGCACATCCTGAGTGGTAATAATCCATTCCATGAAGAACTGCAGAATGATTTCCTATCTCTAAGTGGACTGCTGGTTATTTCAACCCATTATCTGCTTGCCGAGCACTCTTAGGGAACTGGAATCCATCTGTACAAAGCTGCTTTCTCTCCCTCCTCTTTCCCCAGCAGCCCCCACCCCAGAAACCAGATTTTCTTTACCTCTTTTTGTTTACAGATTGACCTGCAAGTTTGAACTTGTGGTGTTCAAAGAGCTGCCCCTTCGGGAGAAGTGTTGAGCTACTGCAGGAATCAGTTCTATATGAATTGTAAAAGCCCTTCTGTTTCACATGACCACCTTACATTCTGAACCAGATATTAATATTAATAGCAGAGCAACTTGTTTGCACAGCAGTTTGTGAGATTTTACAGCTGCTGCTTTTTTTTTCCCAGTAATGCCTTTTTTTTTCTCCTGTCCAGAATTTATAAGGTTTGCTGATCTAGCTTTGTCTCTGGTTTTCAATTTCAATCTTTCAATAAAATCTCCTACTGCAGGCAGTTTCACATTGGTACACGGAGTAGTTGCCCTGTTGGTGTAACTCACTCCACACATGCACAAACCCCGTATTTTGGGGTTATCATCACAATGTCAGCATTTGCTGCCGTAGACATGGCAGTAATTCTTTCCAAGTACATGAGTGCTGGAGGCTTCTTTTCCCATGGGTTTTGGAGCATTGTGTCAAATCTGAAGCTGCTCTTGGAAGTCTGTGTGGATATTGCTTTCTGTCCCATTTGGAGACTCCAGCAGGTGTTTAATTCCAGCTCGGAGTGAGCTCTGCTGTGTCCTGGGGAACGGTGGGTTCTGCTTCAGGATTGGACTATGGGAGTTTAGCTGGCAAAGAGAATTCCTTTTCTTGTAGGTTTTTTGAATCGTGGCAGCCACATCGAAGTCAGATTGTGTTAAACCGAATTACAAGGTCACTGACTGCGGCCTGGTCTGGCTTTGCAGGTTCCAGCAACACCCAACCTCTGTTTGTATGATAAAAAAAGATTATTTGATTTTGTCACAATTGATGTCTGCAAATAGCTCGATTGCATTTGCTGTAGGAGTTTAAAAGCGATTTGTTCCACTAATTCATGTTCCAATCTTGAGTTGTCTGGTTTCAGTTGGGAGTCCTCAGTTCTATGATTTTTGCTTTCCAAATAGATTTTTCAAATCACACAGTTGTTGTATTTATACAACTGAAGCTGTCTGTTCTCTGTTCTGCTTTACACGAAAACGTGTATGCACCCAAATACCCTTAAACTCTTCTGATAAGATAAACTGTAAATTATATGTGAGTGGTTTGTTTCTGAAAGCAGTCTGCAGCTTTACTGTACAGATGCTCTTTTGGTAAATGAAGCTCTACTTATCTTAATTATTAGTGTTAATGGACGTGCTGTGGGCCACTGTTTGCTAGTGTCACATAGAATTCAAGTTGTCTTATGCTTGACAAATGTGGCAGTAGCTGCAGTTCTGACTCTCCCGTCTGAATGAATCGCTGGCGATCCCCTGTAATATCTTCTGCTCTTCTTTCAAGCTGCTTCTGCAGGCGCTGTTGTTACTACTAAATTGCCATGTGCTCCTAATGTGCCAGGTGTGCGGCTCCAGAACGCTCTCTGTAACTGGTGAACGTCGTGGAGTTTCTCCCTGTGCATTTATCCCTTTCCGAGGGTTTCTCTGCTCTTACAGAAGCTGTTGTGCCTCTGTCCCCGTGTGTGATGCCAACTGCCGAATGTCTATGGCGTTGATGTAAGTAGACAGAAATAGGGCAAGGCCTCTACAAACACCATATATTTTCCCATCATGCAAACTGTATCCATGTTGGGCTGTTGTTTTTGAATTGAAAATTTGCAGTGTCTTCCTGCAGCTCAATGTTAAGAGTACATAAAGTACATTCTGAAACCATCTTTACAGGAGATGGAGACTCAAATTCCCTTTTATTTCTTTTAAGTAGAATGGTTACACTTTTTTTAACACATACATATGTACGTGTTGCGTATACATGTACGTGCATTGTATTTTCATTTGACAGGGAAGACTTTAGTATATATGGGATAGTTCTTTTCAAAATGCAGCGTTTCCCAAGAGCCAGTGATGGAAAAGTGAGACGTGAATGAAGTGGCTGAAACAGTTTTGATCTTATTTGTAATACTCCTGTTTTGCAAGATACAGAGAGGAAAACCATATTTATTTTTTTTTTCTTGAAACAAAAGCTGAGCTGATGTACGGATTTTTGAGATGTATTATAGACATAGCTGTTCCTGCTTACTTGTTATCATGGATGTTTTTGGGGGGTTACTGCCTTTGTTTTCATGGAATAGTTGAAAGTTTGGAGGACAAGCTCTGTAAGACTGGAGATGAATCTTTACGTGGATGGTGACAGAATATTTAGGTGCACTAAATGCTGGTGTGTTTAAATGTTGGAGTAGTTGAACACTGCACAGATCAGCACATATATATGTTATACTTCACGTTTCTTGTACCAAGTGCTAAAGGAGATATCTGCAATGCTGATACATAAGTTGTCACATTCACTGCGGTTCTATTTTTCTCCTTTTTCCACAGCGTTCCCGACCCATCGACTACGTGGATTTTTTTCTCTTGTCTCTTAGTGTCATCATTTGACTTTTCTCTAGCAAAACTGTAGTGATGAGTTTGCCTGGGGTTGGTGAACTGGGGAGTCCTAATGCACTTTTCCTGCTGTTCCCCCACTTCCCTAATCATTTACCACTTGATTATCAGAAATTGGATGTCAGGAAATCCTGCTCTGATTAAGTCTTTTGACACTTTAAATCCAAGAATCGTTTCATTACTGAGAAAGAAATGCCTGGGTGCAAATTCCCGATGCTGATGAAAACCACTTGAACTTGCCTGCAAACTTTGAGAAAAATGTCCCCTCTTTTAGAGAATCTTTCCTCTGCGTTCTTAATTTCTGTGTGATTAATCGAAGAATAACTGGAGTAATTCATTAACTTTGACAGGGAAATTGTCTTCTCCATCAAAGGACTGTTCTTCTAGCGCTCTGCCGGTGGACAAAATTAAATCTTTAATAGAAATCTAAATGTCTTCACCAAAAAGAAGTAGAAAATGTTATGTATTATGGAGCATGTTCCTTTTTCTTGCTTACAGAGCACAGACATAACTGCCAGTAGAAAGGTGAGAATATTGTGTTGGAATACTTGGATGGATCTGAGTTGTGTAATGGCAATAGTTAAAACTGCTAAAGGTAAACCCATTTGCATTTCTTTTTAAAATCAGGTATTTCGCTGAGATTTATAAGCAGTTTTTTGTTTTGGATATAGTTTTAAGACGTTCTTCAGCACCTTTAAACGTTTTTCGTTTCTGTCTTGTAACTTGAGTTCCAGTATTTTAATTTAAAAAGTGTTGTGTTGTGAGAATGTGAAGCAATGAGTTCTGAAGTATTGTCAGAAAGATGCATCGTGGAATGAAACAGTGGTGGTGTGTGGAAAGCTTCTGTCTCAATGGCTCCTGTTCTGCAGAACTCTGAATAGGCTCAAGAACTTTAAGTTGTTATCTTCAGCTTTTCAATTAGTTCGGTAGAAACCGTGTTCTTTTCCAAAGGTCGTGAACAATAGTTTGGAACTGGCTACCAGAAATGGTGCTTGGAACTCTCCAATTGCTAAGATGAGTCTTGTGCCATAAAAGTGTTGTGTTGTCTATGGTTTTTGATTTGTTTGGGGTTTTTACCTTTCACTCTCTTCTGAAGGCGCATAAAAGGAAACTGAATATTTGCTGTATTTGGTAGCATGAGGGTGGGTTGGGTTTTATCTCGCCAGGATTGGGTAGCGCTTTGGTTGAAACGTCTTCTTCCTTTTCCATCTCTCGTATTTTAATAAGGATATTAGGATTTTCTGAAACCTCATTTATGCAGAAGGAAAGTAGTGTTTACCCAGACAGATTGTGGAATGCTTGTGGCGCTGGGTATTCTTTCGTGCTTGGGACGAAGGAAGGAGGGGATGGCTTAGCTCCTGAAAGTAATGTTATCTGTTATCTGCACTTCATTGTGTTTTCACCCTTTCTTCTGCAGCCCTTCCAACATCTCCCTGTGGAGCAGGAGAGGGTAGGTGAAGCTTTTCTAGAGACAGGCTTCTCTTTAAACCATAGCTAGCAAAATGGCAAAAGTAGAGGTGCCTTGTTTTTGTTTTCTTTTGTCCTTTTAACAGCAAAGAAAATGGGAAGAAGGATCTGTTGTTGATATTATGAAATAGGCCTTCACTGTAATTAACAGCCTGGGAATTTTTCTGCTGGCTTTTCTTCTCGCTGTGTTGCGAAAGCTTTGCTGTCCTGCTGGGGTTTCTGGCTGGGATGCAGAGGTGTGTTGTAGCTCAAAGCCTGTGCTTTGCCTGAGCAGCTTTCCCAGCCACCCGCTGCAGTCTCGATTTGTTTTGTCTTAACTAATTTTTATATCCATGCTTTAATTTAAACTAACACTTTTTTTTTTTTTTTTGCATTCAATGGCAAACCAAGCACAATGTCCATAAATTAAACCAAACACTATAATCTGCTAATTTTTGTTTGCAATGTGCAGCCTTATGTAATCAAGCAGCCTCCTAAAAAGGAAGATGTGGAAGTAGTGCTGCTGTGTAAATGGTGCTCAAGTCAAGTTGTCAGCCTTTGGTGAAGGGAATGTTTGTATTGAGTTAAGGGTTTAGCGCTTTTTGTAGATACAGAAGGTAACTGAAGAGATCAGGGTCTGGCTGATCAGCACAAAATTCCTTCTTGTCAAATGTTCACATCTTTCGCTATAGATCGCACGTCCCATCAGCACGCGGCACTCGGCTGGACTCTGCTGGGGGGTTGTCGGGGTTGCTGCGATCCTGCGGCCGCCTCTGAAATGGGTCAAAGTGCTGAGCTCTTCCTGAAATTCAACCACGTGTCTTCCAAGTTTCGTGCAGCTTAAGAATGAGCAGAATAAATGTTAGAAGATGAAGCACGAAACAGAAATTCTGTTTCGAAATAGCCACAGAATCAGTATTTATAAGTCTACAACAGTGATGCTGGAATTCTTGGTGTAAGATTGTTTGTGTATTAGTGGAGCTTTAATTTTTTTTCTTATGCCCTTTTTTGTTCTCGTGTCTCAGTTTCTGGAGTTGTTAGTGATGGGAGGTGTTTTCTGTGTAGGAAAACATTGGCCACTGGGAAAAGGAATGCTTTGTATCTTCAGCGGTTGCTCACAGGCTTTGAGACTGTTGGGTCGTACGTCCTTAGCTGGAGACAAAGCCAGACTTAGCGTGGCTGATACCTGCAGTAGGTTTGTTGTTGTGATCTGGGCTTCGGTCTCACAGCGATGCGGAGCCTGGTGCGTCGTCCTCGGTGCTTTTAGGTCGTGCTGTTCTGTGCTGCTGCCTCTGGCCTTGGGGCGAGAGCAGCAGTTTGGGCTCTGGCGCAGCTCCCCTCGCCTCCCCAGCCCTTCTCTCTGGCACTTTGGGACCGGTTCTTTTTCTTTGGGACCTTGTTCCTTTTTGTCTCCTCCAGACTGTCCCCGCCTGGCCCCGCGTCACAGCTGCGGTTGCCACACTCAGTGCAGTCACAGGCAGGGACAGCAGACGTAGGCTCGTCTCTTGGGCTTTGGTGCTGAATATGAACATTTCTCAAACCAGTCAAATATACAAAGCTCTGGCCCCTTCACACTCTGCTGTCAGATGCCGGAGGAGATTTTTTATTTTATTTTATTTTAATAAGATGCAACAGCTGCTTCCAAGTGTAAAAAGCAAACAAAACACAAAACCAAACCTACAACAACCATAGTAAGAAACACCACCAACAAAATTACCTGTCTTTTGCCCCGTTTGGGTGTTTGTTCTCACTAGTAGTAAGGACAGGCATCTTTCTTCTGATGAATTCCTGTAGTTTAAAGCTGCTGTGAGTAGAAACTTTTCCCTTTGCTGCGGGGGTGAGCGGGGTCTGACCTGCACGCAAACGCTCTCCCCTGCTCGTGTTCATTGCAGGCCAGCGGTCTGAGCTGGGTCAGGATGAAGATTTGAATCTATTTGATGGTGCTCCGTGTTGCTCTTCGAAGAATTGCTGCGCAGGGAGGCTCTAGACCGTTTTTTTTTCTTTACACAAATGTCAGTGGACAGATTTAGGGCCTGCACGTCAACTCCATTCACTTACAGGTTTACCTCATTTTATTAAACTGTGCCTGATCAGAACCAAAGTAAATTTTGTGAAGTCAAAGCTACTGATGATGAGACCTCAAAAAGATAGAAATAGTTACATTTATAATTAAACTGTTAAAAAGGGCAAACTTTTACATGTGAGTAAGTTTAAAAAAACACTTTTCTTGCCTAACACTACTCCTTTTAGTAATGTATCGAATAGAATATTGATATCAGGATAAAGGTCTCTACGCTCAATTTTAAAATCTCAATTCAGAAATTTGTTTAGGTCATCTGAACAAAGCAATGACGCTAATACGTGAAATGTAATCTCTTAATGGCCTACAGGCATCTGTGAGAAGGGCATATGTGGGTTTTTACTTAATGCTATTGTTTGGTACATAAAAACAAATCCCAACAAAATCTTGTTGTGGTTGGGTATTGCTGGAAAAAAGAAAATCAGACTGAGGAGATCGGTTTGGCTGTGGTCAACAAACGAAAAAGAGGGAAGAAATGAGAACTCCTGCGAGATTGTCGTCCTGCTCTTCTGAGGGGGGGTTCAGCATTAGGACTGAAAGCTCGTTTAAAAGTAGCGTCTTTAACAGGCCTGACATCAGTCATGGAAATTCAGAAAGTGCCTCACAGCCGCTGTGGCCTTTGCAGTATAAAACATAGCCAAGGATTGCTGTCCCAGCTCCTCAGGAGCGCTCGAACCATCAAGAAATGCTGTCCTTGCTTTTTTCAGTTTGCTGCTGGTGTGTGTTTGAAGTTCTATGGCATGGGAGGAATAGAGATTTCAACCACGGAGTACAAAGATTGTATATTATACTAGACAGTTTAAACACAGCTAGGCACGGTTAGATACTTCAGCTATAATAAATTTAAAACTCTTGTCTTAAAGGAATTTTGGCTTTGAGACAATTAACAAAGTGCTTGGTAGTATCTTGGAAAAGGAGCAGACAGCTGAAACTTCATAGTTTCATGTTTTCTACCTAAAAGGCAAGTATTTGTTATAGCAACATGTTTGGTTGGTTGGGTTTTTGTGGGGGGTGTTGGTGTTTGTTTGTTTTTCTTAACATGTGGACAAGATGCTCTAAACTCAGCTCCAAGAACTGAGTTTTATTAGTGAAGTGCCCAATTGAGAACATCTTGGGGTGTATCTTTGTGTTGGGTTTTGGGGGTGTTCTTTGTTTCTTGTGGGGGGGTGTTTGCTGCTTGGTTCCATTTAGGTGATTCCAAATTCTCTGCTTGGAAACCACCCGTTCCCCAAGCGCTCCTGATAAACAGCAGCTAGGATTTAATGTGCCCTGGTCTTGAGAGGCAGGAACCATTTAACCGCACCTCTCCTCTCGTTTCATTCCTTCAAGAGGCAGGTCGAATGGACTTATTTTGCAAAACAAGTTAATGTTCCAAATGCAGCATGAAGTGTTAAAACATAATAATTGGCTGTACATCCTGTGTAAAAAGACAGAAGCTCTTTGCTAAGAAACTATCACCCACCTTCCTACACACATCATGATTATTCTGGGGGACTGCAGTAATTTGCAAACTTTTTAAATGGATGAAGGAATAAATTTTTGTCATGAGAATTCTCATTTCCCACTTTCTTTTTTTTTCTGAAGATGCTTTCATTCATCTTACCAGTTTAGTGTGAGAAATCAGAACTCCTTTTCTCTTCCAAAAGGTATTTTGTGTTCACGTTGCTTTGATAACAGTTTTTCTAAGCTGACTTGCGTGGCTGTAGGGTTCAGAATATCCATCTTCCTAAATCCTGGATCTTCTGAAGAGTGAATTGCAGTTCTGATCACCTCTGTCTTATCTTCATGACTTTAGGTTTGCGAATTTGCATGCGAGTTTTTCAGTGAATGAAAGACCTCTTGTTTTGCTCTAGTAAAATGAAATATTAATTTGTTTTGTACTGAGGTACGAGGAAATAGTAAGGTTCGGCTTCCTAGATATCAAAGCACGTTCTGTGCGAGCATATTGAGAATTTGCTTTCCTTCTCTGGGTGTTCTAGGCAGTAATGTGCTAGTTGGCTTGGAGTATTCCTGGACATATGCAGCTAGATGGACATAAATATGTCCTAGGTGCCGATGTCTTAATATTGTAAGTGGAACTAGACAAGCAAAATTTTCTATTTGTCCATTGTAGTTCCATTTTATGCTTTGTGCTAGTGAAAGCGCTGTTGTTTGAGACCCGGCGAATGTTCTGGTTTATTTTCTCTGCAAGTTTCACTGTAGTTTTAGAGGATGCACTCTGCGAAGACTATTCAGTGTGTACGGGCTAATGGTCTTTTCTGTCTCGGCTCGTTTTTCTGGCGCGTCTTTAAGGGGGAACGTGCTTCTCGGGAATGGTTTGTGGTGCTTTGGGCAAATTGCTCTTTGGAAGGAGAATGGGCAGCAGTTCTGTACAGCTCTTGTAAAACCAAAAGGGAAGTTTGTTTTATTGTTTCGTCATAGTTTTTCTTGCAGGCACTGTGAGGGGCCTAGAACTTGTCTGCAGCTCCTGTTAGACAAAGAAGAAGTTTTATTGTGGCAAGAAGTGCGTTTGGCTTGTCCGCCTTGTTTGTGACATGTATCATCACTGACACCCACGATTGTCAGAGAAGTAGTAAGCAATGGGGTTAATTTCTGGACTACCAGTTGGCTTGCTTTGCTACACTAAATGTTAAAATGCCACGTATAATAACCCTTGAAGTCTCGACAGAGTGGTGCGTAACTCAGGACGCTTTTAAAAGTAGGAATGTGTTCTACCAGACTAATGTTTTTTGGTTAGGCTCAACAATTGGATCTACTCCATTTAGTGTGGCATTGCTTTTTCTTTTTGTTTGTTTGGGGTTTTTTAATGGAACAAATAGTCCCTAATAGATGCACTCTGTCACTCTATTCCTGCTCATTTTCTACTAGTCTCCTTTTTTGCTGGGAGTATTTCTCATGAATAAGTCATGCCACAGAGAATCCGCATTGTGGCATCATCCCTTCCATCTTCCCTACTAGCAGAATCGCTTTGACTTTGATGTGGACTAATTAAGTTCACATATTTTTCTGACCGTGTTAGAGGAGTTAAAGGAAAGATAGCTGAAAAATCTGGGCTCTTCTAAATGAGGCTGTAGGACTTGTTAGGACTTTGATCCTACGTACCCTGAAGTTTCTTTTTTCTTTTCTTTCTGCGAGGATGCTATCTGGAGTATTTCCATCAAAGTACTGTGGCGAACTTCCCAAGAGCATAACCTGTTTTCATATGAAGAATCGGATTCCTTAGTTTTATGCAGGGCAAAATACAATCTCTGCAGCACGGGCAGGCTATAATGAGACTCTGCACAGGTTTGTCTGTTTAACTTGCTCCTCCAATTGCTTCCCGAGTCACGTGCTCGCAGATTAGATCAATACATTACCTAATAGGACCCTTAGAAACATTTCTATGATTTGCTGACGTGGGGGAATGGTGAGGTAAAGTAATAGGTTTTTGTGCTAGATCTAGAATACGCTCCTGCGGAATTGGCAGGGCCCTCGTTCTGTGCAATCGCTGCTGCAGTGGTGCAGTGCGGGAAATAGATAAAAATCCACACACAGAACATATCCACGCGTCGTGTATATGCAGGGAAAGAGATGCATTTGAACCTTAAGCAGCTTACGTGTTTTCACAAGGCAAATAAGCTTTCCGCTTCTAAAAGAATCTTACGATGGAAGGACACGCGATTTAATTTGAACAAGATCCATTATTTAAATGGTTTCAAAACACAATAGGCTCTTAAATGCATCTTTTATAGAGTACTTGAGAAATCATTTAGATTTGTCAGTGTTAGTGGTGGGGATGAGCACCTACCAAAGGAGAAGGAAATAAGCTGTTTCAGCATAGCGATTTGAATTCAGGAGAATTCCTTTGTTCTTGTTGAAATGCTGCTTTTTTACTACAGTGACTGTATATAGGAAAACAGAAAATACATCTTTAGAGCATCCTCCTATTTTCTTCCTCAGCTTGTGCTGGTTTTTTAAACTGTACAACTTTTTTTTTTTGGTTTTTTGGGTTTTTTTTGCTCCCAAGTTTCATTTCAGCCTCTTTACCTGCTGTGGAGTTTTCTGTGGAACAAAAATTGGGAAAAAGTTATTAAAAAAAAGAAAAAATCTGGGATAAGGGAATTGCCTTAAGAATTTGAATTGTAGAAAATATTTAATCGTCCTTTCTCTGGCAGTAGGTACTGTGCAACTAGTCTTCTCTTCAAAATCAGGGTGAAATTAAGATAAAATGATTCTGAGGTTCAAACAGGTGAGTTTAATGTACATTTTACTTATTGAAGACAGGGAATTTGTGCCCTTGCTGGGATGCAGCACCTTGAATTAGGTGCAATGGAAAAAATTTATCAGTTTGGAAGAAGAAGAAAGCTTCCTGAAGTTCCTTTTTAACGTCCTTCGTAGCATGTCCAGTACTTTGTTTCCTTGTTTCACAGTTTTTCACTTGCAGGCAGGAGTAGAATTGCTTGGAATTAGCCATGGGTTAATCTAACCACAGGAGGACAGCAAGCTGCTCAGATACCCATAACACTATATTTTATTTACACTCAATTTGAGTGTAAGTTGTTAAATAACAGGCTGTTTCATCTTTAATTCTAAATTGTGATATTGTTCTCTTCAAACTTGTGCTCAGATGGTCCGAATCAAAGGTCCTGTTCAGACTGGGAAAGCTGTGGAGGCATCTTCGCCAGCAAACACACCGGAATATTATTTTTAAAAAAGAATTGGCAATTCTAATCAGACAATATAATAATGAAGACTTGGTTGCAGGAAGTGGGTGAACAATGCTTAAGTTGGTTTTTTTTTTTCTTTTTTTTCTTTTTCAGAAAGCTGATGTGTCAGAACTGTGCACTGACTCAGAGTAGCTCTGAATCACCCTATCAGCGTGTGGAGGAGTGATTTATATGCCATACCGCGGAGAGCTGTATAATCAGTTCCCTCTTTTTGTTTCTTGAAACCTAAGGATGTGGCTTTGAAGTTTTAAGTATTTAAATTTATGAAATACCCCAGCTGCTCTACCAATGGGTGACGGGTCTGTGGAACCCCTGCCTTAGGAAAGCAGTACGGTGAATCTTGAAGAAAATGTGGACTAAGAAGTGATAGAAATGTCATAAGGCAGATTTGACCTAAATTTGTTGCTGTTCAGGTGCAAAGAGTACTCAGGAATAATAAATTTTGTCAGCTGTGGTTTAACATTGGCTTCCTCCTCCCACAAGGCAGAAGAGTCATTGCTGTTGGAAGAGCCGGAGGGTCCCATCTGCAGCAAAGAAAGAAGCAGCGGTCGGTTATATGACCTTTTGAGATGATCTGTCCTTTTTGCTGTCAAAAATAGGCTAAGGGAAGCACGCTGTTTGTCACTCGACATGTGCTGCCGCGTCTGTGTTACATTTGGACAAGAATTGTTTGCAACGGGGATGGATAAGAATAAAACCAAAAGTCTGTGCCTAGGCTGTGGTCTAGATGTGGCAAGGTGAGCAGGAGAGGCAAAAATGGACAAAGAGGATTGAGTGTACCTAAATTGTGCATATTAAGACCAGGTACTCTGAATACATGAGGGAATGATTAAATTTCCCTCTTGTTAATTAAATATCTTGTTCTGTGGCCCAGTGAGGGCATTGGTAGTTTCTATCTGAAAAGTTGCAGTCGGAAGTCTGAGGGTTTTTTTTTTTCTTCCCTGTTCTGCTGTTAAAGCGATGAGCGTTGCAAACTTTCAGTCGGTCTCTTCACTTCTGTTCATGTGCCTGTAAGGGATTAAGGATTCAAGAACGCAGAGTTTAGTCCTGGGAGCCGTCGCAGGTTCCTGAGGCTCTGGGCAGGTGGACCCTCAGTTTCTGCTTTCTTTGTACTCATCTCCTACTGAGAAGTGGGGATGGGACTTCAGGGTGTATTTATCTCATTTAGTTTTAAGTCAAGGCAAGTTTAAACATGGAAACATAAAATCATAAGAGCGAAGTATTGAGAATTACAGATACTCTGCTTCCAGGCATCTCACAGCATTGCTATATTTTGCTTCTTGACGTTAGGGCTTGCAGCTGAATTACTGCTGGGGTGGTTGTACCAAGGTTATCTTTGGAATAGACTTCTCAGTTGCTCACAGAAATCCTACTTCAAAATCCAGCAGCCAGGAGCGGGACTCCGCAATGTCTCTGTGTGCCTGGGCTTCACCTTCTTGCAAGTCCGCTTAAGTCCTGGCTTGTGAGGAACAGTTCATCTGAGCTGAAGTACCACTGGAGCACAAACGCTTCTTGGGAACAAAGCACATCATGGGGACAGACTTACTCATGCAGGGAGAATTTCCACATACGCCTGTATTCTGTAGGTAGGCATATTTAGAGCTGCACAACAAACACCTTAATCTTTGTAGACTGAGGTATTAAAATTCTTGCTGAAGGATTAGGCTTGGTTTTGGGCTGGCTAGTGAAGTGTACCCCTCCAAAGACTTTCAACAATGATAACATATTAGAAAATTAAATACTTTCTCCTCTGATGTATCTAAATGTTAGGTCTGGTATACATAAAAACTTATTTTGAAAGGTGGGGAAATTGAAGTCGTTTTGTATTGGGCAATTTTTTGCTTTCCTAAGAATTTGGGCACAATCAAGCGCTGTTGGGGATCCATGTGTGGATCCTTAGTAGCTACTGTATTTGCTTTAAAATCGCCTTAAGAATCTTCTTCTTTGAGTTTCTTGTGAACACGTACAGCGTGGCAACAGCTTCCTCGTGATCTTTTAACCTCCAGAGCCTCCCACTGTCTCGTTTGTGTTACCTGGTTCATCTTTTTCCTTGAACTTTTGTGGTGAATGTGGTTTGCAGACTGTGAAAGGTGGGAGGTCTTTGGCTTAGAGGCTTCTGACAACAGCTCTGTTCTCAAAGTGTTTGGATATATTTAGTGTGAGCACAAGAGGCCAGACTCATTAAGTACCCTAATGGAAAAGTTCTTGGAAAAGATGTTTTCCTCTCATTTACAATGAAATAAAAATCAAGCTTCTAAAGCTACATGTGACGTAGCTGGAAATACAGAAGGATGGTTTGCAGTAGCCAAGGTTTCTTGTGTGCCTCTTGGGTTTTCAGCACAGTTTCACAGAATCCCAGAATGTCAGGGGTTGGAAGGGACCTCGAAAGCTCATCCAGTGCAATCCCCCGGAGCAGGAACACCCAGCTGAGGTCACACAGAAGGTGTCCAGGCGGGTTTGAATGGCTGCACAGAAGGAGACTCCACAACCTCCCTGGGCAGCCTGGGCCAGGCTCTGGCACCCTCACTGTGGAGAAGTTTCTTCTCATATTTAAGTGTAACCTCCTGTGTTCCAGTTTGCACNGAGGGGCCCAGCACTGGACACAATATTCCAGATGTGGTCTCACCAGGGCAGAGCAGAGGGGCAGGAGAACCTCTCTGACCTACTGACCACCCCTTCTCATCCACCCCAGGTCCCATTGGCCTTCTTGGCCACAAGGGCCCAGTGCTGGCTCATGGGCACCCTGCTGTCCCCAGGACCCCCAGGTCCCTTTCCCTACACTGTTCTGCAACAGATCGTTCCCCAACTTACACTGGAACCTGATTCGAGGAGCCAATATTATATGAAGTTGAAACAGACTTGCAGGTTTTGGGAAGAATTGATGCTGCGTGCCCAGCGTGGTCTTGCTTTAGGTGGAGCCCGAGCTGGCCCAGGACGGGGGAGCAGGGCCGGGAGCTGTCGGATGAACTGCTGGGGCACATCCACACCAGCTGGACACGTTAATTTTCTCCGCCGCTGTTTTGATGGTAGGGTGGTAAACTAATAATAAACTGTTCTGACAATTTGGGAAGACTTGAAGTGTCAGCAGTCTAGTTTATTTGACCTACTGATACCTGCTGCTTTCTTTTTAACTCGCTTCATGTCATGGTTATTAACAATATCAGGAGCAGGTCGCCTTTCAGAGGTGGCGCTAATTGACCTGTGTCACAGGTGATTACAGCCAATTCCCTTTTGTGTGTTGTGCGCTAGTTTTTACATCCTCGTGAGGCTGTTTAAACGTCTTTTAAAGCAGGTTCAGAACCATTGCCGGGGGTCTGGGTGTGAGTTACCCCTGTCTTAGTAGTCATATATTGTGCACGACCGTTCTTTCTAGTTTATCATTTAAAAGACAGATTATAATCTTTCAGAAAGAAAACACTCGGGGCCTCTTCTGATGTGCAGTTTATTTATAATATCAAAGCAAAACTGAAAGGGATAGGGGTTCAGTATGGGCTGAAGGAAATGGGCTGGGGATGTAAGATGAGAGGCTGAGTGTGTGGGGAGAGAGAACAGGATTGAAGATGGAGTGGGATATGTGAACGTGAGGAGAGAAGCAGGTAGGGAACAAAGTAAAATTAGGGAGGGAGTAGGATAATAATGGGAAGGGTATGAAGAAAGGAGAAGACTCTACATTTATGTCTTCACGTATCTAGGAGGACTTACCAGAGGAAAGAAGTGACAGGTTGATTCTGCAGCTGAAATGCTCGTTGACTTCCCTAAAGCATCTGGACCTAACTTGGTTTTTAAAGAAGTTGAGCCGTGTTTTAAAGCAAGCTTGTGACTCTATGGATCCGACTGATGTTGATCACTCATTTGCAGTATCCTGGTTTGTCTTAGGCTGTAGCCTGGAGAGATGTGAGCAGGGCTGGGAGTATTACGAAACGAAGTAATTTGATTATTTGGGGTGGGGTGGGATGATGGCAGCTTTGTTGTAATTTAGCAAATTGTTTAAAAGCACAGACAGATTAAAAGGAGACAGTTAATCTAGTTAAGAATAGTCACTGTGGTTTTTGATACTGATTTCTTCACTCTGTCTTTCAGCCTTGTTTTCATACAATTTTAGAAAAACCATCTTGAGCTACACTGAACAAGTAGAGGATGTGGATAAATAGCTTCCTTTAAATAAGTGATTGACCTTCTCTTTTACCACTACCTTTTTTCCTTCTTAATTTTCTTTGAGATGGAAAGTCTTAGGGCATGAATTTTCTGCCTTTTAGCCTAAAATGATCAGGTTTTGCACGCTTGTTATATCATCTGTTTACAATACATTTAATGCTAAAAGACTTTATTTTTAGCTGGTGAAGTAAAATAGCGAGTTGCTGGAGTTGTTGTCATAGCAGCAATCTTAACAGATAGGCCGGTCCTATTTAGCGTGTGCAGCCAAAGAGCGACCGTTAGGCAACAGTTTGACAGCTCTGCAGTATTTTTCTAAAGATGGAAATTGTACTGGTGATGGCGAATTTTTTTTTTTTTGGTCCTACTTTAAAATATTTCTTTCTGTAGGTGTGTGGAGTTTGATTCAACCAATCTATTTTCATCTAACAGAACTTAGAGGAGAACTTTGAATACACAACATGTGAGATTCAGGATTTAAGTCTTAATTTGTAGAAGCTTGAAAATAAATTACATGGTGCAGCATATTGCAGGCTTCTTTGATTATTTTTTTTAACAGCCATAAGTGTTCTGGAAGAAAAATATCAGACTAGAGAACAGGATTCCGCATCATTTCTTCAGCAAAAATTTTAACTTGTGGCAGACTGGACAAATATTACTGAAGAAGTCTGGAGGTTGTTTTTTTATGAAACGCACTGCCTAAGTTAGATTATAGCTTAGTATTTTAGTAATTCCAATTCTTTTTTAATATGAAGCAAAAATGTGCTTCTATATTGACAAGCGAAGGAATAGTATTTTTGAATTAGTCTGTAAAATAAGACGTATCTCTGTATGCGATCTCTGAGCTCTCATAGAAGTTCAGTTACTCTTCAGCAGGTGTCTGAACGCAGTTGCTCTTGTCTGAGATGAAAAGCGAGTTTACTGTGAGGAATTTCTCCTGTTGTATCTTCCCGTCAGATGGTATTGGACTTGAATTGGTTTTGGTGGTGGTGTTTTGCAAAAGCCTTATCCCTCAGATTCTCCTAAGTCTCTTACCAGACAGAGTAATATTTGAAAAGATTGTTGAAGTACCTGAGTTTAATACTAAGAGAACGTTTGGGACGTCTTTGGCTTCAGGAATGCTTCAGATATGAGTGAGAGTCAAAAACTCCACTTAACCTTCTAATTGCCTTTTTTTTTTTCTCCAGATGTGCTTGTTGAAATGCATTGTTAGAGGAATGCAGACCATCCTGTCAGGCTTATATGCTTATTAATTCCCACTGAATGACGGTAACTTCATCACGTACCTGCTCGTTCTGGGTTGCTCCGGGGAACAGTCGGCACGTCGCTTCCCACGCGCGGTTCAAAGCCCATCTGAGAGTGGCAAAAGTGACTTCTGTAACTCTTTGACTGGTGCAGATTTGAGGTTTTACCACTATTTTGTGGGCTCGTTCAGGGAAATCTGATGAATGCATCCGGCAGAATGGCCCCAGCAGAGCCAGGCAATGCCATGTACCCACAGACATCTCAATGTTCAAGTTACATTGCAGCTTTTGAGTGGATTGAGGGCTTCAGTGCTGTGAAAAAACAGAGTTTGTGCTGTGGTCCCACCACCCAAAACTCCTGTCTCTTCACCCATTTTACCTCCCTGCTGAGCATCTTCTACGTTCCCTGAGCTCTCATGTGCATCTGAGTCTCCTCCAGACTTACTAACCTGACAAAATATTAGAATCACAGAATCATTCTGGTTAGAAGAGACCATCAAGATCACCAAGTCCAACCATAACTTAACTCTAGCATTAAACTCTGTCCCCAAGAACCTCATCTGTATGCCTTTTAAACCCCTCTGGGGATGATTAGTTTTAGTGTAGCTTCAGCTCCCAGGCTGGCAAGCTGAACCAGCTCGGTGAAGGGGCCGTTGAGCAGCAAAGCCCGTTGCTTCAAGGTAGGGAGCGTGGGTGGGGGGCGATTCTGAAGAACCGAGCAAGAACAGATGCGTCGGGACCTGGCTCCCCTGGTATCGGCGTCTGTGCAGCTGGGAGGTGAAGTCTGTGCTACACCAGCCATGGTGCCCAAAGGTTTTGCACCACCAATGAGTTTGTGTGGCTCATAGCGAGCTGGATGGAGAAACTGCTACAGCTTAATCTGATGGGCAATGGCAGATTCACTTCAAACGCATCAGTGTCCCAGTTTGAGCTGTGATGGATCTGTAGGTGGTTCTGCTGGTACCTGGTTGGTGTTGGGATAGGAATGCGCGGGTGGAGTGGTGGGATTGTATATTCTGGCAGCAGTGCCTGCTTACCCTGGCTTGAAATGTTCATTGAACTACAAATTGAGAGTTGTAAGTGGGTTGAACTGTCATCTGCTCTTAGGTGACACTTATCCTCTATCAAGACTTGGAAGTGTATTGGACAAATGGGAGCATTTTCTCTGTTAATACATCTACTTGGTGGTTTTTGTCACATGAGGGCGCAACTCTTGTTTCGTCAATGGTCTGCAACACCGAGTTGCGGGCACTGAGTAAAAGGGAATGTTCGCAGTTACATCTACGTGCGTTTATCTGCACTTGGAGATACGTTTCTGTCACTCACAATCTGTGTCTGTTTCTCTATTTCAGGCAAAGTCGTGCATTTGTCATATGTGTGGTGCCCACCTGAACAGACTCCACTCTTGCCTCTACTGTGTCTTCTTTGGCTGTTTTACAAAGAAACACATTCACGAGCACGCAAAGACAAAGCGACACAATTTAGGTAAGCTGCCCTCCTGGTGTTCTTACTGGTGCTTTTTAACTTGCTGTGTTATCCCTGTCAGTTCCAGGCCAGTATTTTACAAGGTGTAATCTGGAAGAGCTTCTGAAGTCAATTCATTAGGTGAAATTATTTGGGAATCTTTACCAATGTAGAAGTAAAAATTACTCTAAGTAAACACTATCTAAGGATTTCTGGTAAAGTGTGTCTATGTCTAAAAAACCCTTTTGCGCCAATATAAGTTTATGGCCAGGTTTAAGGTTTAAAAAAATACAGTGCTAAACTGAGACTGTAGAAAGTATTTGCCTGTTTATCTGTGGATACTGTGTAAGCACTGTACTATTTTTACCATGAAGCTTACTGTATTTATGGAGAACCTTTTAAAAGAGTTTTATAATTGCACGTGTTGTGAGCTGCTGTTTTGTCTAAATTTTTGGGAAAATTAAATTCTTCAAGTCAATTTTTGTGCAAGGTGGAATTTGCTGGTGTCTACTATAGTAAAATATCTTCTCTTTCCTTAAAGGAGAAATTAAACTGAACAGAGGAGGGAGATGTTCTGAGGATGCTCTCTTGCTTTAACACTGTCTAGTGCCACGACAGTAACTCCAACAATTAAGAGCATGTCAGATGAGGTTCTTCCCGAAAGGAATAACCTTTAGATAAAAAGGGCAAGAGTTAATTATACAAGCCAAAACACAGAATACAGTATTGTATCATCCCAAAAAGTATTCTTTGCAGTTAAATGTAACGTAGTCGGTGCACAAATACATGTAATGTGAAGATTGTACATCTGACTGCTTGATTTCTAGTTTTGCAGATTCCTTTTTTCTTTATTTAATGTATATTTTGGTGTTTAATTTCCAGCTGCATGAGGGATGAGCTGTAAAAATATTTTTGTAGTTTTGCTAGTGCTTTCGGTTGCTTTCACTGCTGCGGTTCTCGTTGGGGAAATAACATCTGATAGGCAAAAATGAGTTGAGTGCTTTGAAATTTCAAAACGAACGGGAATTATTTTAAAACACTTGGTGACTTTTTGCTGAGCCAACATCAGTCTCCATGGAGACCAGCAGGAACCGCACACTTAATCACAGTTCTAAGAAATATCATAGATTTCGGCTGTAACAGCTGTCTGAGCACTGGAAGCGATGTTTTTACAGCTAACTGCTGTACGTTTCAGGAGCCTTCGGGATCACAGTCCAGAGTGTTCTTAAAATACATCCCTTATTAGCTCTGCTTCCCCAAGCAGTAGAAATTAGACACTCACACTCTGACCTTACAGTGATACCTGTGCTCTTGCATCTGCTTGCCTATGCACTGTATATTAATAATACTGTACTTATTTTAATATATTCCTTGAGTTGTGGATGTGGGTGACAGGTAGGCGAGATAAGATCCGGCGATATGAGCCGCTTTTTTTTAATCTCTGCATTGCACGCTCTCTGTAAGTCGATCACTGTGGCAGGTTTGGGAATCATTAATGCCACGTAAAATTTTTATACAGGTGTGAAAACCTTTTAGGTGACAGACTGAAATTAATGGCTAAAAACATTTTTGGTATCTAGATTCCGTAGGGATACTCGGGACGTTTTTCCTTCATTTTGTCTTTCCTGGCTTGAACTCGCAGGCTGATGCAGGCTGATGCTCTAAACCATGACAGAGGCAAGTGCAGAGCATGGAGACTGGCCCTGTGGCTCCTCGGTTTGTTGAAGTGGCTTGCAGGATAGTGTTGGGTATTTCCCATGTTTGGATTGTGGGCAATCCAAAATCTCTTTAAACATTAACATTCTAGAACCGTATGCAGCCAGTAGGCATCTCAAAAACTTCAGAGCACAGCCCACAGACTTAGTATCTTTTGGTGCTGATTTAGAAGAAGAAAAAGAAGTACTTGAAGAATAGGATTGTTTTGTCCTCAAGCATTAGGATAAGAAAATACCATTTCTCTTAGATATTGAATGTGAGAGGGAAGGATAACACTTAACTGTGGCCATGGTTTTTAGTGTGTATTAAAAGACTGGGTATCTGCATTTTTGGCAATAGAAGGAAGTTTAGAGTTCCACTTGCTACCCCCTGCCCTGCGAGTAAGTACCTGTGGTTCTTGATGGTTTCAGTGGAAGCTGCCTTGGTTCACCAGTAAGCAGGACTAGCCTTTTATTTTTATTTATGTATAAATAAATAAAAACTAAATATACTTGTTTTATGACTTGTAGAGTTGATAAGGCTGTGATCACCTTAATAGAGACTGATTAGTAAGATTTTCTTAGTAAACTTTGACATCTTATCAGTTCGGGAATTGTGATCTGTGCTGCACTTTCCAGGTGCCAGGAAGACCAGGATCAGATAATTGGTTTGTGCTCGTATCGGGTAGAAGAACAAGGGGAAAGCTGGCTGAAGTTTAGAAAAATCACTTCTTGTGGGCTCGAGACTATTATCTGAAACTAGTTTAATGATTAACACTTAATACGAGAAATTAGGGAGTGTGCGTTAGCCTCGATGTTGACTTAGAATACTGTCTAAAAGAATTACCAGTTTAATCTCCTTTGTTACAGAAGCTGAACAAAATGTAGGTGACTCGCATAGAATATGAATGTGGGTTGATTTCAGGTTGATAACATGTCAAGATTGAGTCACAGAAATTCGCAGTGGAATTAATTTCAATATATGTAAAAATTACTTGAATTTGGAGTTGCTGAATGTTTTGTTCTACTTGAATGCAACCGGTGTTCAAGGAAAATGATACCAAAACATGATTCACAAATAGGTCACATCTGATGGAAGGCTGTCATATGTTATGGTGAACTATCCCATTTTCAACAGTCATGTTAGTTCTGTTTACCCAAGTCTTTAGAAAACTGAACATACGCGTTTGTTAAGTGGATGGGACGTGTGTACATGCACTCTGGATGTGGATCACTTCCTTGCTTTTTTACATATTGTTCTGTTCCCATCATCTCTTGTCTCTTAACATTTTCACAAGGATATCAGTGGATATGTTTGGCAAAGTAAAAACACTCAGCTTTAAACAAAACGCTTTACTTGGCTCCCAGATGGAGACTTTGAAGACCTTTTGCTGCCTAAATTTAAACTTTCACCCCTGAGCTGTTGTCTCTCAAAACTTAATGTCACTTGCACCAGTAGATAAAGTTGTTCTCGTTCCCACTTGATCTCCTGTGATGCCTCATTGTTTCTGCAGGCCGATAGCTTTATTTTTAAAATGAGATATCTTTTAACTTTCTCTCTTGTGTTGCAGCTCTTTAGAATTTTGTATATGAAGGGGTACGAGGAGGTCTGACTTTAATAGTTGCCTGTTTTCAGCATAGGAGGTATAAAAGCAAAGCAAAATGGGGCAGGCACAATGGCTCACCAGAGTGACTTAGTAGTGATTTCTTTAGGCCAAATTTCAAAAGTAACGTTCTTTTTCACCTCAAAATGACCAGAATAAGAAAGTTAAAGTATATTTCAAGGGAAAAATTAAAATTACAGTAATTTGCAACAGTTAACCTATGACCTTTACTAGCAGACTCTCTTCCTAGGATCCTGAAACTGAGCAGCCGTGTTTTGGCTTTCAGGAGAAATTCCTGCCCTCCTTTTGTGCTGCCATCAGGCCTGTACGGCCGCCTTCTCACTGGTGCTTGAGATAATTTGTCCAAAACCCACTGCAGTCTTTTTAATGCCATTAAAAGCATTGGCATACGTACAACTGTATTGTTCCAGGAGTGTGCTGGAGAGAGGACGTTTTCTCAAGAGTCCTTAATCAGGCACTAGACGGCTGCAGCTGTCACTCCACCGATGTTTCCGTTAAACTTTTCTGATTCGTTACACCAGAAATGCGTTCGGCGCTGAACAAGCGGTTTGTGTAAAGTGGGCTCGTGTTGGTTTTGATCTTGAAATGTCTACTTCATCACTCGTGTGTCAATCCAGAAAGCTGAGAAAAGGAATCCTCTGAGCACAACGTATGCCGATCCATTCTGATGGTAGATTAAAATTATTACATTAGAGCTCACAGGGGGTCCTATTTATTTAATATTCTGCCAGGCCCATTCTATTGTTGGGAGTAACAGGGGCTGCTTGTGTGGTCTGTTAAAAAAAAATATATATATGGAGAACAATATTTGATTTTGTGTTTTGAGACCAATACTTTGGATTTTCAACCGTTCTTGGTTGATAACTGGTAGTCCAATAGATAATGGAGTAAATATGATATAACTCTAATAGTCTGTAGCTTAATTGTGATTATTTTTCTTTTTTTTTTTTTTTTTTTCTTTTCCCATCNTTTTTCCTGTGCCCACCAAATTGCATAGTGTTTTGTTACTGATCTCCAACACAGCAAAGATTCTTATCCCCCTTGTGTGATATTCTGTTAAAGGAGTTTTACTAAGTCCTCTGGGCACCAGCGTGAAAAATCTGGTATTTGGACATTACACAAGGTAATGCACGCAGTCCTCATCCTCTTCTGCAAACTGGCTATGGTCCAAATAGACCAAACAAAAATAAAACAACAAAGCACATAAGCAGGATGGCAGTAAACAGACATTATGGAAACTTTAATTGTTTTCTTTAATACGTAATAGAAGCAACAAACAATTTGGCATAAAGATTGATTGAAAAAGTGATTTTGCAATAGGGGGAGGAAAAAAGGGTGCAGAGGAATAAATGAGCGGGGTGGCAGGTTGGGAGAGGGTAGAGGCTCTGAAGGGTGGATGAGATGTGGTTAGAAAGAAACCTTGCCGAGCTGACCAGCCTTACAAAAGCGCTTCGCACCAGCACTGCCCCATGAACAGGAGCACAAAGGCTTCGCCTTTTTTCTGCCTGGTGGGACCAACAGAGTTCCTGCTGTGCAGTTTGTGCTCCAGCTTCAGAGTGACTGGGTGCTGCTGCTTGCAGGGCACCCGGCGTGGCAGTGGATTCCTTTGCTTAAAACAGGTTTCTACTCTAGTGGAGATGATTTCAGTAATTCTATTTATCTGGAAATAAAGGGAATTTGGAAATAAAATAAATGGAGGATTGACTCTTGAGGCAGAATGGTGATGCGTTTCTCAGCTGTCTACTAGATGCAGGTTGTATTTTAGAAGCTGGCTAAGAATGTTAGTACCCTCTGCATTTTTCTTTTTACTTTCCTTTGGTTGTGGCTTTTTTCCATACCTATGTACAGCAATTTTTTGCGATTAGTTTGCACTTCTCCCTCTGTATATGTTGAAGCAAAATGTCATCTCCTAGTTAGCTGATTTATTTCATTTCTTGGCTTTCTTTTGTTTAGCATATAAGAAAAATATTTTTAACATCGGTCAGTGTTTGTATGTGCAGTCTAAAAGGGAGCGTGAAAACTGTGAGATGTGTAACCTATGGAAGAAACTGCTCCGGACAAGCCCTTCCCCTGGACCAGTATCTTTGAGCCTTCGGTGCTGTCTTGTGTTTGAGCCTCCATTTGAATAGGTGCTTTCTAATGACTTTAATGGCTTTGAATAGAAATTACTGAAGTCAAACGTATGTATCGAATCTTACAGGGCTAGTCAGTCACTGCAATGATGTCTTTTGGTTACTTATGTCTTTGAAAGGTGTATTGTGAATTACAACTTGAAGGCAGCTGATGCTTTGTTGTCTTGCACGTTTTTCTTGCTGTGCCAGAGGCAATTGCATAACTCAGATTGGAACTGGAAACATTTCCCTGTGGTTTTTTATCTTTTTTTTTTTTCCTCCAGATTCCAAGGTACAGATTTTACTTTTTATGGACTGCTGAGAAGAAGGGGTGCCTGACTTGGAAACCTGCTTTAAAATGTCTTCTAGTTTATGAACTCACATCTTTTTTTTCCTCCTCCCTGTCTTCCCTTCTGTTTTGCAGCCATAGACCTTTTGTATGGGGGTATATACTGCTTTATGTGTCAAGATTACATATACGACAAAGACATGGAACAAATTGCCAAAGAAGAACAACGAAAAGCTTGGAAATTACAAGGTTTGGTTTTCCTGCCTGAATTTCTTGTTTCTGTTTTTAATCATACCTGTCCCTCCCATTTGTCAATGGCAAAAAACAGTAAGGGGAAGAAAGAGCTTTTTAGAGATAGTAGCGCAGGCCTTGGGAGAGAGATGTCTCCCTCTTACTTTCCAGGAGTTAGACTGTTAGTTTAACGTGTGCACCACGCCTACTTGTAGCAACAGTATTTTATTTTTAATTGCAAGAAAATATAAAAATATCTAACATTAATCCTGCAGAGTGTGCATAATATTAGAGTCAGATCTGTATTAGGTATAAAATGTAAGAGTCTGCTCCTTTAGGCTAATTTAGGTGATACAGGTGATAAATCTGTTCCCCTCACGTGAAATGTCACCCTTGTGTGTGATAATTTTTTTTTTTTAATAGAATGTGCCAGCTTACTTACACACCTATGCTTTCATGGTACACACACAGTATCTATGTAGAAAAATTTACACACAAATAATATGTACACACATTTGTTTTATTCAGTTTGCTTTCCCTAATTTTTTCTTTTTTAGCCTTCACTCCAACAGTGGTTTCTCACTACCAGTGTACAATGACAGGTAAGAGGCGTGGGCTGGCGACGCACTTCACTAACAAGCGTCCCTTTGCTGATTATCCTGCCATTTTAGACATGAATCACAGTTAAGAATGCCAGTTTTATCGTGCAAATTGTTTTCCCCTCTCGCTTGGATATGTTCCAATGATTGAATAATTACAGCAGACTTGATTTCGTATGCCCTTTCCTTGATAGAATTACTCCAAACCAAAGTTTTTCCTCCTTTTTTTTTTATTTTTGAAAGGAAGTAGCATTTACCTTTAACGGAGTAATTTTCGAAGCATCAGTTATAAAAGCTTGTCATCTTCCATTTCCAGTGGCCTCTAGGGGGTATGTTTTCTTAAAGTGGGAAGGTCTGTGTTTGAAAACAGGCAACTTCTTTCTAGTAATGTCTCTTACTGAATCCACGGCATCCTGTTTCAATGTGACAGCCTTAGTCAGGCCTGATAGGACTTCAAACCATTCTTAACCTCGTTTCCGATTTTAAAAATAGCAGCTACCATCGTATTAACTAGAGCTTTTCTGATGGTGTAGCAAAAGTGTAGCTGCTTTTACTTAGTTCCTTCTGCAGATCCCATTCCGCTTTCTGCTTATTCCCCGCTTTGGGGGAGTCGAGTCGGAGGAGAGGAGGATGGTGAGGGTGCTGGTGGGTCCTGGAGCAAGAAATGCAGCTTCAAATGCTGGAGCACAAAGCTCTGCTTTTCAAAGCAAGACAGAATGGAAACGTGTTTCTAAACCTTTCATTTAGGCTTCTGGAAACTCCTTCAGACCCTTCCAAACTGTGTTGTTTGGGGCACCAAACCCATCAACTACAGCGACACGACACTTGTTCGTGATGCTGTAGGATAGGAAGGCTGCCCAGTTACCTTTTGAATATATAAATTCAAAGAGCAATTTCTTAATGACGTCCTTAGCAAATGACATATTTGTGTCTTCTGGACTGAGGCGCAGCCGGTTTGTCCTCCAGTGGATGTCAGGCTGCTACAAATATATCCTATATATGTTTATATTCTAGGGTGGTTACAGCTGCAAAATTGTTCATCTTGTCATCTTGAGCAACAAAGTTGTGCAGCAAAGGGAAAAATCACTGAGAGGAAATACCAGTCAGAAAACCCCGTACTGGTTAACTGACTAATGACTGGCACATTATTAATAAATATATATATGAATGCATATTTATATGAATATGCCTGCATCTTCTGTCTCAAGAGAACCAATCTGTAATGACCAATGAAGATACAACACAAAGGAATAGACCACAATACACTTCAAATTACTTGAGTACACAGTATAGACATTTTTTTAAAAATCATGGCGTAGGATCTTTTGTTTTATGGCTTTGTATCATGTGTGTTTCCCTGCAAATTTACTTAAGGAGTGAAAAAGGGAGATACATGGGAGAAACAATAGAGAATTATGCTTTTGGTTTTTCTTCTTTTTCCATTGCTTCAACCCATCCTCTCCTCCCTGTAGTCACTCATGTTATCTGAAAGATTAGAAGGGAACCTTTCTTCCTCCAAACTCAATGTTAAGATTAGTACAAACCCCAAATTGCGTGTCTTGGATTTATTTTTCTGCCACAGAGCGAGTTTATCTCTGATAGTGTTGCCGACTTAAAGACCTTAAGAAGTGAATCCAGCCTGCAAAAACTAGGATGGGCTTAAAAATTGAAGTGTTAATGTTGTGTATTTTCAAACTTGTATCCATAGTGCGTGAAGGGTATGAATATATACTGAATAGATGCTCACATAATAACATGATGCCTGGAGGAAAAAACTTTAAGAAAAACCCCAAATATCATGAGATTCATTTCATGTTCTTGTAATATTAACCCTTAGTGTGATGAGTTCCCGTGTCCAGCTGTAGTTCAGGGTTATATGATATAACACTGAACAAGGTGCAACTCTGCCTTTTTTTTTCCTCTCTCTTCTCCGGTATTGACTACTCTTTAATGAATGAGGGGAGAACACACGGAGCCCTTCATTCTAATGAATATTTGGATTATTGGGAGGGGAAGAAGGAGGATTTTCTGAATTACAGCAAAGTAACCAGTCTATATGAGCAATTACTTGCAAAATTGTGACTTTGATAACAGAGAGCCTTCATTGCCTCTTCCATGTGTCCCTGATAAAAGTCTCTGAAAAATGACAATTTGTGTATTTGACTTAATAAAATTAATTCTCGCATGGAGATTTCACATGGTGACTTGAATCTCTGGCTATTTTATAGCATCATTTTAAAAATGATGAATTTTTGCCCCTATTTCCTTTAACAGTAAATGGTAACCTGTGCATGTTTTGCAAATATTTGTTTAAGGTAGTTTACATTGGAATTTTCAGCATGTTTACGGTTGTTACTAAACTTTTATTAACCTTTTTTCCTCCTTTGAATTTTTTTTGGTTGTTGTTGGATTATTTTTTTTAACTTTTAAATATTGAACCATTCCTAATAAATAGTTCTTTTTTGCCAAATTTTCAGGAGTATGAAAACCTCAATATTCTTGTTAAGTTATATAGCAGGAACAGAACACTCCTCAATTTCTGTCTCTTACATGTGCTCTTTCTAATGAAGAGCTTCTCTAAGGAAGTTTTGTGTCTGTTTTGCTCTGTGTGTGTTGTGGCATTAACTGTACGTGTTTTTCTGTGTGGTTTAATTTATTTTTAATGGAACAATGTTTGATTCACCCAGAATTCGGCAAAGTAATCCAGTCTGTCACGTTTAACTTCATGTGAAGGGTTGTTCTTGTGAAACGCTTTTGTCCCCATCCTGTCTAAGCATTTAAGCTATATAGTTATATATAGATATATAGGAATAGTCCCACTGACACATGTGGAACTATTGCATGCCTGAAGCTGAGCGCACGTTTCCAGTGTGAATTCTGTTATATCTGATTTAAACCAGGCTTTAAACATATCCAAGTTTGATTATTATGAGATTTCATCCCGTTGTTAGATGATATTAACTGTGTTTGGCCGTGTTTAAACTCCAGTGAACCCAAATGCGCGAGTTCCAGTTTACGACTGGCCGGTGCAATAGCTGGGACTACCCCGGTGCTGACAATTATTTCGAGCTGTTTTACAAACCGATTTATCTAAATTCCTAAGGGAGTATTACAAATACGAAAAGGGTTGCTGAAGGCATCTAACGCAGAACTTGTCGCAAGCCAATGTTCTGTCATATGTGAACTGTCCATCTGCGCATCCCTGAAGTTGCCTCGTGCGTTTGCTCACTGTAGAGCGTGTTCAAAGCATTGCAGCTGGTTACGCTCATCAATCTGTTACACAGTAATTAGTTTCCTTTGCTGTTTTCCTGGGTGTGTAGCTTGATGCTGAACCTTGGGTAAAGGGACTATATGATTCTGGTATTCGCTCTGTGCTTCTTGCATCATCTGTTGTTGAATCAAATAAACTGAGAGCTGGGGGCCTCCATGTAAATAAGGATTTTCTAGTCCTCGAGCATCTGAAAATGAGACCCTTTCTTACTGGAACCTGGAGGGTCAGTAGTAACTGTGAACGGAGCGGTTTGGGTGGGTAGCTTCTGACAAGCATAGCTATTTCTGAAAATGAAGATCAAAGAGCTATTAAAGTTTAATGTATATTATGCAGAATGCGTAAGCCTCTAGCCGTGTTTTCTACTCTTCTTTCCATATGTATGATTTATGATTTATTTTCTGTAGCTCAGCACTGTTTCTGCTCCATACATTCTGTGAAAAATAACTCTTAATTGACTTTAATCCTCAGTTTTAGAATAGATTGCTTGTCGTCTTATTATTCTTTATTTTTATGCCAAGATGCTTTTGTGGCTCGGTGTAATTGCCCTTGCACAGTGTAATAATTTCTCTGTGCTGCATGGGATGCTGCAGCAGGACTGAGCTGCTCGGCACGAGTCTTCACTGTTGTGTTTTTCTCGTATCAAATTTACACTGAACACGACTCTGTGCTTACTCAACATTTATTCTGTGTCCTGCTTACCTGGCTCATTGCTACTGTGCTTTCCTTTGAACAAAAGAAATGTGTTGGAAATAGAGTCTTGGTGTTTAAAGAGGATAATGACAGATTTGAGTGGCAGCTACTTCCCCAGGATTTGGAGAGTTTTGGCTGGGGGAAGGGTTATATTTAAACCTACTAACTGTGGTTTTCAGTCGTGTCAGATCTGTCAGTTACGTGAATCTCAAATGTTAGACCTTGCTAGTTCTCATTCCTACATCAGTGGATATAACGAGCGGTCACACTCTAATTGTACATCCTAAGACATGTAGCAACTATTAAGTATATCGAATGACTAAATTCTGTTGTTCGACTGTGAAGAATAAGCCTGTTTCTATCCATTAAGTTGGGTCCATTTTGATTTCTTTAATAACTCTCAAAGTTTGGTGAGGAGATTTCTTGGTTATCCTGGATCTTCTCCTGAAATAATACGGTGTTTCTGTCATTTGACCTCCTCTGAGCACAAAGAAATGCTTTTTTGAGTAATAGTGGGTTTATTCTTGTGCTGGAATTTCTTTCTAACTGAAAGGAGGATTATTGGGCTAGATATTCTTGATAAGAAATGCTTTTTCCTATTTGTTGGAAGATTGGTTGTTATCTTTCTGAACAATATTGGGAGGGATAAAAATAAATCAGTCTCTCGTAGTTGTACATAGATTGAATCTAACTTAATGGACAGCATGTTGAAAGTTTTGACTTGAAGAGTTTTTAATCCTTTTTACTAAACAACTTCCTGAAACTTTCTTTTCGTCTGCTTAGGCATTGGAGAGAAGTATTCAACATGGGAGCCAACCAAACGAGAGTTAGAATTGCTACGGCACAACCCCAAGCGGCGAAAAATAACCACAAACTGCACCATAGGTAAGTTCTAGAAATCCTTTCCGAAGCTGATTCTCAGCCACTTGTATGTTCAAAATTCAGTGCCGTTTTACCATAAATATTCTTACCCTGAGGTAATTGTAGTGGATATCCTTAACCACTAGGGTAACAAAATAAGTTTATTTTACACTCTGCTTTTCTTGCTGTGCAAGGATATCTGTGCTCACGCTTCAGGTACTCATGATGATTCATCTGTGTAAAAGCTGTTATACAGCCCAGAACTTTAAATGCATATTGTCAAAAAAGACTTCAGCAGAAATCGATGATGTTCACCCGGTCTTCATCAGAGATCCCGTGCAGGTGTATGAAGGGAAATCCTGTAGTTGCTGTGTATCTTTAACTATATCGGTCTGTTGGTAAATATGGTTTTAGCAGGCAGAATAAGAACAGTGATGTCTTTCTCCTTCATGTTCTAAACTCTAAATGGGTTCTCTTCAATTTTCTATTGACTCTGAAAAGATGCAATTTGTTTCCAGCGTGTGTCATATAGCGGTTTTGAAATGCGCATCAAATGTTCGGTGTTTAGAGTTCAGTAATCTGGAGCAAAGAGCTCAGACATGTGGGCATATCTGCTTAGGGCTGGAGAGTATTTGGGTGAGGGTGATGAAAATGAAAAGTTTTCACAGTTTTTTCTGCTGTCTTTAGGTTGGGGGAGTAGGGGGTTATAACCGGCTTCCAGCTCTAATGGAGGTTACTGGGCATTTTCTTATACTGTTAAATGTGCAGCAACGTTTTAACGGTGAAGATACAAGGTTGGACGTTGGAAGTAGAAAACTTTTTAAAGTTTTTTCCTAATTTTTGAGCTACTTACTGTTCTGTGAGAACGCATGATACTTCCAGCACATTTGCTTTTGTCAAATACACTGAATATAATTGCAAAAACTTTATAATGTATTGTTTCTAATACAGTAGGTCGTACTTAACCCAAAATAGGTGTATATATATGTATTTGGATAAACGGACCAAGAAGCACAGACTAAATTGTAGTAGGTTGAAAATGCATCTAGAATGGTGACGCTAAAGGACGGACCTGTGCATTTGCAGGAGTGGAACTGGAAAGACAAGTTGGAAAAACATTTGGACTTTCAAGCACCCAGGAAAAAATAACCAGGCAAAGTTTGCTCGCATCATGTTCACAGTGGGATCTTGTGTTTTATGAAACTCCAGTGTATTTTGTAAAGGCGCTTACAGATTACTTAAGATAATAGAACTGTGCAGGGGAAAAAAAAATAGTTGGATACAGTTCTGAAGGTGAACGTGACCTTTGTGAAGAACTGAAGCACATTTCTGTGTTTCTTTTTCCAATTGGAAGGAATGCTGTGCCTACTCTTACAGGATTTTAAATTTTACAGCCTGTTTAAAAAGGACATGCCTGGTTGCGTGAAATCCCATACAAGGCTGCACGGGCAGGGGAGCGCTCTCGAAACACAGGGGATGAGGGAAATGACTGATCTCTTTCCTTCTGCGGGCGTGCTTTTAATAATTTCTCCTACTGAGCCCCGGAGCTGTCTGTGTGCTGAGATTTAGAAAGAGGGGAAAAAAAAAAATCAAAGCACCCAAGAGATGTAATGCAGTTTTGGGCTACAGTTAAAAAGCAAAAGACTAGCTTTCTTTCACAAAAATACATTGGGGGTTTAGCTGAAGGAAGAAAAGACCTGCCGTTGTCCTTGAGCCTTTTCTATCCATCTAACCTGCTAAATATATATCTGCTTCAGAGTCTTTTTCCCTTTACTTTCCTCACCTTGACTTGTCTGTTTGCAGTTTCAGATCAGTGAGGAGCCCATATGCAGCCTGAAATGCTGCAATTATCTGGACATTCCCATTTCTGTCTTTTTTTTTCCTAATCCTCAGTTCTTGCGCCATCAAGTTTTTGTCAATCCCGTAGCAGATATTAGTGAATCCGCTTTGTCTTCTGAGGTAGGTAAATGGCTCAGAGAATAGCCTTAATGTCCAGTTTTATTGGTTCTGAAAACGAAGATTACGTTGATAACCATCTATAAGCATTGCACATCTGTTGATCAGTTCTGTTTACACAAGAGTCTGTTAAAGCATAACCAGCTGCCTTTTCTGTACAAAATGCTCTCTGCGAAGCTGTTTTAAGAGCAACGCCAGGGGTGTTTGCTGCTTTCTGCCTGACCTCCGGAGATGGGTGATGTCGGCTGGGAGCAGCACGTTGAACCTTCCCAAATGGTTATTGCGCCAATGCCCATTTCAGCATTTCTGTAAGACAAGTGTGTTAGTATTATAACTACAGTAAGTGAGATAATACTCTGAAACCTATACTTAACTGTATGTGAGGGGCTTGCATATAATTTTCAGCCATAATGATAAAGTACATTAAAATGACATTATTCATATCTAGAACGCACTTCGGTGTGTTGTCTTTTCCAGTTATATTATTTACATGACCCTCATTTAGGTGAATATTTTACTCTAAGACGGAACCTTCTTTGTACATAGAGGGATTTTTTTTTTAATTCCAAATTTGCAGCAATCTCATGATGCTGCTCAAACAGCTGGATGCGTCTGCTACTTTTTGTGAGCTGTTTGAACTTTTATACAGCTGCAGGATCCTTCATCTTTCATTGGAACCATAAATTAAATCTGAAGAACACTCAGTCATGAAATGAATATGTTATAATAGAGGATTGAGCTGGTAGTTCATTAGAGGCAATACTGTGCAAAACTACTTGATTTTGATTTAGCGAAATGAAATTATGTTTCCACTTACGCGACAGTTTGAAACCCAGTGAAGAAGGAACTTGTTCACATCCTCGAAAAAACCACCAAAACCAAAATAACAACAAAAAAGGGACAAAAAAAGAAACCGCCTCACAAAAACAAAACAAAAACCAAAACAAACCCCACAAATTTTGCTTGGTTCTCTTTCAAAATGATAGGTGTTTCCAGATCATAGTTATTTTTCCCCTTAGTAAGAGACAGAGTGGGTCACTTCCTTGAATCGTTGTTTTGCCATTGAGCAAATTGCTCTTCAGATGGAAAGTGAGGTTGGGCAGAGTTTGCTACAGGGTACGGAAAGTGCCGATTCCTGCCTTGGGGGGCTCAGCAAAGGGCTGTTTGTTGTTTTCGGGTGCACTCGCTCAGGCTGAAGGGACGGCCCATTGTGGGGAATGCAGATGATGAGTGGAAAGTAGAGATTTTTTTAAGTTAATGTGTATTTTTCTCAGCAGTATTGCTGAATTGTGGTGTAGACTGTTCAGTTCATAGAATATTTCCGTTCATAGAAATGCTCGTCTTGTTTTTTTTTTTTCATTCCAAGCATCCTATAAACACCAAAACTTCTACATGGAAAATCAGATAAGATTTAACAATTATTAAATTAGATTCTAACAGTGGGAAAGGAAAACGTAATTTTTCAGCCTTTTCTTGTCTGTGTCCTCGACAGGTAAGGGTAGATGACCAAGTTTCAAGTTCACCAGCAAATTTTTTATTACGGGGTTTACTGGAAGCAAAAGCGATGCAGGATCTTTCAGGAACTCTTTTCCAGAGCTCGCCTTGCTCTGCTGTCATTAATACTCCCAGCAGATCCGCTCTCCTGAGCACACAAAGTATTAGCTGGGGATCAGCTGGGCTCTGATTAGCATATGAAGTGACTTTGTGGCTAAAGATCGGTATATTAACAATAGGAAGAATTAGAGTCCCAAGGCACAGGGATAATTAGCAGGAGCCACCTGGGATTGCCATTTGCAGTGTGGCAAAAAGGCAGAGGGGTTAGACTTTGTAGGAGATGGAGCAAATCCTTTTGGGAAGGGAAGATGAGGGCTGGGGGAGGAGAGAAGAACAATAACGGGGGGAGTAGCAGGTGGGTTTTGCAGCTGTGCAATGCAGAGCAGCACGAGTGGAATAAATATTGCAGCCGAGCTCCCACGGAAAGGTGGCAGGGAAAGGGGAACAGTGGCTTTGCACTTCAGTGTAAAACAGAATAGCAAGCTGAGTAAACCTTTGGGTATATTTGCTGTGTGATGAGCAGTGGTTTTTCATACAGGTTTTAGAATTCTTAAAAAAAAAAATAGATACAAAATGGTTAATGGTTTGACTTTTTTTCCTTCCCTGTAAAGCTTGTTTCATGTGTTTTATTAGAGGGGAAAGAAGAGCAGAGAGAGACACCAATGTATAGGCATGTGCGTAGCTGAAAGAACATGAAATATTGCAGATGAAGAAATGTTGACACAACCATCAAAGTTTGTGAAGCTGGAATTCTTATCTCCAGGGGTATTTACCTCAAATACAACCCCTGCAGACTGCACCGAGTCAAAACTCCTTGTATATCAAATCAGCAGATTGCAGTTGGAGTTGAATTTTTCTGTTATCCTGTCTTGGAAAATTGCCATTCATATCGCCTGCATAGCAGATACTTTCAATGTGTAACTCTAGGTGGCTCTTGGGGGTTTGAGACAAAGGAGGATACGCTGTGTATGTTCACAATGTGAAATTCCTTAGAAGACAAGGTTCTTAATCCAGGACTTGCATCGTGTCCCAGACTTCTAACTCAAACCTGATTTTCCTCCTCTGGAGTTTTTTAAAGTGGATTCATGGTTGTTACTTGTCCATACACATCTTTTTTTTAGTTTACAGACAGCATTTCAATTTGAAATTTTCTAAAATTGTGTTCTGTACTTCTTCAAGTGAAACTTCATCGTTTGGATCCAGGTAGGTAGCAGCACAAAAAAAGCCTTTTTTTTCTCCTCCTAGATGCTGATTCAACTTTCAAGTGTAAAATGTTTGCTGACTCAGTTATTTGTCTTACCTATCTCTCCCTAATGGTAGTTAATTTTTTTTGTGGTGCTTTCTTCACTAAGTCTTTATATAACTTCAATATGCAGTCAAAACACTAGGCTTTTAACATGAGAAATGCAGTACATGTTAGTCACTTGTCATCGTCTACTTGAACAGGCTTTTATGGGAATGGGGAGTTTCTTATCAGGAAAAACCCAACAGTGGTATAAAGCCAGAATTTGATTCTAGCCTTCTGAGCAAGATCCCTTTATTTAGATAAAGTATTTTTTGTTTGTTTAAAAATACGGGCAATTTATCAGGGTGTTTCTTTAGTGTTTAAGTGGCTTAAAAAAAAATACAGTGGATGCTTAACAGAAAAACAGATGTGCTAAAGGTGTTTGGCTTTCTGTGGCTATCAGAACAAACACCAGACCTGACCCTTCTTCGACAGCAAACCCCGAGCTCGGCAGGTACGTCTCCTCTTTTCTTGACCACGCTACGCCAAGCTACAGACTGTTGCTCTATTTATCAATATCATGCGGCGATGCTCTAAAAACCAAAGCCTTACTTGAAATGGAAGGTATATTTTTTGCCGCACAGTGGTGCAGTCAGCGCGAAGATACTTCCATAAACTCTAAATCAAGAGCCAGATAAGGAAGTTTCAGAATTAGCCCATGTAGTTACACTGATAACGGTCTTGTCGTGGGCAGAGACGCACCCTTAGCATAGGATTCTTTTTCTCGCTGTTAAAAAACCCCAACCCAAAGAAACAAACTTTGGTTTACCGCTGTATTTTAACCTGATTAACTACGTGTCACTGCGGAGTGTGGCATTTTCAGCAAGGCCGGTCATCTCCATCTCAGCTTTGTTCTTTTGTGGATCGCTTTTTGGATTATATTTACTATGACCTTCCGTTCTGCTCTTTCGCATCTGCTTCTAGAGCTGGGCTTTATGTGGACAGAAGGTAGATACAGTATATACCGAAACTAGGAATATGCATAAACAGCATGCGGCATGGTCTGTGTGTTGTGGATTGTTGGAATAGGTCTGTGCCAATTCATCAACAATAATTTGTGCACATTAATATATTTGGATGCATTGAATTTCACTGGCGGTTAGCCTGCTCCTGAAGCTATTAATTCGTGAAATCTGTTTTGAGGAAGGGTAGAAACTTGCAGGCAGCATATGGTGTGATATTGGGGGGAAAGGACGGCTGCGGGTGTGAATTTTATTTTGTCAGTGTAGTGGGAGTACCTCTTGTTCTTTAGAGCTGCCATCTGCACAGGAATCGCGTGTAAGGCTGCGCAGACCAGGCAAGAGCTCACTGAGCTTTAAGTTTGGCTGCTTTGGGGGAGGGCAAAGAGAAAATGTTGTTCTGTGCCACCTTTTGAAGTAGTACATTTTGTATAAAGGGTGGGTTTTTTTTTCCTTTGCCATCAAGTTGCCAAATAAAAATACCTTGAAGGGTCTACAGCTTAACTAGTTTTTTCAAGGCCGGTTGTCATGCTCCGTATCGATCGTTCAGTCGTTTTGACAAACACAGTTCCTGTTCTGTGCCTTCTGCTGTTCTTTTCTGATGTTGGGTGTTTTCTATCATTCTCCCCGACCTTTCTGCAGTTATTGGATTAATCATTATTTTCATGCTCTGGTTCATAGGACTTTAATGTCTTAAATTTGCTTTATATGGTGTGCAAGACAGAGGAGCTCCTGTTTTGGTTATGTGGTTACTTTAGGAGCTTCTCCCACCTTTATTCAGCTTCTTTAAATTCATTCAGTAACGCAGTTGTAAGGGCTCTGGCTTCATCATTAAACTAAGGCGTTTTGTGCGATTCATATACATACACGTAGCGTTTCATGTCATGTTTTCTGCTGTGCAGAAATAGGTGCCGGTTTGTTTCTCTAATTCTTGATGTGCCGTGTGCTTGGAGCGCGTCGTGTTTTCATCTTTCTCCTCCAGCCAATTGACTTTCAAGTGTTACAGGGATCGGAGAATCGAATCTATTGCTAACTATCAAAGCATTATATGATTATTCCGGTGCTGTTTATGAAAGGTGTTTTTATTCTAGGGCGTGTTCTGCAAATCGGCGATCCAGATTGTCTGTGTGCATTCCCCAATGCGTTCACCTGCTGCTAAGAGATCTGACAGAGATTGGATCAGGTCAAAGCGCAACAGACAAAATTTGTTCAGTGGGTCTTGATGTGCTGAGATGGGAATTCAGAAGTTTGATACAAGTTCTGCTGCAGAACTTAATGTCTTTTTCAGTCTTACTCATTTCAGCTGAGAGAATCAAATCGAGGCGATTGCCACGGATGATTACATACTGTGTAGCTTTCTGGGTTTGAGAACATGGTGTATTGTTTCTTCTTGAGACACCTGAGAGAGAAAAACAATTTTGCAATGCAGGTGGTCAGTAAAAATGCTGAAGGTAAGAAATTGCAGATATAAAACCTGACATTTTCCGTAGTCTTGAAGGAGAGGAAAAGAAAAAAAGGCGGCCTTTATTTGCCCAGAGTGCTCCGAGTCCTTCTGCCGGGTGACTTACACAAGCTTCAAACCCAGTCTTGGATATTGCAGAGATCTTGGCTTTCGCCCCCCTTTCCCCATGTTTAGTTTAAACTTAAGCTTGGCTATGTGGGACAGTAAATTCATATCAGTGCCCATTATATTTATAAATATTTTTAAAACAGTTTTTAGGTGTGGATTTAACTATGTCACCTTAGTTTAGGAAAAGGCCTTTCCTTGGTTTGCCTCCTTTTAAAATTCAGGCACTTAAAATACAGGGTAGCCATTGCCTTAACAGGAAAAGCAATTCAACTTCACATCCTGGCCAGGAGAAATTGCTCCTGGAGTACTTTTTTTATCTTACCTAGATGAAAACCCAACCTTTGGGGACCTGTCCCATGAAACTTTGTGGTGTTGTCTCAGGATTGTTGTCCTGCTCTGCAGCTACAAGCCAGCCAGATCTTTATTCTAAAGGGAAGTATTTTTACGGGAATTCTGATCTGTTCCTTTTCGCTATTACTGTGGTCAGTTTGGAGACACGTTGGCTGGATTTGGCCGCGGAAGTTTCTGTCGAGGTGTTACTTTTCCTCCTTGTGGGGAAATAAAGTGGCTCATGTCATAGATGCTCGGGTGCGCAGAACTTTCTAGTGGAGAAAACAAGTGATGCCGCAGTATCTTGGGCAAATTGTCTCCTCCCTCATTTTAGAAGCTTTTGTAAAGCTATTGCCATTTGAAGTATTAAAAAAATTATTCTAATTCCGAAGCTGTACTGCTGCTAGTATAGGAGTTTATCTGCAGATCTCATAGTGTATGTTGTATCTACCATATTAATGTTTTCCAATTCTTAAACTCTGCATTAGTTTTTAAATGAGATGACACTGGAACACTTCAGAATACAAGTATATCGGGGATATTGCAGGATCTCATCACTGGAGAGGCTGAAGAACAATGCAGGGAAATATTTGTCAGGAATAATATGAGTAGCATTAATTCTGCTTTGAGTTAGAGGGCCAGATGAGGTTACTTCTAAAGATCTTCTACAGCTTTGTTTCCTGTGATTTTACTGGAAGAGTCAATGCGCTTTTCAGTGGTTTGGTCAAAAACACTCACTTCGTTTTGTTTTGGAACCTTGTTTCTTAATTTAAATTCACAGGGAAAAAGTACTTGCAGTCCCTTGTGTTGCTTGAAACAGCTTTTCTGTTTACACAAGCTATATGCAAAACTAAGGGTAAGAGGTTTATTTGTTTGTATTGCCGGATATTTTAGGAATGCTGACTCATTTTACCAGGCCCAGGGTGTGCAGACATGCGCAAATTACCATCAAACCAAGGATGAGGACTTAAAGGACGTCAAGTGCTCCTACCTCAGCTGTGTGCTTGGTCTTAACCCAGGGGTACAGTTACTGCAAAGTAAATGATGGGCTGTAACCTCACAGCCTGGTTTAAGGTGCCCACACCCTCAGAAGAGATCGCTTGCCTCATTTGAGGTGCTTTAAATCTGGAGAAAGAGAAATAAAGGGAGTTGGTCAGTGCTGTTCTGGACAATCAGGGCACATGGTGCTTGCTGAACTCACAAGGTGATTGCAGGTAAATGGAATGGCAGGGAGCATTCCCTAAGGCAAGGAATGGAAACTCCTCTGGGCTGTGGAATGCTTCATGTTTTGGCATCGTTATTTTGTGAACTGATTCAGAGATGTACGTATTGTCGGTATAGTATAGGCAGCACTTTGTGTCTGGCACACTGTGTACGCTGGGGAGTTGTGTGGCTTGGGGGTTTTGTTTCATCTGTGCAATAATAATATAAAATGCTATACTTCTTGTGTTTGATCATACTCTCAGTAACTTTTTGATCCATTTGCTCCAAGGATATGACTTTTCCTTACGCTCTTCCAACGATACAAGTTTGAGCAGCGTGTGCTAAAAGGCTGATCTGTTGCTCTGCGGAAGAATCTGTAGTAAAGGCTTCTTTGGTAGTCATGGCTTGAAGATGTGCGTTTTTCTCCTAAATCTGGCAAAGTTAAGCGTAACCTTTCTTCAATCTCATCTCCATTTGCTGATTATTTCTGTATCATTACTAGAAATTATTTAAATAAGCTACAAACATGTATGTCCTATGCTGAGCCTTTACTCCAGTGTTGTTCAAATGTTACGCAATTGCTTTTAGGTGGAGGTACAGCACGATACAGGGACACTGCAGAGCTCTTCCACAATTGATTTATAGCACTGCTGATAGCTGCAAACTAAATTTTTCCTCGACTCACACTAGCAGGTATGACACATGGAAATACACCGAAGTACCAGATCCAGGTGATCTCTTTGCATGATCCTGTGACTTTTTTTGCATTACTGAAGTGAATGAATGATGCATTGAGCCACAAATGCAAAAGCTCATACGCAGAACACCTGTGTAGTCTAAAAAAGAGGTTGAAGAGTCAGCAGCCCTGATTGTGGCAGCAGCTGGCACCTGTTCTCCATCCCCTGGGTGGCAGTGGGCCGGTTAATTTTGGTTTCCAGAGCCCTGTGGTGGGAACAGGGATACAGGCATTGGGGCTGGGGCTGTTTTGCTCCCCAACCTGTGGTTTTTTTAGACCACTGCCTGTGCTGGGAGTTTGTTCCAGCGGAGGGGATGTGGGGGCTGCATGTCTGAGACCGACACTTCCTGCATCCCTCCCTCCTTCTGGCACTGCCCTTTTGTCCTGAGCTGCGTGAACCTGCTCAAAGGGCTTAAAGGCTCATCGCTTTGTCAGCCACGAGTTTCACCCTCTCGAGGGGAGACTTTTCTTCTGCCAGATGGGCAGGGTGAACCAAATCACCGTGGAGTCCAGTGGGTACCAGCTGGGCACAAGGGGATCATCCCTTTGGGCATCAGGGAACTGCTAAACGGGCTTTGCTGTCGTGTGGAAATGCCCTCACCTTCCCGCCCTGGCAAAGCCTGTCCCTGTGTTTTGTATTGTGCCGTAGTATCAATCAGGATGTGTGATGGGGTGACAAAGTGGCGGGGGTGTTCCGCACATCTCGTGAGTCAGGGTCGATGTTTCAGGCCTGTCCTGACACTGGCGGAGCCGCGTTTGGAACCGCTCCAACAGCGGGGACTCCCAAACTCCCTTGCCGCCGTGTTTTGTAACTGTGAGACAATTATTTTTAATACCTAATTAAATCTCACTTCTTGGGAGCTCAGTCTTTTTTATTATTATTATTAGCTTTGGTAGGCCACAAGAGTTAATTACAGTTCTCTTTGCAGTGGCCTGTGACATACTTGAAAATTGTCAGCCTGGCTGTTCCTCCATCAGCACTATCTTTTTTTAATTAATTAACTCATCCAGTGGGTTCTTCAGTTGTTTCGCCAGTTTCAAATATTAATTTCATGCAAATTTTCACTCATGTTCTTGACACCTCCCCAGTTTGCATAGATCTCTTCTAAAATGGGTGCTCAGTTCCAGGCATCATCCAGCTGGTTTTTGGTTGCCAGGGCAGAATAATGACCTCCCAGAACTTCTTATACTCCTGTTAAGTTTCAAAATGCCGTTTGTCTCGGAACTACAGAACACCAAGTCATTTAGGTTGAGTTGCTGTAGCCATTGCTCCTTATTTTGTGTTCGTCCACTTAATTTTTCTTGTTCCCTACTTCACAGTTGTTTTTATCGACTTTAATTGATTTCAGATAGTTTCTCCCGTTTAACAAGTTGCTCTTGTATTATTGTTCTGCCTTCCAATTACGTTTGCACTATCTCGATGTAGTTTGCCCCTTCTGTAAGTATATATTATGTGATGTCACTGAAGCTATTGAATAAAAATAGCAAATGCCATCAATTCCCCGTGAACTAGGAGGGCTGAGAACAAACTAAATGCTGGAAAAACTTAATTGGTGTCTCGATTGCCACTAATTCCATGAAAATTCAGCTCAGAGCAGCGCAGATGTGCCATAAACAGTATGAACAGGTAAAGAGCCTTCCAAGCAGTACCGGGGAATGCAGCATGGAGGCACAAAATCTGGTTGCATAAAGAATGTAACCGCATTTGTTTAGTCTGGACTACTTAATCTTGCCTTTATGGAGCTGGTGCTCTTGTTTTTACCTCGTGCTGGGTATGAACTAAATGATCCTCATAGACATGTTGGAAAATAAGTTCATCTCTGCTGCTGAACATGCTGCAAACATCGCTGTGCATATATCATGACAGTTTAATGTTTGGAGGTTGTTACCTATGGGGGACTATTTATGGGTTTTTTTGATATTTTGAGGGAGAAGGAGTAAAAACTGTGACTTTTGAATGGCAATCCTAACACAATATAGAAAAGGAGAAATCTGGAGTGTCCTGTGAATGTTGAGGTCTCTCCAGAAGTGCCCGGCTGCACACAAATACACCAGAAATGACCAAAACGACACTTGGAGTTGTCACGTGAACCTGAATGAAGTACTTAAGCATAAATTTAAGTGTTGCCTTTAAGTCATAACACTGAACGTGAGATTTTTGTTACAGGCAGCAAAACTGGGAAATATGAACTGCAATGTTGGTTTGGGTTTTTTGAACCACTTGGTAATCTGAAAGGTGCTGAAATGACTCTTTTCTAAAAGCAAAGCTGCCCTTGGCCGGTAAGGAATATCTTAAGAAAAATAAGTAAATGGCAGAGCCTCTAGTTCAGGTCACAACTTGCATCCAGTGCATGGGATATAACTCCTGTTGGTGTGGGGTTTTCTGTTTTAGTTGCCAGTTACTCGGCTGTAGAACAAATAATGTTTGGTTAATTCCTTTTAATTGACTGACCGACCCATGTTTGCCTCTGCGTGAAGTGTTAATAAGTGTAACAGTAACGAGGATTAATTCCACTTATGTGTGCAGTGGTGGCATAGTGAAACTGAGAACTTTCTGGGTTTGGGTGGTTGATCCATCTGAATAGTCTTTGTCTTCTGGTGCTGGTGATAATACAGGGAGGAATCCTTATTCTCTTCTGATTCTTTAAACAGTTAATGATTTGGCTGTTACTTATGTCGTTCATGGCATAAGCTTCTTTCCTCCGGTGTGCCACCTTTTGTAGCCGGACCTCAGGATTTTCAACTGGAAACAAACTCAAGGACAGTTTCCTTTTGTGCACATAAGCAAATTTTTTTCTATTGAGCAATCTGTTATTTCAATAGTAATGGAAAAAATGCAGTGATCCAGCATCCTTTTGCCAGAAATTGAAAGGTTAAAGATGGGGTTTTCGTTTAGAATGCAAATATTTCTTTTTCCTAAGATACATTTTTCTTTCCAGAAAGCCTTTTCTGATGTAATCGCGTTTCTGTCTGGGTAGGGTTGGGTAATCTTGTAGTTTATGGCGCGATGCATCATGCAGTGTATCTAGAACAGTTCTATAATTTATTTTCTCTCCATTAGTAGTTATTCTCCATAGTCTTACACAAACTGGTTCTGTTTTCAGTGCCTTCTGTGTTTGAAATGAGTTTTCCTGTGCACGTTGGTTCTTCTGTTGGGGTTTCCCAGGAGGAGCGATGGAACGGTCCTGCAGCCGCTCCGGAGTGCGCCTGTGTCTGTTGGGGCCTCTGGCTGGAACGGGCTGGCTTTTGATTGGAGTCCTGTCTAAGAGCTCCCCACGAAGCTGAAAGTTCTCCCGACTGTGTGGTCACAGAGCTGGGGTCACGAGGAGCCACCTTCGTTCCCCTTGAACAGCAAATTGTGTGCGAGTAGGTAATTTGCTGCGAAATCACTGCTCTGCAGGTATAGCCTTTAAGTTGCTTCTAGGCAGAGTGTGTTCGTTTCAGGGTTATTTTTAGTAGTTTTTGACCATGCTCTGAAATTTTATAGATGTTTCAAAGTTTGTACTTGCAGAACTTTTTTGCTTAAATTGGTCTTTCAAACTCACATCGTCTTCCTGAAGTGTTACTGCTGATGTGGCCTAAAAAGCCAACAGAATATTGGGTGGGTGTTTTTATTAACTCTTGAAATATATGTGAAAGGGAGCGGGGAAATCCCTAAACATTTCATGCGCTTTTATTCCGCATATTCTCCTCTAACAGACACTGAAACCAGAGCCCGTAGCAAAGCCCCCTGGTTGCTTCAGGCTCCTTCCCAGCAACGCTTTGCAATCCTGTTGCTGAGAGGTATTTCAGTTCAGTCGTGTACCGGGTCACATAAATGTTTTCCATCCTTCTGTGTTCTTTATCAAAGCTCTTTGGGGTCTGTGTTACTTTTGGATGTTATTTTTGCAGTGTTTGAAAACCAGACAAACCCCCCAGTTTCTGTCTTGATACCTTTCTGCAATATGAAGAAGTTGTAATACCTAAATACAGTGGCTTGTAACTGGGGGAGTGAATTCGTGCTTTTGCCTTTATCATAGAAGTGGTGGAAAAATTTGGCAGAACTCTGGTGAATTTCAAAATAACTTCCAAGATTTTTACATCAAAATTTTCCTATTAAGATATGAACTTAATGTGGTCAAGCTGTTTGCTTATACCCTTTAGAAATAAACAAAGGAAAAGTTCATTCTTTACAAATTCTACAGCAAAGCTGTAAAACTGTTTGAATTTAAGGAATGCAACTTACACCTTTTTGGAAACTCAGGTTGTGCTCAAACACCTTTTTTTCTTCCTCCCCATGCCCTCCAATTATTTTTTTCTTTTACAGTAGATCGCGTGCTGTGTGTTTGCTGGAGGTAGAGATGTCGAATTGTTAAGTTAGTGTTTAAGATCATGTGGTTGAATTTTTTTTCACTTAACTTGGCTACAGCAAAAGTTTGTGCAGCTTTTTCTTAAACTGTTGCCAAAATAATTTAATACCTGAGTGTGTAATCGGTGAGTTTGTGTGTAAAAAAAAAAAAAAAAAAAAAANNNAAAAAAAAAAAAAAAAAAAAAAAAACGCTCTGAAAAAACCTTTTCTAATACATTTGACTCTGTATTCCTGCTTCTGCAGTTACATGTGGGTTTCATGCAACCACTGAGAAAAGATTCTTCAACTCAAGCGGCTTGGAATAAATTCACCAGAACTACACGTTTGGTTTTTTGGATAACTCACATGATCAGGAATGTCACAGAATGTCACGCTTTGTTCCTGGGTAGACTCATAATTTCACGTATCTGCGTTCTGCTGCTTTCTGAAACGCTACCGACCCCGTGTTTGCTGATAACCCCGTCAGCAAAACGGTGCTGGGTTTGGAAACGGAGCAGGAGCTCTGGGGCCGGAGTTTGTGCTACATACACACTGGTGATGCACAGTGGTCTGCACCTGAAACCTGAGAGCCAGGAGAACACGTGCGTTTAGTTTGAGGTGCCAAGGAGTAGAGCAGTTCTCCCTTGAAATACATTTCCAGAAAGATGCTCTTGAATGATGTTGCGGTTCCTGCTGTGTGAACATAGGACGAAAACCCAAAATTGTTCTAGAAATCTTCATTGCTGTGCTACGCTGTTTGTTTCCAAGGGTTATGCTGAACTCGCTAAATATTTCAGTGAGTGCTTCCTCAGCTTGCACTGCCTCCTGGTACTGAATGGTGGAGCTTCGAGGAAACATCAACACCAGATGGGGAACTGGGAGGGCTGGGGGCAGGGGACAAAAAATTGCTCTAAGGTGTTGCCAGCCTGTATTTAATGTAAAAAAGATCTCAAGCTGGTTGTGCTTCACTGCATCTGGAGGATTTCCTGATTGTCGTACAGAGTTGCATTATGTATTGACCCGTGTTCTTGCTTCCAGAACCTTCGTTCAAATAAATCACAGTTCCTGTGTGATATTTGTTCAGACTGGTTTGTCTGCTGTTTCTTGTATCCCAGCACAAAGCCCCGGTTGAGAGGCAAACACAACCTTTTCCAGGAGAGCAAGACAGGCACTCGATTGTATTTTTTTCTGTATTTTGCATTCATGTGTGGTCCTCTCATTTCCCCCCTTCCCCACCTTTAATAGCTGTACGGTTGCATTTCACAGAGAAGTGGAATTCCCTTATCTTGTTTTGGTTTTTCATCTCGCCTGCGTGGGTGGACTCGCAGAACCAGTGCTCTAGATCTCCCTGCATCGCAGCAAGCCTTGTTCCCCAGTATTGCAGATGTGTTACTTTGAGCATTGGAAAAAACAAAAGACTGGTACTGGAAGAAGATTGAAGAACTGAAGCTGACAAAGGTAAGCCGGCTGCTTAGAACCTCATTTTGACACCAAATGTAAAAAGAATTTCCCAGATGGGTTCACCTGTGCTCAGGGCATTGCAGAAGTAGATTTCTTGCTGCTTTGCTTACACCATGCATGATGCTTAAAGGCTATTTTCTTTTGTATGATTATACCACACATGACAATAATTTATTCCAATATTTACCTTTACATCAGCAAAGTTCAGCAGTAAAACAGTGCTTTTCTGCTAACTTACCGCAAGAGCACACATCTGCGTCTAGAATATATTAAGTATCTCACTGGTTGCTCTTGCGTATTTCAGAAACAGTTCCTAAGAAGCAGAAGTAAAGGTAACACTCTGAAGCACATCAGAAGTTTGCAAAGTACCACGGCTTTATTACTAGAGGTTGGATCCTCTTGGCAATCCTTGGACAGTTAATTCACTTCTGTACAAATACAGTCCGCTGATGTTAGTGGAGGCACCTGTTGATTCTTCTAAAAGTGGACTGCTGCATTTGAGATTTGGGCAGATTATTTTTGTGTTAATTTACGACCCACATGTTGCAATGCTTGACTATGCCAGTAAATATTGCCAGACTTTATTAATGGGGAGGGAGTAGGTGTGGCAGACACAAGTCTTTTATGTTCTTAATATTTTATTGGCCAGAATGCTGTATAGGCTTTCATTTTTAGCTGCTTTTCTTTTCAACAAAATGCATTCTTTCCCCATAAAAGTTAACCACAAGAGGATGTGTCGTTCTGAGTTCTGTCAGCTCTTTAGTTTACGTACGTCAAATGTTGGTGTTTTCCAATACACTGCAGTTAGTTACGCAGTATCGTAGCTACGGTTTGGTGCATCACACCCATTTCATTTCAAACATCAGTTTGAGAAACAGTATAGCAGCTGCAGTCATTGCTCCCGCAAGGATAAGGCTGATGTATATTCCTTTACATTTTTTCCCTTTTCAGCCAAGTAAGTTCTCATGTTTTGCTCCATTCCCTCTTTTCTTGTTTTTATTAGGTTTATTAGGGTTTGGAGTGTTCACATTTCAGCCTTGTCTTTTTTGCAGGTTATTTGTCTCAGTTCAGTCAAGTGAAGTCGATGCCTGTGAAGCTCTGCTTTAGGCCCGTGGAAAACCGATGCCAAAAGACCAAGCAAGTACAGTAAACCGAGAGAGCCGTCTGTGTTTGACGCCCGTTATAGTCTTCTGGTGGCAACTGTTAAGAAGATTTGATTCTTGTGGTCACAGGGAAGGAAGGTCCAGCCACAGGCATGTAATAAATGATGCTTAATAAATGATTCCAAAAAGCTGCCTTTATGTGTTTGCTTTTACTTGTGATTGCTCAGTTGAATACTGAGAAGCTCTACGGTGAGGCTCTAGATGTACCTCCTGGGTTTTCCGCTGGTCTTCTGCGTTGTGCAGGCTGACTTGGAATTCTGGCGCTAACCGGAGGGACCAAGTTTTCAAGGGAGAAATAGGGAGAGACTCTTCTGCTTCTCAAAATACCCTGGTGCATCACAGGCGTTTCCAGGGAGCCTTGCAGGCTTTGTTTGCACAGTGTGATTTAAACAAAACCAATAAGTTTTATATGAAAAATACAGGGGAGAGGTAGGCAAGAGGTACTCGCCAAACGTTTCTCTACTTGCGTAGCATGAACACATTTCTGTTGTGACTTCGTTTGCAGAGACTGGGGATTGAAATAGGATTGTGGACGAAGTTGAAGCATCACACCGTATTTCAAGCTGCTACAACAAATTAACTATTTAACACTTTGCTGATGTTGTGCGTACCCTCGTTGCCTCCCAGTGTGAAAATAAAGCAAATAATTGCAATAAGCTTTCTGCCCAGGAGAAGTTATCGTAATATAAATGAGAAACTTTGTCCTGCAGTTTGGATAAACAGAAGCAAGAGGAAGCTGTTGGTAGGAGGACGGTGTTCCATTAAATACAGGAAAAAGCCATTAGGAGGGTTGTGTGTCCATTGCCTGCAGCTCAGTGATGCAGTTCAAGCTGATGTGGTGCCGTTTCTCTCTGGTAACGTAGCAACTGGACCACACCTCCTCCTGAAAGAGCTGAAGAGCCCTTTGAGCACTATCTGCTGTGCTGCAAGGGAACTGCACCATCTTTCATTACCACAGCATTGCCAGCTGATACTTTTTTTTTTTCCTGTGGAATGGCAAGGAAATTCTTCATTCTCTCTCAACTAATCCTGGTTTTGCGTTTGTGTCTGTGTAATAATCCCATTTATATTGCAGAAGAGGACTGTTAATTTTAAATTAATATCGGATTGTATTTTATTGCGTTTTATTTTGTTTCAAAGTAAGTTTTTGATTAAAAATAAGCATTCTTGTCCACCTGATGCTCTTCTCATTTAGCACTCCTGTATGGTGGTATTATGTTAACATTTTGGAAGAATACTCGAGGATTTGAGCATGTTTTTTCTTCTCGCTTAGACGTTGCAAATGACTGAAAAGCTTTCCCCACTCCTAACCTCTCTTCTGTTGTGCAACAAAAGAGCTTTCCTTTAAACATCTTGGTTTCCAAGCACAAGAAATCGTCTCTGGGCATTACTGAACGTTTGACTTAAGGTGTGATGAATCCTCTTATGCCAAGTTGAATTTTTTGATGTATGCTGTAGATTAATGTTTAACTTAGCTAAAACAAGTGTGGAAATAGTATTGTTCAGAGTTTCTCTTTAAGGTTGTCTTGTTCGGATCTTGGGTTTTGTACAAAAAAAATATATATGTGCCAAGTCTGCACTGGACGTCGCAGCTTGACTTCATTTTGTCGAGGCTATTTCTTTTGCTGCCCATCTTAAACAGATTATTATTGCATTATGACAGTAGAAAAACCTTATTCTGGCTTCGTGAGCCTTTTAAACTACCTGAAAACTGATTGATTGATTCGAATGTATTGGTTTCTTACTGTAGCGACTTACCAGTTATCATTGGGCTTTGGTATCAGGCTGGGGAGGGGGCAGAAATAATGCTGTTGGTGTTGCTGTGCTTGGAGGTTTCCTTTTTTCTGAGAATTTAGAAAACAAATCCTAGTGTAGTTCGGAAGCTTGCGGCAGCTTGTGACTTGAGTACATCAAAACCAATAACCTACCTAACCCTATAGAAAACCGCGTACTTGGAGCTGCGCGTATACAGTAAATCTGTGGCGATATTGTGAAAACTGTATCAAAATGCAAATATACCGTTTTGTTAACTTGATAATGCTTATGCATCCCCTCCCCCTTCTGTCTTTATAGGTCTACGAGGGCTAATCAATCTTGGGAACACATGTTTTATGAACTGTATTGTCCAGGCACTTACCCACACTCCACTGCTGCGAGATTTCTTCCTCTCCGACAGGCACAAATGTGAAATGCAAAGCCCCAGCTCATGTCTGGTCTGTGAAATGTCTACGCTTTTTCAGGAGGTGAGTGCTGGCTGCCGCAGTAGCCTCGGCTTTCCGCGGACGCCGGCGGTTTCTTACCCTAAAAGGGATTGTGTTCTGTGTGCAGATATAATGGGAATGCAAATTATGTTTCCCATCAAGGTGTAGAAAATAGAGCAGCAAAGGTTGAGTGAGACCCTCCTGTCAAAAATACTGCTGAAAAGGGAACTATTAGTCTTTTAGGGCCTATTTTTAAGTCACCCTTGTTTAGGCAAAGCCGATGTTGGAAATAATGACAGTGGTGCCTGCTCTGCTGAGACTGATCTGAAGGTCTTTAGTCTTCAAGCCAAATGTGTGTTTTAATTAAAGGTGCAAGTTGTATGGAAAACATGTCACAGGCTCTTTGGGTGATAATGGGAGTAAGAATAAAGCAATAATATATAGCTTTGTGATTTAAAGCACTGGGTTATGTAGGTCTGTATAAATATTTTAAAGATCTCGGTTCAGTGCTTTCTAACAGGGAGAAACATCTTTGCTGTTGTCTCTTATGTGGAAACCCATTAATGGCTGGGAGGATGTAGGAAAGTGAACGTGTTGGTGCAGTTTGTACTTTGCACATATGAGTTGCTGCTCTTTCCCTTTCTGGCCCAGCTGATGGGCTTTGCAAGGTGCCTTTTGCCATAGGTTGAGTCTGGGCTGGATGGGACAGGCACAGTCTTTTCCTTAATAAAGAGCCAAAGAGCTTTGTTAACTACCTTAGATCCACACCAGTAACCTAAGGACTGTGGCTGGATGTGGGTTTCTGGTTTTAGGATGAGTCTTTAAAAACAAGCAAACAAAAACACAACCCCAAAACCAAGCTCTCGTCCGTGCTGTCACAGAGCATTTAAGATAGCTGGAGATGTCTGTACGCAGAGCGTGTCTTTTGGGGCTGAGCTGTCGTGGAAGTTCATTCAAACAGAGGCCAACCGAAAATAGCTTTACCTTTATCTTGTGATTTTTCAGTTTGATGTTACTTCTGTGCCTTTTTCACCAGAGATGATTCTTTTTGGTCACTGCAGATGATTTTAAAATATGTGGGAGGTAAAATCCCCTGTAGCCATTCCGGTGCAAAGTTGTTTTCTGCTCATACTCGGCATTCATGTGAATTTGCAACATTTTTCATGCAGTTTATCACTCATTAGTTGTATGTTATACTTTGAATTTTTTGTTGTATTTTTCAGTTTTTCCTGAGTCTGTCAGGAGAGGAGGTAAAAACAAAAGGCAGGCAATGCCAATAGGTAGCAGCTGCAGGATTATTGAATCCAGATGTGCAGTTAAATGGAGAAATATCGCTTTGCCTAAATAAAAAAAATCAGCCATAATATAAAAATACCAGTTTCTGTACACTGTTACTATAGAAATTGATTTGCTTACTTTAAAAAAAAAAAAAAAGGTACTGTTGTAATCTTGATATCCTTTCCTCAAATTGTGGTATGAAGTCTCATCCCGAAGACTATCACCACGTTTGGTTTACACACGTGCATTTTTTTTTTCAAAAATCCTTTGGGAAAGGGGAAATGAGTATTACATTTCAGATCGAGGGGCTGGAGGAGAGATCAAGCCTGTCTAGGTAATTATTTTATTTCCATTTTTGCATGCAGAGCCCTGTTGATGGCCTCGTTTTCCTTTTGCCAGACCATGTACAAGCGTGTAACAATGAACAGGCTGTTACCAAAACGGGGCTTAAATGCAGCATTCGCGTTAGTTTCAGTTGTAATCAAGTTTAATTTCACGCACAACGTGGGGAGTCTCGGCCTCCGTTTTGCCCGATCAGAATTCCTGCCTGTGCTTGCATTAGTTCTAATAATTAACGTTCTGCAATATGAGGGTAAATGAATGAGGGAAGAGCCGTATCTGATACAGACTGAAGGCAGCAGTGCACTGGTCTCTGTCCTTATTTCACGTTGAAATACTGCAGCTCTGGGCTATGGAAGGACAACAAAAAATGACTCGACCACCTTGAAGTAAAACCAGCGCTTAGTCCTCCCCAAGCAAAACTGTGGTGTCTGTAACCAACTCAGTAGATTTTTCACTTGCAAGCAGTAAATACCACATTACATTTATAGTTCTGTCAGCGCTCGTTGTAAAATTCTGTTTCCCAGCGAGTTTTAATTTCTCCACATTCAGAATTAAAACCAAAATATTGCCTTTTTGGAGCAGACTGGTTATCTGTCATGTCCCAACTGTACGCAGTGGTTGTGATGAAGATTCTTGCTCAGTCTTTGCAGATAAGAGATCCCAATGAAGGAAAGCTAACCAGCGGAGATTTCAGTGCGATGATTAAGAATTCCTTTCTAATTGAATTAAGGGAAAACTTTGGTTCAGGTTCTGTCTTGTTTTTGCGTAGCTTTCCCACCGGGATTAACCGATGTAGTTATCCCAAGGCATCTCAGCCGGTGACAAACGATCAGGGCAAGGGTTAAAACTCAATCTCCTCTCCACCCTTCTTTTCTGGAGGTGTGATCTTAGGCAAATGGAATGCCAGGGGATCTGGCGAATGCACTAAGAAGCTCCAGGAGAAAAAGAGACTGTTTTGAACATTAAACGAAACTCACTGTACATAAATAAGCAAGTTTTGCTGCTTAAACAGAAAACACTTGTCCCTTTTTAAAGATCATTTAGTTATATAGGCCGTGTGATTTGCCTGTGATAAATAGGAAGCTACAAAGTTGTACCTCAAAGTAGGTTGATGGTGAGTAATGAGTGTCAGATGGTTCTCGGAAGGTTTTTTTTTTTCCTGGTAGCTTTTCTTGTGAATATGCCAAGCATTGAATCTCTGTTTGTTTTAAAAATATCTGGCTGCATCCATTAACATTCTCATTTTTGCTACTTGAAACCTATTTCTCAATAGAGTCATGACATGAATTACACTGCAAAAGAATGGAAAGGATTTGGGAATAACAGATAGTGGTGGAACTGGATGGAGGGAAGAAAAAACAGACAGAATCCGTTCATTGAGCCTTTTGGCTGAAAGGGTTTGTGCGCTACTTTTTACCTACTGGTATTTGTGTGTTAGTTTTGCTTCGTCAAAGAAAATTAATTGGAAGATGGTCTGCACCCTGAGGTTTACCTGGATCCTGTGCGGAGTGACCATTGGGGATGGTGGGATTAGCGGGTCCGTGTCTCGCTGTGTTCTGGGACTGGAACAGCAAGAACAGCTGGGAGTATATAGCAGAATGTAAAGAACAAAACCTGCTTTATTCCCATCATTACTCATCCTCGTGAGCCTATCAAAGTGCACAGCACAACTACATGGAGAGCTGAGAAGCGAGGAGAAAAAGAAGAATGAGATGATTTATGGCTTGGGTGCTTGAAGATGTGCACTGTTGAAAGGGCCTATGTATAAAATAAGTTACAGCAAAGGTGCGAGGGAGAAAAAGTAGTTAATGCTCTTTACATAGAGAGGGGCTTTGCATTTTGTAATGGGAAACGTAGAGTTTGTGCCAATTTAGTAAAATCTTTTATCTGAAATAAGTATAATACATACGGAGAGCGTGCAAGCAAAATGTTTTTTCTGACCCCTAGAACCGTTGCTCTTTGTTGGGAAGCCTCCAGTAGCTGTTATTTTCTTCTGAAAGGCACGTATACTACCCATTCCCTTTATGCGCTGTAAATTTTCAGAACGTTTCAAGTCTTGAGAATTTCTAAAAGGAGGTTTTAGCTTCTCAAATTGGACTGGAGCCTGATACAGGATTTATGCTTATAAGTTCTTGATTACAAAGCTTGGAGGCTCTTGAGTTGATACACGTGCGGGATGGATCGGACGGATCCGTTTGTTCACGTAACTGGGAAACTTCTGTGCGTGTGTTTGTGGCAGGAGGAGAAAAGCGCAGACGTCTGTGGTGGAGTGTTTGGTGTTTTTAAACCTGTATGGTATCTGTATATTTTCGGTAACAATAATGCAAATTACAAAGCTTACAGTCCTCTGAGTCCCCTATGGATTTTTCCTTTCAGAATCCAAGAGCAAGTGTTTTAGGTGCAATAAAAAGAATTACTGTTATTTGGGTTGTGTGTAAAAACGGAGGCTTTGAACCCTGGTTTGGGTCTTTTCTTCTCTTCCCCTGGAACAGCAATTAAATGGTGTATTACGAGCATTTTCTAATTGCTTGAACTAGTTCTCTCCGATACAATAAACCACTGATACTGCTGAATTGAAAACAAATTTAAACCAAAAAAAAAGTTTAGAATTATGTTTGGGAGAATTGGGCCATTGAAGTGTTTTTAAAGGTGATTTGCAAATACATAATTGTTTGCACACTTTAATTAAAAAGTTTGTATAATAGCGATCGAATAAGACTTCACACGGACTTTTTTCCTTTTTGGGGATTGGAACAGCCCTGAGAAGCTGCTCTTCCCAGCAACACAGAAATGCCAGAGATGGGATGGATGGAAACCTTGCAGTTGAAATATTGTGATTTGAATGTGCTCAGATTCTTTTGTTTCATTTTTGATTTATTAGAATACTGAAGCTGTCCCCCACCCCCATGTGTATTCAGCATTCTTCCTAGGTGTGTTTCTAGTTTCTGTGTCATAATAGCCAATAATTTGATAAAGCTTCTTGTTAGATTCTTCTAATCCTAATGAAGCACCAGAGAATGTAAATTCTGCTGGCAGGCCTAGTGTCTGCAGTGGAGTAATTACAGAGAGTGCTGTTGGTTAAAATGACCGGAGAGCTCTGGGACTAATTGTAAGGAGTGACAGAACAGAGAAGTTTTATTGCTGCAGTTCCCTGAATTATGTTGAGCAGCAGCTGCGTCAGCAGATTTCAATTACCGTCCTACTGCTCCGGTCCCTCGGTGCCGTTCTTGTCGGCATCACAGTTAACTATTGATCTTTTTATTTATAGAAGCGTTTGGGGTTGTTTGGCTGCAGAGGTAGATCTTCTTGTTTGGAAAAAGCAGAGCTTGCAAGGAAGAAATTTCCTTGCCAGGAAATACACTGAAACCATGTAGAAAACCCTGCAAATATGAGGAGTAGATGAGAAGGTTGTGCTAACTTTAGTCTACCTGCCCCTCAAAAGATAACACAATGTGTTTTATCTGGGCAGGTTTGTAGCACAATGCCTGTGCTTGCACGATCTAAAATGCTCAGAGGCTGGGCAGGGAGATGCTTAGGGCTGATGAAGGAAACCTGCTTTTCCAATCAGAGTGAGAAATTAGGTTTTAAATCTTATTTTTGTTCTGGGTATTTGCTTCTTACTGTCCTCTATGTTTGGGAAGAGTAACTGAAAACAAACCGCCATCGATTTGATGGGATCTTGGCAAAACGTAATTGTGGTGTTGCAAGCACCCTGTGCTGGAAAATACCTTTTCTAAAGGTTAGTGAAAACAAATTTTCACTTATTAAAAATAAAGTAACTGCAGCCTGAAGGCCAAGAGAATAAACTCTTCTGGGCCTTTCCTGGTGCCCTGCAGGGACAGCACAAGCATCTCTGGTATGCTTTTGGAACCGCTGTGATGGTTCAGGGCTTCTTGAGCAGGTACAGAAGTCGCCTTACCCAAGAAGGGCCTGTTGGCTTTAGTCTCAGGCTCTGGATGTCAGAGTTGGCAGCAGAAGTGAGGACCCAGGAAGATGAAAATTAAAGAGTTGCAGCAGTAGCACGTGTATGGAAATGGAGAGGGGAGGGAAGGAGCTGAGCCTCAACCCATGGAAACACAGACCCTGAGGATGGGGGCGTTGGGCTTTGCTTTTTTTTAAGTGGGACGTGGTTTTGGTTTTTTTTTTAATCTGTAGGCAGTTCTGTGTTGTCCTCCTGTGTGCTGATTTGCCTCCCCAGCTGTGTCACCGCTCAGCAGTGGTGTTTCCCATCACGGTTTTGCTGACTGAATAATTTCTCTGCAGTCTCTCATACGCTTCTGGCAAAATCACCCCGGGCAATTTCAGTCCCTCCGGTAGCCAGCTCATCAGATTTCTGAGTGAAGCAGATTAAGAAGCAGATGCAGGAGCCGGTCCAGGACCAGGGCTCCGGCACTGACACCCTGACATTGGGGACAGGTGGATGAATGGGACCTTCCGCTCTGCAAACCTGTGCTGAACGAAGTTGTTTCTGTAAAGCTTTGTGCTGTTATAGGTGTACAAAGAAAGGCAAATACTGGCATGAAGCTGCTGTCCTGCTTGGAATTTTTTTCCGTACGATGGGACTTGGCAGAGCTGTTGGATGCAGAGAGTTTCCATGGTTCGGGTCGGCGCTGGCTGACAGTTGGCATCTGATATTAACATCTTCAGTGTTTGTCCTGATTTTAGGGGCCATGTAATTTGTGAATGAAATTGCAGATCTCTTGCAAATGTAGGATTTTTTTTTTTCCCCTCGCCAGGCTATTTTAATAAAAGCCAGTGGATCAGTAGGGAATTTTTGAGGGTTGTTTGTGTCTGCTTCCCACCCTGCCCATGCCTTTTTTTTTTTTTTTTTTTTTGGCCAAATCATCACAAAATTACGAAATTTCAAGGGAGAAAACAGAGGTGCTTGGTTCTGACATCCATTCCTCAGTAGTCCATGATAAAAAGCTGTCTCTGTATTTTATTATTAACACCATCGGAATTAAATGATTTAAATTTATTTGACTAATTGCACTCATTTGAAGTTTTTAATAATTAAATGCACTGAGGCTGTGTAACTTGTTAACAGTCATGTCCTTTTCTTTGCTTTGAGCAGTTTTACTCTGGGCACCGATCTCCTCACATTCCATATAGGTTATTGCACCTGGTATGGACTCACGCACGGCATTTAGCAGGGTACGAGCAACAAGATGCACACGAGTTCCTCATCGCTGCGTTAGATGTGCTGCACAGACACTGCAAAGGTAAGGCTGGTCCTGAGCCTGCGCTCAACAAGGAATACTGGATCAAAAGGAGGTAGAAAAATCTCTTCTTAAATCCAAGCGTAGCGTCTGCCGGTACAGCACTCTTAGAAATTTCCTTTTAAAATGTTTGGTAGGCTTAAGGCAAAAGATTTATAGATAAATAAACTATTCTTACTGACAAAAATGACCTAGAGTTAACAGCAGACAAGCCTGTACATTGATCTGAATCACCATCGTGTTCTTCTCTTATTGGTTGTGAGTCACTGTCTTTTTCTTTTAAATTGCCGTTTTAATTCTATTTATACTGGAGGTAGTTAGAACTCTTACTCAGCGTGTCATGGGACTGATGAAAATAACGTAAGAGAAGCTGTGGCTGTTCTGCTTAAATATTATTCTAGTGTGTTTATGGTGCCCAATTGCTTGCAGAAATGTGAATAACAAAAAAGAAAAGTATTTTTAGTATCTTTTAGTAATCTGTATATAAAAAGACATAATTGTAGAATACAGTAAAAGATGCTTTTAGAGGTGAAGTATCTAAGTCTTGAATTGATTTGCTACTCTCATATGAAATGATGCATTTCGCATTAGTTAACTGAACTCAATCTGAAAATTTCCCAATCTGCCTATATTTGATTTTAGCTTGATTCACTTAAGCACAGGAATTTTTACTATTCTTGCAAGGGAGGAATAGCAGGGTTGATACTAGCAGAACAAACAAACAAATCCTTAGTCACTAAAAATAAGCTTTAAAGCACTCAACTTGCTTCTAGTGCTCCTAGAAAGGCACTTAGCGGTTCGTTTTTTGGCTTATCTGTCAAAGGGGAGGCTGCTCCTGCTGCTCCGAAACGTTTTCAAGTCTTGCTTTTTATCTTGGAGATGGTCTTACATGGAGCAGATGTGCTTGCTCAGATTTACAGTAGGTGTCCTCCAAAAGAGTCTTCTCCAAAAAGTGCTTCGAAGAACAGGAGTACACAGAACAGTTCTTCCGTAATTATTAACGTCTCTCACTTGACAATCACTAACTGAAATTCAGTAAGCCTAATGAAACCAGTGTTGAAGTACTGCAGGATGGAGTCTGTCCAGATACTGAGCTCTCACTTCTTAACGCTGAATAAACTCAGCTGCAAACGCAAATATTTCGTGGTTCCTGTGAAGTTTCTGAACTGCTAATCTAGCGAATCTTGAAGCTTTTTCATCATCTTTGATATAAAATGACGTTCGTGTTTCTTCTGTACTTCCTGATTAGTTCATGAAGTAGTGTTTTCTTCTCGGAATTGTAAAGAAAAAAAACTTGCAGCAATAAAAGTCCCTGCACTCTTTTCGGACTGCTAAGGAACCTGAAAGTGCGGTTTGGCTTTAAATGAAGAATCTGGCTGAAATGTGTCTTCTGGAATTACATCTCTGCCTTCTTCTCTGCCTTCTTCTCTGCCTTCTTCTCTGCCTTCTTCTCTGCCTTCTTCTCTGCCTTCTTCTCTGCCTTCTTCTCTGCCTTCTTCTCTGCATCATCTTGGGTATTCTTTGGAGAGGGTGTGTGCACATGTGTGAGATTCTTTTCCTACTGGGTAGATATCACAGATGTGTTGAAAACGTTCACTTCTGCCTTGGTATCGAGTTTTGTAATGGTTTGACCAGCTTGAGTTACGGGGTTTTGCACCTTTGCTACTGAGCTTTTTCTGGGCTGTGGGAAAGGGACCATTTACATGCAATACAAGGGCTGAAATTCAGTTATTTAATGGATATCCCTGAGTTGGAGCTACTTGCATGGACATAATTAAGCTGTTGCACTAGATCCTTGGGATTGGTGCACCCAGGTTTTTAAACTTCTGTTTCTGAAGAAACGGACTTTTATTAAACTGCGTTGAATAATCTGTGCCACATCAAGGTAATTTAAAAGAAGTGGTTGAGCAGTTGCGTGGGAACCAAACTACTTCATATAAACTAGAATTTCAAGTATGCTCATGAGAAACAGCTTTTGGAATAAAATAGTTTGCTATTTAATGAGAAAGTTTTCCCGCTTACATACCTCTGGATGCACACAGACATGTGAAGGATACCTATGTAAAAATATTGTTACTAATAGTGAGAATAAGTCCCAAAGCTACAGTAAGCAAATAATGCCTCTCCTGCCAATATTAAATATTTCACTGAACCAAAAAAAGCTTTTAAAGCCTCCAGTCAGTAGTAATCAAGTTCTACAATTAACACACAGTGAAGTAAAAGAAAGTCACGGGGAAAATTTTGTCCAAAAGCCTTAGCTTTTGGCCATTATTCATGATCACCAAGGCTTCAGGAAATGGCGTAAATAAGTGTGTCCCTTATGCTAAGAACTGCATAAATATCCGGTGATATTTGTTTGGCTGACATTGGTCATTTCTCTATTTTCCATTCTGTTTGCTCAACTTTCTGGGAAGCGTCCTAGTGCGAGTCAGAAAGCTCTGAGTGCTCGTTATTGATACGTGTTAGCAGTGATACAGTTCAGAACACTGGGGGCCAGAGTAAAGCTGAGAAGTCGGTGTTAATAGTGCCGTGTTTTGATAAACGCCCCTTGTAAAATCTGGCGAGTTGAAAATTCCTTTTTCTCATTTAAAATACATAATGGAAGTTGGAGGCAAAATTTCTTTTTAATTTTAAAACCAAAAGCAATGTTGTAATGTATAGCTGTTTGTACGGTTGTTATGTATGGTTTACCTTTTCATCACCTGTGGAATGGGGACAATCCCCAGACACGGGTTCTCTGCTTCTGCCCCCTCAAAACAAAACAGAGGGAGATGACGTTTCCAGTGCTGAGATGACAGGATGTGGCGGTTGCGTGTTGCTTCTTTAAAAAGGAAAAGCGCGAGTTTTAAAAACATGCATTAAAACCACATTTTATTTTTTTTAAATCCACATGTAGTCTTTAAAGCTTATAAGTGATCTTTTTCCAAAGGTGAAGAATGTCTTGTACAGTCTTTATATAGTATGCCCTATTCATTAGCATAATTGAGACCTTATAAGGATCTTAAGTTGAGGAAGATTTAGCCGAAATTCCCGTCAAGAAGTGCCTGAGACACGGGGTCTGACAAACCCCAGCTTGAACCTCGGCCATTTGAAATCTAATTTTAGAGCATTTTATTCAAGAGCCATTTTAAGGAAATGATGTGCTTTTCTTGACAATTCAAACAGAAGTTTCTATAGCAGGCAGCTGAGCAAGGGCTTTTCGGGGGCATTTAGAATCTAATTAACTGAAGCGGCCCAGTGCAGCTTAGGAGGTATCACCTATGTCTGCTTTTCCACACTTAGTATCAGGTGGAACCTTTGTCAGTTTGTAGAATATTTTTCAACGAACTTCTAAAGCTTCATTGGAAAAACAAAATTTATTCCTATCTGCTGCAAGAAGACTTGAGCTAGAGCACCTTACACCAAGAAAAGTGATGGGTTTTTTCCCTATGATTTTAGTTTCTTCAGGTGTTTTTTGACGTACTTGACTAGAAATTGATTCTTCTTGAGTAATAGCTGTGTTTTTGAGGAGTCAGCATCTTGGTATTTCAGTTTCAGAGATGAAATACTTCCTAGTTAAGTTAAAGCTGCCTGGCAAAACTTCATTCTGCCTCAGTGGTTTCTACTGTGGGAGACTGGAAGACGTCTTAAACCAAAATAATTAGCTGGTGCTGTGAAATAGTGTGTACATCTCTGTTTACAAAACCAAACCAACTGCATCTGCCCTACCCAAGGAAATAAGCAGTACAGCTTTGGAAACCAAAGGACAAACGTATCGCTCCTGGTTCACCTGTGGGAATGGAAAGAGTACGGCTTCAAAGCTGAGAGCTGCGCCAAGACGTTTTTGGTTATTTATTTAATACTTTGGTTAATGTAACAGAGCTGGTTTGGCCTAATCTCAACACTCAAATGATAAAAATGGATTGCTCTGCTCCTGAGACCCGCAGCAATGGTTTATAATGCCTAAAAGACGGGTACGCGCCCATTGTGTCCCTTGGGAACACAGAGGATCACTGTGTCTCTGGAGAAGCTCAGGAGGACACAGCACTTATCTCCCCACTTCAGATAACTTCACCTCTACAGCAGTTTACTTCATTTAGTCACTTTCTGTTTCTCTTTTCTATTTCCCTAGGAATTCTCTTTCCTTGTTTTTCTTTAATGCAGGACGTTTTCTGGGTTCCATATTGTCCAAGTGAACTTGCAGCATGTTTCTAAGTTTGCGTTATAAGTTATAAAGAGTTACTGGAGACACAGCCCAAGACAAACCGCTGTTCCCTCAGGGGATTTTTGACTTCTGAGACTGTATTTGCGTTCCTCCAGGTGATGATAATGGGAAGAAGGCGAACAACCCCAACCACTGTAACTGCATCATAGACCAAATCTTCACAGGCGGACTGCAGTCTGATGTTACCTGTCAAGTCTGCCAGTAAGTCATTTTTTTAATAATTCTGCTAATTTCTGTTCATTTCCTACTCTGCTTTGAAGCTGTAGACCCTCCAGTGCACCAGTGTACTGAATCTTCACTGAATACCAATGAAACACCAGCAAAATTCCAGCAAGACAAGAGCTGTTCAAATACAATATCAAGTAAATGCAATCAATTAGTAGCTAACTATCATATATTAAGACATAAAGCTACCTGGAAAGTATCACAGGCTTGTGGACATAAAGTTTTTATTAGTCTGTGAAAGGTTGTTCTTTTCTAAGTTAATGAGGAAAAGACTTCTATGATCTCTTTGGTTTTGAAAGTGTGTAATTGCCACTACGTTTGAAGAAAAAATCTGACACACAACTGTATTTTCCTTCAGTTGGGATCCTTGTGTGTCATCAGGAGAGGTTTTAAAGAGACTGATACTAATGTAATCTCAGGTACCAGCAAGTGAATGTTTTCCAGGAGTAAGGAAAAACGTATTTGTTGTTCTGCTCTGTGTGCTGGAGCAAGTTGGCTTCTCTTTCAAGATGTTTGGTGTTGCCATAGTGCAGAAGTCAGAGTTCTTGTTTTTTGTTCTATCTTGCATTCTTTATAATTCCACACGCTGTCCTGTGGATGGACTGTCGTGCTGGGCTTGTTTGGATCTGCTTTATTCTCTTTCCTGGAGAGATTTGCAGAAGACTTACTCTAAGGAACATATCAAATCTTGTTCTTTGCCTGGTAGAGCCACAGAATCCTTATATGATAATGAAAAGCTTGATGTGTTATGACACAATATTAGCGTTGAGGAAACTTCAACAAAAGAAGTTTTCTTGTGAAAAATTGACAACTTTTGCACAAACGAAGCTGGAAAAAAGGCAGAATGTTGTAGGCTTAATGAGACTATAGAGTGAAAGACACTGGTTTTAGAGGAAGAGGGAACTCAAAAAATAAGCAAGCATAACAAGAACAGGCAGAAAATGCTTCCGAACTAGGAGCTTAGACTGAAGTTCTGGAGTTCTCTTAAAAATGTAAACGCTGAAAGAAAATATTTGAGTCAATACAAGTAAAAAATTGGAGAAGCTTTTTTCCGTAGTGTAGCTGTTGGCTTGTCTTCAGCCGTCTTGCAGAGAAATCTGATGGAGAACATGCGCTGCTGCTTGATGCAGTTTTTCTTTGGCCTCTCAAATTCCAAATGCTGTAGGAGATGCTAATACGAATTGCAAAGCTTAATTCAGCGCATTACTGTACAGCAAACCGTCTTTCATGTGTTGACCAGAGAAACATGGTTCTAAACCAGTTGGATTGCACGTAGCTATCACCGTAGGTGTTAACTGGTTTATACTGGTCAGTAGTATGAGCAGTACCTTTATCTGAGTAACCCTGCTTGTTCACTTTGAGTCAGAGGGCTCCAGTGAGAATGTGTTATGTGCTTATATTTTGCATTTGGTATGTCACATACATTTCCTAAAACATAGGGCTTTTAAATATTCAGAAGAACAATCAGTTGTGGGAAAACACTCGGGAGCAACTCTATTTTCTGTCATCTTTGAGTGCCCTCTAGGGGTGATGTAGATCCCATAGTTCTTAAAAGAAAGTATCTGGCGTGTACCCTGAAATGAGAGAGACTGTTGATTTTACCTCCTTTAAACATGTACTAAGCTGCTTGCTTTTTCGTAGTGGCGTTTCCACAACGATAGACCCGTTCTGGGACATCAGTTTGGATTTGCCAGGCTCCTCCACCCCGTTCTGGCCGCTGAGTCCGGGGAGCGATGGCAGCGTCGTGAACGGGGAAAGCCACGTCTCGGGCACCACCACGCTCACAGACTGCTTGCGAAGGTATGAAATAAGGCAAACACAATCTTTGGTGAGGTCAAAAAGAATTTGGCTTCATTCTGTTCTCCAGGTGGCATCAAACAATGGGAGTAAATGATGCTTCATCTTGGCATTATCCCCAAACAACATTTTCTTTAATACATATTTTATTTTTTGTGTAAGGTGAGAACACTGAGAAGTCTCAGAGCAACAGTAGGTGTAACAAAAAGCAATCAAAACCAGTTGCCACACGACACAAAACCAAATTTTACGTTTGCTGCTCCTAGGCAATGTTATTTTAAAAGCTCACAACCACTAGTGTCTGTCTCTGTTCTTGGTTGTGTCAGCTAAGCAAGCACATAAAACAAGTTCACAATGCATTTAATACTTGTCCAAATTCAACTGTGAATCTGATTTTGCTCTACACAGAGCTGAGGGTCAGCTACTGCCAGTTTAGTTATGGGGATGGCATTAAGAATCAAAGAAATAGAGCTTTCAAAAAGAAAATACAATTTTAAGCAGGAAACTTAGACTTCTTGAAAACAATTAACTAGAGAGAATATTATGGCTTCATATACAGTTAACTTGGCGCTTTTAGCAGATCTAAAAGTCATCTTCTTGTGGCAAATGCAGATGTTTGTCAAAGATATTTGGCTGAGGAAGAGGTTATGTGTAGCCTGGGGCAAAGCTAATCTTCCTGAAATAAAAATTCACGGCCTCTGACATCTGATTTCTAACCTTCTTTATACTTTCAAGATCAATATTATTAAGAAAACAAGGGAATAAGTACAAATGAGAAGTTGCTGATGCAAGAATTCATCAAGAGGCAAAACCAATTGAATTTTGGTGGTTTTTCTTCAACGTGGGGATTAGTAGAATCAGGGAGAGATTATGATAGAGAAGGAGAAACATCCAAGTTCAAAGATGCTCTCAGAGAGTATGGATTTTGGAAAAAAGTTGAACTCTCATATAAAAAGAGGATGGGTCTAGGTTTTTACCCAAAAATTAACCAGCAGGTTGAATATTGGATTCAAACGAGGGAGGTGTGTAACTTCATGTCAACCAGCGTGGCCATACAACTTGAAGTTGGTTTGGAGAAGGAAGGAATGAGCAAGAATATTACAAAAACCAGAAGGATATAGGCATTCAGACAACATGAACAAATTTATAATCCTTTTTACAGATTTAAGAGAAAAGAGAAAAAAAAAATCAAAACCTAAAACCAGAGAATGGTGGTACATGGGCTGGGTAAAGGAAATCTTGTTAATCAAACAAGAGGCTGTGATGATAATTTAATCCTGGAGGCTGCATTGACCATGGACAGAATGAGGCAAGGTAGAGTTAGCAATGAGTGCATTAATGTAAAATGTCCAATTATATTTCAAAATATTTCATCTCAAAAGTCTTAGTTGTAAAGCAGCCTCTGGGGAGATGGTTTGTTTGCCCCATGGAAGTCTAAACTTGGAGGAAAAGACTTAGCAGTCCGTCCTCCTCGCCTTTTCTGTGCTGACAGTTTCTGAAAAAGTGAGAGATATTTTGCCTTAGCGAGAACATAGAGGTCGTATATTTTCTCTAAGCAGTTCCCTGTTCTGTAACGGTCTCTTCCTACAGCTCCCTTGGGCAGTTTTGTCTGAAATTTTTGAAAGGGATTTTTCTAGTTGTCAACACTTGGGTTTTCTTGGAAGATATCTGTGTTTTGAAAAGAGCTTTGTGTTTACAGCCCCTTCCATCTCGGAGCTTTGATCCCAGCCCTGGAGGGCTACAAACTAGAACAGTGTCCTGCGCATTGCATGCAGCTGAGCACAGAAGTCACGTCTTCTTGCTTCAGAACTTGTATATCAATGGTTTTGGTTTTGAAAACAAAAGGTTTTTGTTTTGCTTTCTGTATGAAAATCAGCTGTCCTGTTGCAGGAGATGAACAAGTATTTCGCTCCTTCCTCAGACACTGATGCATTTCAGCGCAGTGTTCCGAAGTGGAGCAATGAGAAATGTCAGATTTAGCTATCTGAACCAGAGCACTTTACATTATTATAGGTGTTGGGTTTTTTCCAAAATGACACTTAAAAGCCATGAACTCTGTCTCTTGTGGTGCCAGTGACCCATAAATAAAATGTGTTTTTCAGCCTATGTGGAAAATCGTCAGATCATTTTGTGCATCCCTTTGCTTTTTCATATTTTCTCAGGTTTACAAGGCCAGAACATCTAGGAAGCAGTGCCAAAATCAAATGTAGTGGTTGCCATAGCTACCAGGAATCTACCAAACAACTCACTATGAAGAAGTTACCCATTGTGGCCTGTTTTCATCTCAAAGTAAGTTATCACAGAATCACACAGAATCACAGAATGTTAGGGATTGGAAGGGACCTCAAAAGATCATCTAGTCCAATCCCCCTGCCGAAGCAGGACACCTAGGTGAGGTTACACAGGAAGGCGTCCAGGCGGGTTTTGAATGTCTCCAGAGAAGGAGACTCCACGACCTCCCTGGGCAGCCTGTTCCAGTGTTCCGTCACCCTCACTGAGAAGAAGTTTCTTCTCAAATTTAAGCGGAACCTCTTGTGTTCCAGCTTGAACCCATTACCCCTTGTCCTATCATTGTTTGCCACCGAGAAGAGCCTGGCTCCATCCTCGTGACACTCACCCTTTACATATTTATAAACACTAATAAGGTCACCCCTCAGTCTCCTCTTCTCCAAACTAAAGAGACCCAGCTCCCTCAGCCTTTCCTCGTAAGGGAGATGCTCCACTCCCTTAATCATCTTAGTTGCCCTACGCTGGACTCTCTCCAGCAGTTCCCTGTCCTTCTTGAACTGAGGGGCCCAGAACTGGACACAATATTCCAGATGTGGTCTCACCAGGGCAGAGTAGAGGGGAAGGAGGACCTCTCTCGATCTACTAACCACCCCCCTTCTAATACACCCCAGGATGCCATTGGCCTTCTTGGCCGCATGAGCACAGTGCTGGCTCATGGTCATCCTGCTGTCCACCAGGACCCCCAGGTCCCTTTCCCCTACACTGCTTTCTAACAGGTCATTCCCCAACCTATACTGGAACCTGGGGTTGTTCCTGCCCAGATGCAGGACCCTACACTTTCCCTTGTTATATTTCATCAAATTGTTCCCTGCCCAACTCTCCAGCCTGTCCAGGTCTCTCTGGATGGCAGCACAGCCCTCTGGCGTGTCAGCCACTCCTCCCAGTTTAGTGTCATCAGCAAACTTGCTGATAGTACACTCAATTCCCTCATCTAAATCGTTAATGAATATATTGAATAATATTGGCCCCAATACCGATCCTTGAGGCACTCCACTAGTTACCGGCCTCCAACTGGACCCTGCCCCATTGACTACGACTCTCTGGCTTCTTTCCTTCAGCCAGTTCCCAGTCCACCTCACTACCCAATCGTCCAGTCCACACTTCCTCAGCTTAGCCATCAGGATGCTGTGGGAGACCGTGTCAAATGCTTTGCTGAAGTCAAGGTAGACCACATCCACCGCTCTGCCATCATCCATCCACCTCGTTATTTCCTCATAAAAGGCTATGAGGTTGGTCAAGCATGACTTCCCCTTGGTGAAGCCATGTTGACTGCCCCTAATAACCCTCTTATCCTTGATATGCCTTGAGATGGCACCAAGGATAAGGTGTTCCATCAGTTTCCCAGGGATTGAGGTGAGGCTGACCGGTCTATAGTTACCCAGGTCCTCCTTCTTACCCTTTTTGAAGACTGGAGTGACATTTGCTTTCCTCCAGTCCTCAGGCACCTCTCCCGTTTCCCAAGACTTGGCAAAGATGATGGAAAGTGGTCCAGCAATGACTTCAGCCAGCTCCCTCAGCACCCTCGGGTGCATCCCATCTGGACCCATGGATTTATGGATGTCCAGGTTGCTTAATTGGTTTCTAACCCATTCCTCATCAACTAAGGCAATCTCCTCCATTGACTTGACTTCCACTGGGGTCTCAGCAGAACAGGACTCCTCAGGGCTTCCTCCGGCAGAGTAGACAGAGGCAAAGAACGCATTCAGTAGTTCTGCCTTCTCTGTATCTTCTGTCACCAGGGCACCCTCACCATTCAGTAGTGGGCCTACATTGCCTCTGGTGTTAGCTTTATCTGCCATGTATTTAAAGAAGCTCTTCCTGTTGTCCTTGACCCCTCTTGCCAGGCTTAACTCTAAGGAGGCCTTAGCTTTCCTCGTTGCCTCCCTACATGCTCTGACAACGGCCTTGTACTCTTCCCAAGTGGTCAGAGTTCACAAAGTTCACAAAGGGCTCAGGCAGAGCAGAGGGTGCGTATTCCTCTCTGAGAGGATGAGCTGCATTCCTGGATGTATCTTCTGGCTTTCACTGACTAATCTTTTCTGATGTAAACTAATGTAAAGAACAGCTTGCGTGCCCAGCTAGGCTTTTTTATTAAGATAGCATTACATTATCTATATTGCAGTATGTCTCTGAGAACGTAACTTGTCAGAATCTACAAACAAAATGGAAGTACAATAACTGAACCAGTGTAGAAACCAATCTCCAATAACACTCATCCTGCATGGTAAAATTTTTACCCTACACTTCGGCTGGGCCCAGCCCTTTGTAGAATCAGCCACCGTAGTAATTTAACTGCGTCTTTGATCTGCTTGAGCTTTTCAACTGCAGATCTAAGGTCTTGAGTGTCTCCTGGGACAGAATGGCAAAGTCTTCTCATTGCTAAGCAGCAACCGGTGACCACAGGCCTCAGCTTTTACTGTGGCCGGTGTTCCAAGAAACTGCTTATCTGATGATGGCACTAACATCATATAAGCTACGTTAAAGAAAAACAGCATTTTACCAGTGACCATAATGGCTGGGACAATCGTGCTTTCAGATGTTCACTTCAGATACTGCGCATTTTATTTTAGTTTAGTTTATTATTGTAGAGTAGTTGGCAAGATATACCTGGGTGATTCTGCTCTTTGGGCGAGTCAATGTGAATGTGCTCAACCCCTTTCCTACACTCAGTTCAGTATTTGTGTTATCCAGAATGACTGCATTTTTTTTTTAAAATAAATGGCTTTTCCTAAGTAATCGTGTTGTCCTGTCCATGCAAAATGCAAATTTCATTTCATTTCATGTTTAAAGCAAAAAAGAAACACAAAAGATAAGACTTACAGAAGTCTCAGCTTTTCACGTCGGGATCTGTTGCTAGGGAATTGTTATGGCACCACAATTGGAGAATAATTAACTTGAAGTGTAAATAGAGCAGAATTTCTGAGAAATGGGGAGAGAAGTTGCCTTTAAATAGAAGCTCATTCATCTCTTTCTGTTATTTGTTCCTGTTTCCATTTAATGTTCAATTGGGAAGGTGAGGAGAGGATGGTGGGTATAACAGTCTCCTTTTGGCGGAGGGACAAAGCTTTTTTATTGTCATAGTCCATTTTTGCCTTAATTTGAGTTGGTATTTCTGTGTAGGCTTGACTCCTGTCACTGGAGACGACTGGATGGGTGGATTAAGCGTGTGAATCTGATGGCAAGCTCTCATTGTCACCAGTTTTGGGTGCCCCTGTAGGCAGCAACCTAATATTTGAATAGTGTGTAGTACAAATGAACACAAGGTTGGGTAAAGGCTGTGTGTGCTGCCTCTGTTTAATACATTTTTTTTCTTAATGTCACTTGGGAATAAGTTTGTGTGTATAGGTGTTAAGGTAAACAATCTAATTAATACTGTATTTTTCCACCACTAATTGCAGTTTATTTTCCTGCTAGCGATACGTTAGCATTTACACAGGGGTTCCCAGCCCTGATAGTTGGTAGAAAGAAATCTGGGACTGTCCCTGGCTGCTAACTGCTAATATGCTGTCATGTTATTGTTCCTAAGCTTAGAACATATATGAAAGACACAAAACTTAGCCTTTCTCTAAAGAAAAAACAAAATTCTTCCGCTTTGTCTCCAGCGGTTTGAACACTCAGCCAAACTGAGGCGGAAGATCACTACGTATGTCTCGTTTCCGCTGGAGCTGGACATGACGCCATTCATGGCTTCCAGGTGGGTACCGAGTTCCAAACCCCCCAAAGACCTGGGCAGAACTGGTTACCAGTTCGTGCACGTGCATCGTGAAACATGGAACATCCTTGAATCGATGTTATGGAACAGTGTGTATAACAATCCTTCTGCCGTAAGCTTCTCCTTGAAATGTGTGTCTTTTCTAAACTAAGTTTTAGATAAACTATTGAATTTTGTGTGCCAGAAAAGGCTTTCTATTTAAACATGAATATTTTTTTGTTAAAGTGTGTTATGTTTCTGGTTGCACGTTAAATTTGTAGACTCAGATCTCTGCTTTGGTCCTGTCACCTGAGTGCCCACCAACCAGTCATCTTGTGTAATTAGACGGACCAGACGTAACCGAATGCCTAACCTAGTAATTCTGAAGTTAAAAAAAATCCTTACCCTTTATTCTTGCACATAGGCAAATCTGAGGGTTTTTCTGTTTCGTACATTCAACTTCTGTTTAGAGAATGCTACAAGAAGAAAATACATAGTCCGGATTAAAATAAAAGTTTCTAATTGGGATTTAAACAGAAACAGATTTCTCTCACTTCCCAGGTAGTGAAAGATGTGACATTTATACCAATATACCTTTATGAAAGGAATTTAATCAGTGCAGTCAACAAGTATTTGTCAGGTATTCCATTCAAATATACGAGAGGATATTCAAATCTAATTTATATTTGAAGCAATGGAGAAAGCCCCAAAATGTGGCATCTCTTAACACAGGAGCTCTATTTGATGCTAAAATTTCACTAGTAATTTCAAGCTTTGTCTGCCCTCCCGCCCCACACCAGAGAAAAGTAGATGCTGCTTCTTGAGGGAGAGAAAGGAGAGCCCTGAAGCTCTGTTAGCTAGTGTTATATTAAGAATATATAGATTTTGAGGCTTCCTTGTTCCTCTGTGGTGAATTCTCTCTGGATAGAATGGGCTCTGCTGATGAAAGGTTTCAAGCATAATGGAATATAGATGGGATAATCAGCAGGCATAACTCCGTAGTCTGAATTTCATCGGCTATGAAATCAACAGCGTAATCCTATTGCTGCTGTCAAAACGCAAAATGAATTTACAAGTCAGAGCCAGGATGATTGACCCATCACAGGATAAAGGATTGATGTAATTAGATATTTTTCCAGGTTTAAATTACAAATCTTTTCTTAACCTGTTTTTAAGCTTTTTAGATAGGACATTTGATGTAGACAGATCTGTATTTGCAGCGCCGAAGCCTTGACCGGGAGGAGAAATGGTGTTTCTTATGTAGCATTACTGTGAGAACAAATAAAGCACCTTTAGCATCCTAATCAGCAGCGCTTCTCTGCTGCTCAGCAGCGCTACGATTTTGAATAAGGACCTGGATTCAGCAACCAGGCTGTGTCGTGTAAAACCTGTTTCCTCGCTTTGGAAAGCCACCGCTTTAATTGACTGGATTTTTGTGTGTGTTGCAGTAAAGAGAGCAGAATGAACGGGCAGTACCAGCAGCCGACGGATAGTCTAAACAATGATAATAAGTAAGTGGTTCATTCCATGACTCCTGTTGTGCGATGTAGTTGGCTTCTAGATGGAGATACCGTGTCTGCTGTATATACTGCAGCGCAAAGTGCATTTCCATATTTGACAGCAAAGTCTGAACTGTTGCAAATTAAAGCTTCGTTCCCTACAATCACCTGCCCTTTCATGGTTTTGCAGCAGCTCACTTTCAGATCTGAAGGTGGTAACCCCAGCAATCGGTTCTTTCATTTGGCACTAAAAATTTCATTAAGAAACCAGAATCACACAATAGATTTTAAAAACTAGCTGACCAGTGCGGTTGTCATACAGGCAGATACCAGGCAGGTGTTACGTGTGGTCCTGTAGCAATTGATTTATTAGATTTATGGTGTTAATAGTGTTAGCAAAGATCTGGAAGAGAACACAACTGAGCTCTGTTGAGGTTTGCACATGATTTAAGTTGGAGAAGTTGTTAACAATGAAGAGGACTAGGCAAGGAGAGCAGAGACATCGGGGCTGCTTCGTAACAGCTGGGGCAATCCTAGAGCCCCCCACCTCGGAGCAGAGTGGTGTCCATCCAAACTGGATTAAAGGATTCCACTGGGAAAAGGGTGACTTGATAAATCAGTGGCTCCCTAGACAGCCAGCTGAACAGGTACCTTGTTGTGGCACCCCTGTGTCAGGAGCTCTGGGAATTTTCTGTAGGAGAACATCAAGTGAGATTAGAGAGATCATTTTACCGTTGTGCAGCTGTGTTCGTATCCCAGTTTTGAAGACAGCGTTTTTAAAAAGAGTTAAAGAGAGTGGAGAACATTTGACAAAGAGCCACAAGTATATTTAAGACTGGAAACAAAATCTTGCCTTAGAACGAAAGAGGAAAGGGGAGGGAAGGACCACTTGATTGGTATCTTTCTATGTTCAAGAATACCTCCTTTTCCATCCCCATACCTCAAATGCGTTTTTCTGATTCACTAGAGAAAGTAATTGAGGGAAGTAGAAGTCAGACTAGGTAATCAGTGGTCCTCTTTAGGAATACATCAATGTTGATGTATTTTAGAAGAAAACTCTTTGGTAGCCAGTATCGGTAAAGCTGACGGCTGTCATCAGACTGGAGCGTTGCAGTAATAGCAAGACAGAAAAAGAAAAATGTGTTCCTTTTCCCAGGGCAAGGCCGCTCTCCTCCCAGTTAGTATTAAGAGCTGGTGTTTTATTGAGGGGTCAGATCCTTTACTATTGCTACGAGTGTTTATGGAGGTGTCTGAAATGTCAGGGTTTTTTTCCCCGTTTGATCCGTGTGTTCATTAACTCTTTTCCACACCAGGTATTCCTTGTTTGCAGTAGTTAATCACCAGGGAACCTTGGAGAGCGGGCACTATACCAGCTTCATCCGGCAGCACAAGGACCAGTGGTTCAAGTGCGATGATGCCATTATCACCAAGGCTAGCATTAAGGACGTGCTAGACAGTGAAGGGTAAGTTGGGAACTGGGAAGGGGAAAGGAAATTTTGACCTTTGGGTTTTCCTTACTTATAGCTAGAAGACCCTTTCATCATAGAGAAGACTTAATTTTTTCTCTTTGAGTATCTAATGGCTGTGACTGGTGCTCATGTCCGAACTCTTTCTTGCTCTAATAGAAGGGACTCTGAAAACCAAAGTTATATGATCATCCAGTATTGACCTCCATGACACAATCCAGTCTTTGTCCACAGAACCGTTGGATTACTTTGTGTAAAGGACTTGAAGAAAAGCTGTTCAGAAAATACTGTGAACCAGGGTTGCGAGGCTATATGGGAGGCAGGTATAGAACAGCAGCTGTTTCGTAGCTCATGGCTTTAAATTGATTTCAGATTGACATTATGGTTTCAGATATTTGCATTAGACAAGTATTGGGAGTGCAGAGCAGTAGTTTGCAAGGGAGGCACCTTGGTGTTCCTCATTTGAGGGAAGCTTTGGGGACCAGTATATATTCTGAGAATAAGGTAACTTAAAATCTGAAGTTGTCATTTTGCATCTTCAACCGTGGACTCGGAACTGGAAAGATAAGCCTTTATTGTTCTTGCGTTAATTATTCCTGACATTTCCATGGGTTGCTGCAGGCGCAGATGTTCAGTTTGTAATTTTATTCTAACAGATTTCTCATTTTATCATTCTTTTTGAACTTCAACCAGGAAGTAAAAAAAAAAAAAAAAAATCTGTCCTATAATATCTGAATGTTATTGTTAAATGGTTTGACAAGGTAACTTGTGCTTTGAGGTCAGCAGAAAAATGAGTGTTCTTTCCTTCAAAAACAAGCGGCTGGCTCTGGTCCTCGGCTGGGGTATGTCTGGAAGAAGCTGCCCTAGGCAAGGAGAGAACATGCGACACGACTGCTGCCCATCGCCTCGTTACGGGCTGCTTTGAGCTCCATTTCCCTGGTTCAGATAAAGACTGACACTAAAGCAGATCTGCATTGTGTAAGGGAAGCTGCACGGGGCATGAGACGGAAGGATAATAATTGCAAAGTCTCAAAAGTGCATGGAAGTGTTTTAAGAGTCATGCGGTGAGAAGAGCAGGTAGAGATGAGTCCAGTTCCCTCCGACATGCAACTGCTTGAGGGCTGGGCACCCTTATGTAGCAGTACACATAGAGTAATTAAGGCCAGGAAGAATTTCATCTTATTAAAACACCAGATTTGAGTACAGATTGAGACATTAGATATTTGAGTTGGATTTGGCTGGGATGCGAGTTTTCACCCACATGCCTGGTTCTTCATTTTCCTTCTCTAACAGTAAATGGCAGACAGTTTGCAGTAATCCTGATGCTTTGGTAATGTGACCCTAAAGCAGCACTTGCATATTAAAGCACCTCTGTTGTATTTTGTGTCATGAGAGTGTTCAATAGATGCCACCTGTCTGGCCAGCAATGTGGTCTCATCTTGCGGAGCTTTCAGGTTCTAAGTAAATTGTGCAACAAGAGGGTTTGACTGTTTGATGTACAACTGTTCCCTTTCCTGCGTCCTTGGTAAAATGATTTCAGCTGGCTTCCCTCCTCACCCATGGTTACTGTAGAGAACTGGAATTGCTTCAAATTGAAAAGAAAAACAAAACTAATAGTCCTCATTTTTTATGATTGCATCAATGGAAATACTGATCTGCTCCAACGCCGAGCAGAAAGCTGAAACTCTACCTCTGCTTTCTTGCAGATATTTGCTGTTCTATCACAAGCAGTTCCTGGAGTATGAATAGCCTTATCCAGCAGCTTGTCAGATATAAACAAGGAAGAAAATAAGCAAGCCTTCTGAATCGACACACAAACCTACCTGAAATGAAAAGACGCATTAAAAACCAACTAGCACTGAGCTGTAACAGGACCTACTTGACACTGACTCAAAGCCTGAGGAGTAAGAAATGAACAATGTCCAACGTGTACGCAATCCCGCGAGGACTGAAAGGGGGGAAAAAAAAAGAGGCTGCAGTCAGTCACTTAACAGAGGAAATATAAAATGAATGCTCTGGGTGGGGGAAATGGGAGCAGAGGAGTCCGGGCACTGGTACATCTCCTACGTTCCTCCAAAATGTGTGTGGGAAGGCAAAGGGTTGGTTATACCCTCATCTCCATAAAGCATCTTCTCCATTTGGTGCTTCAGCTCCAACGACCAATCATATAACAGTTAAAATTTAACAATCCAAGCCCATTTTTTTATGCATATGGGTCTGAACGCAGTAGAGTGGAGGAGGAAGGGATGATACACCTAAAGGACTTTGCAAGTATCTTTTTATTTGTGAATTTTAGTTATTAAATAAATACAGTATGAAACTATTAGGCTCTTTTTTTTTCAACAACCGTAAAAGAAACCCTGGATTGTGGAACTGAAGCTGCAGTGCTCAGACAGGTTTTGAAGCATGCCTGCTTGCCCAGGTAACATTCAACGCCATTGGACTGCTCATCAAAAGCATTAGCACAGATTCTTTTCTGTTTGAGCCCTTTTTTGTTTTGTTTTCTATAAATAGCTATTTTCTTAATTTTTTTTTCCTTTTATTCCCTTTTTTCACGAGAATGAAATTCATAAATGCAACCATCAGTAAAAATGAATGAATTGGCGTGTTTATACTGTAAGAGTGGTCTCGGTTCTTTTTTTTTTTTTTTAATGTGCATGAGTTTGAATTTCTCAAAATTGCTTGTTTTGTTGTTGCTCGTTTTGGTTGGTTTGTTGAGGTTTTTTTAAATTTTATTTCTCCTGCTGCCTTCCAAAGCCGTATATATGATACTTCTGGGGGGCGGGGGGGGCTGGAAAAAACCCTCAGTATTGACAAATGTACCATCTGTTAGAAACGGTTGCTGCTGGGGGGCAGCACCGAGCGATGGATCTGCTGCTATTGAGCACTTCTGCAGTGCGCTGGGGTTTTAAGTAAACACCACGTTTTCCTGGTATTTGCTGGGCTGGTGTTGGTTCCTTGTGTCCTCCCGCATGGATTATTAACTCCTCACGTACTCTTCTCCTTGCAGCAGCGCAGCCGCCGTGTTGGTGTCCGCACCAGCTGACTCGTGCCTTGTCGCAAATGCAGTTTTTGCTCCTTTTTTCCCCGAGAAAACCGTTCAGAACGCAGAGGTGGAAAAAAGCAAAAATAGCTGCTTTTCTTCGCCTCCCTTCCTTATGGAGCCGGCAGGGAGCTACGCGTAAGAGTTTCTTATGAATTGGTCTAAGAGCCGCACCAGGAAGGTCATTGAGCTCTGTGTGTGTATCCAGATAACCATTCTGCAATTTAGCGGTGTGGATGGCTCGAACCTTTCAGATTGTGCTCTAGAAATGAGTTACAGGTATTTAACCCGCCCGAGAGGTGGAAAGCAGTCTGATAAACAGAAGAAATAGGAGGAGAATAAGGGCAGTGGGTTTGTTTGTTTTTTAAATGAGCATCTTACAAGAGCAGCTGAACAAAAGGATGGTGGGATTGCGTTTGATTTGTACACGAACTGGAAGAGTACGAGGCGGTTTTGTACATCAAGAGATTTCTGCGGCAGGGGAGGAACAAGGGGCAACTAATTGAAGCACCCTGCATACCAAATCAGACATAAAAAATGTACCGTACGGTGTGGGAGTTGCCTCGGCAGCCTGATTTCTGCAGAAGCGATCGCGCACTCTGCTTTTGTAACCTGTCTTCCTCTCGTCACGCTTCCAATAATTCCCCATTGTAATTGGGTGCTGCAAGATTTAACCTGAGCGTTCTTGTCGCAAAACGAAACGTTGCTGGAGAAATGCAGGTGGAAGGGTGCACCCGCCAGACTGGGGGGTCCCTCCCTCCCCGAATCGCTTTCGTGCAGATGCTCGGTGACGCTTTTCTGCTGCGTTTTAATAATGCAGAGCTTGCAGCGGGAGCCGCGGATCAGCTCTCGCTGTTCCCAGGGCTGCCGTTGCCCGGTCCCGTGCGTGGCGGGCAGTGCCGCCCTGTGGGGATGCTGTGTCTGCTGTGCCTGCTCACAGCCTTCGCCTCATTTTCCTTTTTCCCCCTTTTTTTTTGGCGCTGGAGCCTGAACAAATGAATTCTGTCTTTCCCTAACAACGCACTTGGCCACCGGAGCTAATGCAGTCTGCTTTGTTAATCCTTTAGAAACAGATTGCTTAGGGACGAGGCCAGCCGTATAAATCAACCTTCATTTATTTTATTTTCCCCCTCTCGTGCGAGGCTGGTGAACAGAGCTGTGCTCTCTGCAGCTGCACCGGCGCAGATGGTTTTCGGTGGGAGATTGCAGCGTTGTGCTTTCAAAAGCAGAATTCCTGCTGTATTAAAAGCTCTCATTCTCTTCTCACCCCCTCCCTGAACCGTACCAGCCGCGTTTCCATTTCCAGCGGCGGTAAATCAGCGCAGGTTGCTCGGGGAGGAGAGAGCATTTCCCTTTACCCATAAAAAATGGAAGAGCAGCCGCTGCCGTACGGGCGGCACTGCCCCTCGTGATGCTTTTTCTCAAAACGCAGCTTTTTCTTACCCTTCATCTCAGAAGCAGCCGCGCAGCTCACCCGCTGCGTTTATTCCCTGCAGAACCGGGAGGTTTCTCTGCTCGGAAATCTCTTCAAATCACCTTTAGGAAAGCGCAGAACGCCTCGCTGTGCTGTAAGACGCTATCGAAGGGCACTGAAAAGCAGCTGCCTCCGAGTTCCCCTGCAGACCCCCCTCATTTCGGGGAGCGGTTTGAGGTTGATTTGTTGATTTTTGAGGTACGGTTGTATCAGCAGAGCTTGGTTTGTTGCAAGGAAGCATCTGCAGAAATGGCTGAAAACAAGGACTGGTGTGGTGGTGCAGGCTAACGTTGGAGTGTATGTTCTGTTACCCACCAGCAGTGAACACAGCTCTGCACGGGCACAAAAATAGCCAGAAAATGACTTTAGATATAATATTTTCTTGTCCCTTAACCAGAGATAAAGCTTTACCTCCTGCCGCCGCCTAATGAAAACCTGAGCAAAAGCAGGAATGTGAGAGTTGAATACACCCCCAGGTGGATGCTCTTGCTGGAAAGTCTGTGCCCGTAATTCCACGTAGTTTAACTTGTCCCAGCTGTGCCTGTGTCCTGCACTTAGTCCCTGTATATTCAGAGCGATGTCTCCATCAGGGCTGTTGGCCAGCGAGACCAAACCCATCGATTCCTCTGGGTTCTCCAGACATCTAACAGTTGTACCTGGGAGCCTGTATACTGTTTTTCGCTGCTGTTGTGTTCAGGTTGTTACCTTTTGTACTCTATAACAATAGTTCTGTTCCCTGGAGGACGGGAGGGCACATCTGTGAGGGCGAGGAATGCTCCTCTCTTGTGTATCGGGGCTGGAGGGAAGTTTTTGGGTTCTGATGAGCATTTTCCCCAGTTTCTGGGACACGGGTTGTGTGGTGACAGGAGGGACGTCCCTCCCAGGCCAGCTGGAGCAGGAGCTGCTGGTCACCATTGCCTGCGGGGTGAGCTCTGGTGCGCGCTGCCATAAATGTTTCCCTAAAAGCTTCTCGTCTGAATAATTGATGCCTCTTGATCCTCAAGAGATGCCCTGATTGCAGAACTGGTGGCACATACTCCCTTATTTCTATCCTGTTTTTAAATAAGGTTCTGAATCTCTTTGCACAAGTAGCGTGGCTGGGGGTGCCCATGGGTGACGATCACCCCATCCCAGAGGTGACACTCAAATGGCCACATGTCCCCAGCGCTGCCCGCGGGAGCTCCGTGCTGGGAAGGGGCAGCGTGATGAGGCATCTTGTCTGCCGATGGGGGTTTTCCATCTCCTGGAGCCCCCGTCCTTGCTGGAAAACTCTTGTGCAGAGGTGGGTACGAGGAGCTGACGGAGAACAGGGACAGGACAAGAGGCTGAGGGAGGTGGAGGAGATTGAGTGGAAACCCACCGGGAGAACAAAGGGTGCAGGAGACAAAAGGCAGAGCAAGAGCAGATGCCGAAAGACGGTGGGAGGACAAGAAAGACTAAGGCCAAGCTGGAACAAACAGAAACAGACTGGGGGACTCTGATGTAGAGATCAGTCTGTGCAAAGATGCAGGAAGAGTGGAGGCTGAGCACATCTGGAGGTCAAGGTGGTTTTGGGGGCCAAAAGACTTTTGGAGGTTTGGAGGAATTGGGGTGCTGATGATGCTACAGTGTTTGAGGCCACGGTGTTGGTGACAATGGGAGCCGAGGCCGTGGGGCAGGAGGCCACAGGACTGGAGACCCAGAAGCCACAGGAACCAATACTGTGAGAGCAGAGGCCATTGGAGCCGATTGCACAGGAGGGAAACAACAGGAGCTGAGGCTGTGGAAGGTGATGCTGTGGAGATGGAGGCCCTGGGGTGGCCTCGTGAGAGGAGATGCCAAGGGGAGCTGGAGGCCGAGAGGGTCTTCGGGTTGAGAGAGCACAGCCGGGGTCTGTGTTCTGTTCTCCCCACACGTGGGTAGGCCCTTGCTCTCCCCATCCCTCCGTGGGGTGGTGGCCCTCAGGGCTGACCCCTTTAAGTAAAAGAGATTTTGGTTTTGAAAAGGCTTATTTTTCTCCCCTTGAATGTGAATGCAGCACAATACAAAACTCATCCCTCGTGCTACAGCTTCGCTGAACAGAGGAAAGAGATGAAAGGCAGCACACAACAAGGTGGAGAATTGCCAGGTTGGTTCCTGGGGCAGTTCAAGACAGCAAAACTTTGTCTCATTGTTGGACCAGCTCTTGGGCCAACATGTGAGCTCTTAGTCCTCACCTTAAACCCCCTCTTGCACTTTCTCCTTCCAATAGGTTTCACGTGGTCCTGATGCCTTTCTGCTTTGTGACCATCACACATCACTCACAGCGCAGGAGTAATTTCTCACCAAGCAAAATGTTCCTATACTCTCCTTTAGTGAAAATGAGAACTTCAAGTTATGTTTTGAAACCCATATTTTTCTACAGTAGCTTTCAAAGCCAGGTCAGATAAAAATCTTCCCTCAAAGCAGCTGTATCTCGAGCTGGTTCATCACTTTTACCAGCCATTTTGAGTAACCCAGACCAGGTGTACATAAATCCAGTCTTTAGGAAAGTTCTCAGCCTTAGAGGAGTTTTCACGTTTAAACCCAATTCCACTGGGGGTTTTGGTGCCTGTCCCAGCTCCTCCCGTGCAGCATCGTGTCCTGTCACAAGGCAGAGCTTTGCCATCATCCCTGACCCATCCTTTCATCCCAATCAGCATTGAAAGTTGGTGGTGGAGCTTTCCACGTTGTGTCTCAAAGTCAGAAAACGCTCCTCTTGAGAGCACGGCGCTGGCATTCAGTGGTCATCATAACTTCCAGGAGTGACTTCTTGGGGCTGAGTCCGTGTCCGAGATGCTCACAGCTCTGCTTGTGTTACACGGCAGCAGGGAAAGACGTGCTGATGAAAACCCCCAAGGAGACGTCGCTCCTCGAAGCCGGGATGCACGGAGGGGTCTGCAGAGGCCGTGTCGGAGGATGAAGATGCGGTTGAATGGGAAGCAACTTCTGTCACTGGGAGTGCGCAAGAATAAGGAGAATTTTGTTTCCCGAGTGGAAGAAGACAGCGCTTTGTGTATCAACAGCGCTTTGTGTATCAACAGCGCTGTCTGTAGCCTGCAGGCCTTGGGCAAAGACCAGGCCGGGTCTGCTGTTCCTGGGAGAAGCTGCTACAGTCACTGGAAACAGAGGGTGAAGCAACTGTGTTTGGGGGCAGAGGGAAGGTCCCCCCTGTCTGATCCTGTGCAGAAACATTCACCACGGTCACGCCATGGGCGTCTTCTCTTGTGAAGGAGAACAGATGATTTTGAAGTGGCCGTCGTCGGGGCTGGGAACGGCCCCGGCGCTTCCCGTGCTGCGTATCCCGCTGTGAGGGGGAGCAGCGGCTCTTTCCCCCGTGTGACAGGAGGAGCTGTGACACCGTTTGGTTTCTTGTATGGCGGAGCCGTGTCCGGGGAAGCAGAAGCCACAGGTTTCCACCGGCTCTGGGACCCTGATGCCGGTGCATCCATCACCAACGCTGCCCGCTTCCACCAGACGATCTGCAAATAAACCGTGTGTGTCAGCGTGAGGGTTTTTAGGAGCACCTTTTACACAGAAAACGCTTTGCAGTGCTGCACTAGAGCCTATAAAGGGCCAGGCCTGGAACTGGAGAGGACACCCACATCCTTTGATAAAGCCCACGGCACTGTGTGTTGTACGTAAGGCATCATCTATGTGCTTGCATATGATCCGAGCTGGAACAGCTCTGCTGGGAGGGCAGGCTGAGAGGGTTGGGGTGTTCAGCTGGAGAAGAGAAGCTCTGGGGAGACCTTATTGCAGCCTTTCAGTGCTTAAAAGGGGCCCATGAGAAAGACGGGGACAGACTTTTGAGCAGGGCCTGTTGTGATGGGACAAGGGGTGATGGTTTTAAACTAAAGGAGGGAGATTCAGGCTGGACATGAGGAAGGAATTTTTTGTATGATAAGAGTGGTAAAACACTGGCCCAGGTTTCCCAGAGAGGTGGTGGCTGAACCATCCCTGGAGACATCCCAGGCCAGGCTGGACGGGGCTCTGAGCAACCTGAGCTGGTGAAGATGTCCCTGTCATGGCAGGGGGGGCACTGGATGAGCTGGGAAGGTCCCTTCAACCCAAACTATTCTGTGATTCTGTTGCAGTACGTGCTAACCTGCCCACCACGAGCTCCCCATCCTCTCCCAGTGCTCCCAGTGCCCCCAGCACTCACCTTTGCAGGAATCCTCCCTGCGGTGGCAGGTCCCAGCGCTGGCCGGGCAGGTCACCACCTCTCCCTTCCTCCGCAGGTGAGTCCAGCCCAGGAGCAGGGAGCAGACGAGGGCGCAGAGGCAGAGCCCCAGCAGCAGATAAACCACCAGCCACGGCTCCTGCTCCCCGCACACCTTCTGCTCCAGCACGGCCGCGGGTGCCGGGGACGTCCCCAGGGCGGCGGGCGCAGGGGGGGTGGCCAGCAGGGCCCCCGCTGTGGGCCAGGCAGAGACAGGTGTGCTTAGAAACCCTTCAGGTACCTGCTTCACACTATTGACTTTTTGATAGGGAAAGGGTGTTGCTAATAGCACTCTACTTGGGAAGAATTGGAACACCCCCTCTGCTTGCATGGCTCTTCAACAGAGAGGTGGAGGAGGAACCTTCCCACCCTCTGCTCTTCTCCAGGGATCACCTCTGAACCCCAGTGTGGGAATTGCAGATCACAGGGAAAAATGTGGGAAATGCAACCGCTGCCCCTGGCTGGTAGAGCCGAAGGACAGGTCTGTAGAACACCGACACGCGAAAGGGAAAACACGCTGTGCGATGGAGAAAGCAGGAGAGAGGCGGCCGCCCTGCTTTGCTTCTCCCCGGTCCCAGTGGAGTGAGATTGGGGTTTGCTGCCCCTTCCCCAGCTTTGCTCCCAAAACCCGGCTCCTCTTCCAGCCCAGCCCAGGGGGTCCTGCCCCACGTCCCTGCTCTGCCCCCCTTGTATTCAGCCTTACTTTCGCAGGATGTGGCGCATTGCTTCGGGTGCTGCCCGCACACTGTGCTGCAGCTGATGCAATTCTTCAGGAGCTCGTCGTAGTAGAAGCCGGGTCTCCTGTTGCAGTCCATGGACTCTGCGGGACAGGAGGGAGGCGAACGCGGTGTCCTGAGCGCGTTCTCCTCCACCCCGTCACTGAAGCAGGAGGATCCCAAACCGCTGCCCTCCCACCACCCCGTGCTGGGGTTCCTGTGCGGATGAGCCCACGGCTGCGCTGAACACGCTCACGGCTCCGATGGGCGTAGAACAAGACCTGCCCACGGCTGTGAGTGTTGAAAACTCTCCAGGGCTGGCAGGGTGACAGATCCACGGGATCTGTGCTGGTGTTTGGTCCTACGAGGCTGAGAGAGTTGGGGTTCTTCAGCCTGGAGAAGACTCCAGGGAAACCTTAGAGCAGCCTCCAGTACACAAACGGGACCCACAGGGAAGCTGGAGAGGGACTTTTTACAAGGATGTGTAGCTGTAGGACAAGGGGTGATGGCTTTAAATTGAAAGAGAGGAGATTTAGATGAGATATAAGGATGAAATTCTCCCCCATGAGGGTGGTGAGGCCCTGGAACAGGCTGCACAGAGCAGCTGTGGATGCCCCATCCCTGGGAGGGTTCAAGGTCGGGTTGGATGGGGCTTGGAACAACCTGGTCTGGTGGAAAATGTCCCTGCTCATGGCAGGGGGGTGGAACGAGGTGACCTTTAAGGTCTCATCCTATGATTCCGTGGTAAACACTGGGTAAAGCACGTGCTGGCAACTGCGTGGGGAGGGGCCGCAGCCAGACACGTGCAGCTGTACCCGCCTGCGCCAGTGAGCTCCCGGCTGCTGCTCTTAGAGCTTCTGCTGCCCTGGGGCTTGCACGGATCTTTGGGACACACCAAAACCTGCCTGAGCGCTGGCTCGGGGCCCCAGGGACGGCATCTCCTCCAGGGGGAGACGGGACTTGTCACAGCACGCGGGGCTGTGTCCCCTGGGCCCCAGGACAGGGTGCAGCGGTGCTGACCGCAGCTCCCGGGGAGGGAAGGGGCCGTGCAGGGGGTTTGGGTGCAAAGTGCATCTCTGGCTCTTCCTCACCTGTTACCACCACACCTTGGTGCCTACCCCAGCACAGGGCTCACAGTTCAGCCTTGCGAACCCAGAGCTTGAGTTTATAATTATCCACATCGACTGAACTTGATGTATCTTGAGGCCCTGCCCTTGGGAGGGTCACCGATGGGGCATGTATATGAGTGCTGATGCAGCTCTGGGAATCATAGAGTTGTTTCGGCTGGAAAAGACATTAAGATCATCGAGTCCAACTGTTCCCCCACCCCTGGCACTGCCCCATGTCCTGAGAACCTCATCTCCGTCTGTCCAACCCCTCCAGGGATGGGGACTCCAGCACTGCCCTGGGCAGCCTGTTCCAATGCCCAACAACCCTTTCCGGGAGGAAATTTTTCCTAATATCCAATCTAAACCTCCCCTGGTGCACCCAGAAAGGAAGAGTACAAAGATGTGGACGACTTGATCCCGGTCTGTGCTGAGCTGCTGCCAGACCCAGCCCATCACTGAGGCGCTCACGTTCCCCAGCGTTTTAGGCTCAGATCTCTGTTAGGCCGAGCTCCCTGTGGCTCATCCCCGGTCCCGCTCTGCCCCGTGGCCGCCTGCTGCGTCCCGGCCCAGGCGGCGTCCCCACGACGCCGGCACTCACCGCACAGGGCCGCGCACCTCCTGACGCTGTGCCGGCCGCACGCGAGGCTGCAGGGGATGCACTGGCAGACGAGGGTGTCCCAGTACTGCTGGTCGGTGCAGTTGTTCATGGCATCCCCCCCGACGGGCGGCCCATCCATGGCTGCAGAACAGGAGGGCGGGAGATGTGAGGTGGCCACCACGGGGCTGGGACCGTGAGCCCTTGCAGGGGGGTGCGCAGCTGTTCCCCAGCCCTCTCTGGTCCTAGGCTTGGGCTAGAGCGTGCAGTAAAACCTGCTTCAGGCTTAGCAAACTCTTCAGATCATCACCCTACATGGGCATGTCCTGTGCCGGTCCCTGGGGACACGCAGGGAGGTCACCCTGGCTCTTAGGTGGCCCCGTGCTGTGCCCTGAGGGTCTGGGGATGCACAAAACTGCCCATGGGAACAAGAATGGTGGGAACCGCCCCTGTCTTTATGTGGTTTTTTTCTGAAAATAACAGAAATAGGACCAGAATGACCACTGGCAACATCTTCTGGAACAACTTTTAGTTCTGGAAACTTCTGAATCCCTCTGTAGCGTCGGGGCGGTTTGTGCCATCCTGTGTGTCATTTCTGATGTCTGCCTTTGGTGGTCTGGCATCATAATGAAACTCTATTCTGTAAAAACTTGATTTTGTAAAAAAATGCGTCAGACTCCCCTGAGCAGCAGCAGGAGGGAGGTGTCCCGGGAGAGCTCTGAGTGCTGGTTTAACCCCTGCCAGCCCAGACACGTGGTGTGGGCGTGTTCGTGTCCCCACGAGTTCGTTCCATCCTCCTCTGCCACCGCGAGCCCTGTGCTGGACATGAGGCCAAAGGCACAGGAGCGAGGCATTGGCTGCAGCCCTCAGCCGCACAAAAATCCAGCCAACAGCTTACAATTTAAACAATCGGCTTGCTAACGAGCATTTCCTTGTTAGCAGCTGAAATATTTGTGCATGTCCCCATCTTTGGGTGCTGCACATCTCTGCCTGCAGCCTGTGCCACTGCAGGGTTTGGCCTTGGAGGCAACGCAAGTGATGGCCGTGCCTTTGCTGCCAGTGTGCCGTGCCGTGCTGTGCTGCACACGGGGGCTGCAGCAAACTCGACAGAGCAAGTGCAGGAATCACTAACCAGCGTGAGTGTGGCTGCGGTGGAAATGTGCCATTTGCTGACCGAGAGGGCCCGCGGGCGACCGCATCCCCCTGCGGAGCTGCAGCTGTTTCCTCCCAGCGCTGACAGGAGCCGGAAGGTTTAAAACCCCCCGATACCGCAGCACAACGTGGGCCTCTGCACGTTGCCTCAGCCGGAGCTTCTGCACCGCAGCCGTTGCAAAGCCAAACTTTGATTTTTATAGAGAAAACTCACTGTGGGGGTCTCTCCTTCTCTCTACTATGTGGGCAGTCGGGGTAAATCCACTCTGCACAAGGATGCTGGCCCTATAGTCCCAGTCGTTCAATTAACATTGCTATAAAATTAAATAATCGCTTTTCAGCAAGCTGATTGAAGACATTCCCCAGGGCAGAGTGAAGCTCAGGCTGATGGTCTCCTCACATGCTCTTTGTGCCCAAAGAGAAGAAAGAGAAGACCCCTGGGAATGCTGGTGACCCCTGGGGTCAGTGGTGACCCCTGGAGATGTTGGTGACCTCTGGAGATGTTGGTGACCTCTGGGGATGGTGTGAGCCCTGGGGATGGTGTGAGCCCTGGGGATGGTGTAAGTCCGGCCACCCTTGGGTGATGGTGGGGGATAACTGCATGGGAAATGGAGATTTGGGGCTGTGTCTAAGCTGGGGGGCTGCAGGCTGGGCAGCTCCTTCCCTGCTGCTGCTCAGGTAGATCCCAACCGGGTGTTTGGCCCCATGTAGGAAAAATCCTGCCCGATGGCCGAGCTTCCCGGGAGCCTCAAGGTGTGCGCGGTGCTCCCAGCGTGGTGCGGCCAGACTTGCAAACCTGCGCTTGCCAGCAGAGCAGGGTGAGTCTCCCCCTCTGCCCCCGCACCAGGGACCGGCACCCCAAACTCCCCTGTGCACCCCTCATCCGAAGCATTGGGCGAGCATTTCCTCTGCAGCCCCGCGGCACCGAGCGTCCTCAGCAGGGTGGAAACCCTTTGTGGTGGCTCCGCTCCTCAGCGAGAGCCCGGGGGGACCCTCTGCTCCCGACCAGCGCTCTGGAAATGTCACCGTGACCCCGAGCCCTCGCACCGATGAGCCCCTCACCCCCATCTCCCCACACAGCCCCTCCACGGGGTAACTCACGTTTGACTCTCCTGCAGCATCTAATCCCCCTCGGCTCCCGCCATCGCACCGCGAGCTCCAGCCCCGAGCCCGTGCATCGCTCGGCAGGTTTATTATTAGAGATCGATTTGATTAATGCCTGGGCCATGCGTTTCCTGGGGTTTCCCCTTATCCCTTCGATGCAAATCACTCATAAGCACAGCACATTGCATTGGCTCGCTGGGCGTCCCTGGGCTGCCAAGGGCTCGGGGAGGGACATTGTGGGGCCGTGTGTCACACAGGGAGGGGTGTCCTGGGCCTGGGGGCCACGTTGCAGAGGGGCTGGTAGGGGTGGGGGCTCTGCAGCACCTGGCCTCACACTGCCTGGCTGCAGGGGGGTGATTTGTTCTGCAGAGAAGGAGGTTTTACTCTGTAGAGGAAAGAGTTATCGCAGGTCAGGAGAGCTGGCGGGTGACACTGGGGTTGTTGCTTTCCTGGGCTTTGCTGTGTCAGAGCAAGACAAAGGGGATGTCGCTGCGTGGAGCTGCAGGTAGAGAGGAACAAGTGTCCCTTCTTGTGGGTCTGTGTCACATAGCCCTGTGTGTAACATCCTGCTGATGCCACGTGGCATGGGGTGCTGGTCACCCTCACCTGCAGGGACCGAGCATCGCGCTGTGCACCCGTCCGATCCCCGTCTGCGGGGGTCAGCCCACCCCACCGGTGTGTCCCCTGCTCACAGCACACAGAGCATCTCATGATGGGATGAGAGGAAACAGCCCCAGGTTGCACCAAGAGAGGTTTAAATTGGATCTGGGGAATAATTTCTTCCCCAAAGGGCTGTGGGGCATTGGAACAGGCTGCCCAGGGCAGTGGTGGGGTCACCATCCCTGGAGGGCTTGAAAAGACGGAGATGAGGTTCTCAGGACATGGGGCAGTGCCAGGGGTGGGTTATGGTTGGACTCGATGATCTAGAGAGTGTCCTCCAACCAAAATGATTCTATGGCCCCCAGTAAGATGCTTCGAACAGTGCTTTTCTCTGGTGCACCCATCGCCCAGAGGCAGGAGGGTTCAGGGGGATTCAGGGGGGCTGTGCTGGTAACAGAGGGCCCGGCACTGCTGCCACTGGATCTGCATGGAGCATTAATAGCATGGCTTGGTTTTCACAGAGGGAAAGAGCTACCTCTGCGCTGCTGGCAGCCTCCAAGGGTATAGCTGTATATTTATTTTTAGGTCTCACCTCACCCTGCAAGTGGAATGGGTTTAATCAGCAAACCCAAGATGGAGCAGCCAGGCAGCACCCCCAGGGATGCATCGGAGCGGGGATTCAGCCCATTCCATGGTGCTGAGAGCGTCTGCCCGTGCTCAGCCGGGCATCCATCCATCCATCCATCCATCCATCCATCCATCCATCCACCACTGCCCTGGCGCCTCCGACCAGCAGAACACCCCGGGTTGATCCGGCCGGTGGCACAACGCTCCGTAGGGAATGTCTAGTGAAAGCAAAGCCAGGCTGTGTGCCTGCTGGTTTCCCCCTTTCCCACTGGCAGCGGGTTCATTTCTGGAGGTTTCTCCCCGTTCCCGTGGAGGTGCAGGCAGGGCTGCGCCGCAGCTGTGTCACCGGGAAGGGACAAGGGGTGCCGGGACCGCGGCAGGACGGTGACTCAGCTCGGCCCGGCGGGACCTTTCTGCAGAAGCAGCTGAGGGGGGAAGGAAGCAGCAGCGGTACCTGTTACTTTCTATAAACACCAGCGGGGCAGCGTCAAGGTTTTTTCCGTTTGGTTCAAAAACTCCTACTTTGTGCTTTACCACGGTGATCTGCAACTGAGAGAGAGCAAAAGGTCACTTGTGGGGTGCAACATGCTGTGTCCTCTGCAGGGACATTGGGGGATGAACCTGCTTGCAGGGAGCCAAGCCCAAAAGAGAGGAGCCTGCCTGCCTGGATGTGACCCGCCATGTCCCAGCGCCGGCAGGAGGGACGGGACCAGCATTGGCACCATCTGATGGACCATGGGGCTCAGCGTGGGGACCGGGAGGGGACAAGGCACGACATCGCCGTGGGGACACAGCGGCACCGATGCTGTGCCACATGTCGTGGCTCTGAACGTGCAGGTGATGCGAAGGACGGGCTCATTGCTGGGCTTGAGTGTCCCGCTGGGAAGAGCTGCGGAGGGTCCTGCAGGGAGCAGGATGGCAGAGGCATGGCCGGGAGCGGGGTTTGCACATGCAAGGGTTTGGGGAAAAACGCACCTTTGAGTGCACAGAGCTGGTGGCCGTCCATGTGCAGACTCGTCCCTGCTGAGCCCTGGGCCAGCGGCAGAGGCCGTGGCCCATTCGCCTGCAAAGCTGAAGCCAACAGCGAAGGAAATCAGGATTTTGGCATCACCTGCGCTGCTTGAGCGCAACCCAGAGAGACAGCTCCAGCCCTCTGGCTCGTGGGGTTTTACAGGGGAAACCTGCTGCTGTAAATAGCAGCGGGAGACTTGCAGTTTCCACCCTGGTGAGCCCTTGAGAGGGAACTGAGAAGCACTTGGGGGTGGTTTGTCCCTCCTCGCTGAGCAGAGATCAGGCCGGGTAATTTTGGCTTTAAAATTCTCGGTGTACTCTGTGACCGGAGCCCCATCTCCTCAGCTGTGTGCCCCAGCAGCCCGACCCCTGTGCCCCGAGTGGCATCACCCCCTCTAAGGACAGTGTGTGCCTTTTACATGTCTCCAAACGTGGTCCTTGCGAGCTGCCACCTCGCAGCCAAAGCAGTGGCTGGGTCGTCCCTGCGCTCTGGGACACGGGCAGGGATCAGGCACCCGGTCCTGGGATCCTGGGTTAGGCCCTTTGCTGTGTGCCACTGGTGGGAGGGAATCAGTTGGCAGGTCCCTGTGCAGCCGCCCAGTGTGGTGCATCCCTCTGCATCCTTCTGCGTGGCTTTGCCCTGCCCTGCATCCCCTCTGCATCCCCCCCGCATCATTTTGCATCCTTCAGCACCCATCTGCATACAGTTCCAGAGGTGCCACAGTCCGTTTGGGGTGATAGAGCCCAGTTTTGTCCCCACAATAGAATCTTTTTGTCTTCTAGGCTCTTGCCCCAGTGGCATCGCTGCAAGGAGAGCTGCAGGTAACAGGCAGACAGGGTGGATAATATTTGGCTCCAAAATTTTGGGGGGATGACTGGCCTTCCCTTTGAGCAGCTTTGCTGGGATATTTTCCTCCCAGCTTCTCCCCAGCCCGTTTGCCTTTTGCAGTCCCTGTGCTCAGGCAGGACTGGGCCTTGGCTGAGGCACTTCTTGCACACATGCTCCCTTTGGGACCTGAAAAAAGGGGCCGTGAGGTTGTGAAGGGGAAGAGGAGTCATTTTGGGTCGAAATCAGCAACTGCGAGGCTGGGCTGAGCACAGATGGCTCCGAGCACGGCAGCTGAGGACTCATTTCTTTCACCTTCGTTCCCTGCGGACATGTGCTGTCAAGTGCGCTGGGGTCAGGGCCCGTCCCCCGAGCATCGCCCGCCTGTCCTCCGTGTCCCGTCACTGCCACCAGTTCCTCGCGGCAAAGCTCAGAGCTGCTACGTGCCCAAAGCCGCTGGGCTGATGATGCACAATAGGATCACAGAATCATTTTGGTTGGAAAAGACCATCAAGATCATTGAGTCCAACCGTTCCCCCACCCCTGGCACTGCCCCATGTCCTGAGAACCTCATCTCCGTCTCTTCAACCCTCCAGGGATGGTGACTCCAGCGCTGCCCTGGGCAGCCTGTTCCAATGCCCAACAACCCTTTCCGGGAGGAAACTTTTCCTGATATCCAACCTAAACCTCCCCTGGCACAACTTGAGACCGTTTCCTCTCCTCCTAAATAGCCACCACCACTGCCCGGTTTTTCGGTGCAGGCAGGTGCACGACCACGGCCACGGCATCGCGCTGGGTGTCAGTGCACGACCTGCACCCATGCGCAGCTGCAGAGCCACGGCCGCACCGCGGCTGTCCCGTCGGTGGAGAACCACCATGATGTGCTGGCAGTGACATCTCGAGCATCCCTCCCTGCCCTGCCTGCCCTGCCTGCCCTGCCTGCCCTGCCTGCAGTGCCGCAGCCCAGCCGGGAGCCGCGGGCAGCCACGGTTCAGCCTGGGGGGCACAGAGAGCCCCGGGGTGCAGCTCCAGCACCCCAGTCCTGCAGCCCAGGGGTGCCCAGCCCTGCTCCCGGCTGTTCGGGTGTCTCCCCAGGAGGTGGCACCCTTGGCTAGCCCAGCCTGGCTCCCTGCTGGGTGCTGGGTGCTCCAGCTGCTTTTGCAGCCCCAACACCCCAAAACCAGCCACCCCAACCCCTGCCAGGGCCACCGTGCCCCACAGCAGCCCAGCTGGCTCCTGCCCGCTCCCCAGTGCCCCAGCACCTCTGTTTGCAGCAGCCCCTCACACAAAGTGGGGTTCAGATGCCTCCGTACCCCTCACACTGCTCTGTGTCCCCGTTTGCACCACGGCCGCACCCTGCCACCACCCCACGGGGTGCAGCGGGCGTCACCACAAGGATGCTCAGCACCCACTGGTACCCGGGCGCTGCGGCAGCCCCCGTGCCGTGGGCTCTGCCCCTCGCAGCCGCTGTGCCGTGGGGCTGCGGGTGAGCCATGGGTGAGCCAGGCTCCAGGAGCACCCAGATGCGTCATCGAGGGTGATGCTGTGAGAGCCACCGTTCCAAAACCTGGCGCAGATCAGCAGAAAGCCAGGCTGCGCTCAGGGCCGGCTCCCCAAGCCCGATAGCCAGCTGGAGAGCAAGGACAGACGGACGGGAGAAGACTTGGTTTGGCTGAGGGCTGGCACAGAAGCGAGGATAAAACCCAGTAAATACATAGCAAAGGGGAAGGGAAAGGAGGCTTCAGTGCCAGGGCTGCGTGCTGAGGTGTAAAGCGTGGGTGGCAGATGCAGGAGATGAGTCAAAGAATAATTTTTTGGCCAGAACAGCTGATCGGATAACGTGACGTTTTTAACCTGGTGGGAATAACTCCGCGTCCCCACCTCCGACATTGCTGGATTTTCTCAGGACGAGGCGTTTCTGGCAGGACTTTTGCAGGAAGGAGCTCTGCTGTTAATTTTTAACGCTAAAAGCCCTGGGGAAATTCCAGAGGGCTGGAGGACGGCCAGTGGGAGTCTAATATTTAAAAGGGTTAAAAGGGCTGACCCTGGGAATTACAGACCAGGTAGGATGATCGCAGTCCCTGGGCAAATTATGGGCTGGGTAACCGGGGATACTGTCAGCCAAAAATTAGAAGCTAAAAATATAATTAAGGTCGTTAGCTTGGTTTCATGGATGGCAGCTCCTGTCAAGTGAGTCGGCTTTGGTTTTTGGCATGACTCTGGGCTGGCTGATAAAGCTAATTGTGTTGCTGCGTTACAATGGGTTTCTCCAAAGTGTTTAATTTACGGCCATGTGACATTTTCATTTGTAAAACTTGCATTATACGGAGTCAGCAGAGCAGACATGCGACGGCTGCGGCTGGCAGGGGCGGCGGCCACAGGGACGAGCAATGGAGGAAACTGGAGGGACCCGGTTTTGCACGGGATGATATTTTTAGTGAGGATGCTGAGGCTCATGGCGAGAAGCGGATGGGCAGGACAGGCAGCTGTTCCCTTCACAGGGGAATCTGCTCTGCCCAACTGAACAGGCAGGGCCCGGCCAAAACATGGGGGAGACACGTGTGGGAGCAAAAGAGCCCGATTTTCCCTAAACCACAACGAGGTCCGATGGCAGGAATCAGTGACAGGACCAGGCCACTGATGGCCCAACCTGGAGTGTAATTAACCATTGGCCTGATTTTAGGAGAAGGGTATGAACTCACCAGGCACTTGGCGTCTCTGGACAAGAGGAAATCTGCTTGGTGCGACGTGATTTAATGCAGCTTCTGGGACAAGCTCAAGCCTCTGTGTGTGTGTTTGTGCATCCAGCAAAGCCGAGCTGCACTGGACCATCCTTGTGGTCTTTTCCAGTCCTGTGGAAACTCTATCTCTGGGCTGCACTGTCTGCAGTCGAGCGCTATGGGTTTCCTCCAGTGAATAATCAGGGCCCTTTTATTTTTCCCAGTGGGAAGGTTTGGCACAGGTAGAGCAGGACACAGACACCGTCCCTGGGGCAGCCCAGCGGACTTTCCCTCCATCCGTGAGGGTGTTTTTTGCCCCCATACAGATTTCTAACCTGTGAGGGGCATCCAAGCCTCCCTTGGGCAGTGTTTCCCCTGCCAGATGTTCCCCAGGCAGGGCTGGGGGTTTGGACCCCCCACAGCTGGCCTGCCTGGCTCAGGGGCCACATCCAGCCCCATGGTTTGGGCTCCACTCAGCACAGGGCAGGACAAGGGGAGCCCTCACAGGCGCCACTCGGTCCCAACCTGGATCCCGTGGGGATCCCAGGGTTTGCCGCCTTTAAACCATGAATCCTGCCCTCTCCCCTGGGCATCCATCCGTCTGGCTCCACCGTAATGACAGTGAGGTGACGGCGTAGAGAGATTAAATGACTTGCCCAAGGTCCCGTGGGGAGCGACGGCCACTCGGGAGGAGCATCCAGCCGTGCTGCTCCTGTCCCGGCAGCACCCGGCCCCGCAGGAAAAGCTGCTGCATCGCAGCTTCGCCTGCAAAACCAGGCACGGCCACGTGTACCATGTCCCCATCCTGGTGACATCCTCGTGGGCGGGGGCGGTGGATGGTCCTGGCAGGACGTTCACGCCACAAGGGGAGTGGGTGCTGCTCTCCTCTCTCTGGTGGGGTTTGGTGCTGCTGAACCTCTCTGCAACTGCCTGAATGGAGGTTGGAGCATGGAGGGTGTTGGTCTCTTCTCCCAGGGAACAAGCGCCAGGACCAGAGGAAACATCCTCAAGATGCACCAGGGGAGGTTGAGGTTGGATTTGGGAACAATTTCTTCCCCAAAGGGCTGTGGGGCATTGGAACAGGCTGCCCAGGGCAGTGCTGGAGTCACCATCCCTGGAGGGGTTGGACAGACGGAGATGAGGTTCTCAGGACATGGGGCAGTGCCAGGGGTGGGGGAACAGTTGGACTCAATGATCTTGAGGGTCTTTTCCAACCAAAATGGTTCTGTGATTCCATGAACGCTTTCCCGGAGCAGGAGGGTTTTGCGGATGCTCTTCCCAGGCTGGGGCCGGTGCAGCCGGAGCCGGTGACTAACACCTCCTGGTTTGCAGCTTGTTTACCTGGCGCTGGGGCTCCAGTTTGGATCCCTGACTCACCACAGCGCCTTCCCCCACTGCTACTGCAGCTCCCTGACGAATACTTTCCATTTTCCCATTACTTTAATTGCCCTTGTTTGGGAAAACTGCTCTGGACTGGCTTTGGGCTGAAGAGACCTGTTATGCATGGCTGGCCCAACCAGGCATCTCCACAACGGGGGCAATGGGGGGATGAGGGGATGGGACACACACCTCCATGGCACACGCAGGAGACCTCCGTGCCATGGCCGTAACCGGGGCATGCAGGGAGAGTCATTGGCAATGAGTTTTTGTCGGCCCCGCCGGCTGCACACATTGAAGGCGGCCAGCGGTGCATGGATGCTGGCTCCGGCACGGCTGAATGCAGCCTGACAGGTTTACGGAGAGGCCCGTCCCGTTCGGCTGGATTTTTGGAGAGGCTGGAGCCAGCCCCGGCACCAGCCGCTTCCCGCGAGGTGCTGCCGGCTCCGGCGGGGCCGTGCGTGGCGCCGGGTCGTGGCCCCGAGCCACGGTGCAGCTCAGCCGCGTCTCCGGGCAGGCACAGCCCGCAGCATGGGAGACGCCAGCCCTGGCCCCTGCTCTGTGCTCTGTGCCACCGCTGTGACCTTTTTTGGGGGGACAGTGCCCCAGGGTGCTGGGGAAAGAGCAGCCCCTTCACTTCTGGAGGGACCCCCCAGGCTATGGAGTCCTGCCCCAACTCTGCACATCAACAGGGGGACATGCACGGGTCACCCCCCGTCCCCAGCTCCCCCAGCTCCCCACTCTTTTGGAGACGGGTCACCCTGTGAGATGTGTGACCCTGTTTGTCCTGGTCACTCTCAGGGAGCACAGCAGGATGCTGCGCTCGTGGACCTTGTGTTGGCTGTGGGTGCTGTACCTCTGCCAGCTCATGGAAAGCCCCAAGGAGGTGATGAAGACTTGGGGGCCATGGGGACAGCACGTAGAGGTGCTCAGGGATCTGCAGAGGGCCTTTTCGATGGAAAAAAAAAAAAATGCTGGGTGTCTTTGAGACCCACGGTTGGGAAAACAGTCTACCCTTGTCTGTAGAGCAGATATTCTGCAGTCATGTGCCAGGTGAACCCTGGACCCACAGCGAGGGCGTCAGGGTCTGTAAGTCCCAGAAAGGGAAATCCTCCCTCCCTGGGGAAGGACTGTGCTGTTTTTACAACGTTAAGATCAAGGGAAAGGCGAGAAAATCCACCCAAACCAGCGATATGTGGGGGGCTGGTGGCCACCCCTCAGCCTGGGAACATCGCGTGGGCTCGTGGCCACCTGGGCAGCTGGTCCAGGGCCGGGTGATGGTCCAGTGGTGTCACTGGTGTGGGAAGGGGTCAGCCCCGCAGCTCTGCTGTCCCATCCTAATCCGTGGCACACCGGCACCGTGCGTGCTGTGATGGCGATGGCAGGAGGGAGAGAGACAGATGATTAAAGCGGCCTTTGATGAAGCAAAAAATTAATAAACAAGCAGACAATTGTGCTAGTCTTTATTTACTCCGGGATGACATTGTGGAGCCGGCGCGGCGAGGCCGCCGAGGCCAGGCCCCACATCAAACGGCGGGGCAGCGCCGGGTGCGAGGGGACCACGCCACCGCCACTTCTCCGACGGGTTTTTCCTGGTCCCAACAAACCCGGGAAGGTCTGCCTGGCTGTTCCTAATAGCAGGGCCCCGTCCCATGCTGGCGGGGGATATTGGGGTGACTGGGAGACGCTGTGCGCCACAGCGGCGTCCAAGCGTGGTGGGATGTGCCAGGCTGGGGTGCATTTTGGAGGTGCCACTTGGCACGTTCACCTTGTCCCCCTGCTCTGGGGCCGGCGTTCCCATGTCTCTCCTGCCCAGGTGATGCTCTGCAGGTGCAGAGGTCCCTGTGCTGGCCCTTGTCTGGTTTATGTGCAGAATTAGGGCTGGGAGAGTAAATCCAGACCCAGCGTGTACCCATGGGTCGGTCCCTTGGCCACCCCGAGGGACAGAGCTGCGAGGCCAAACCCGCGCCCTCGTGCCAGGTCCTTATCGCCTGGTCAGGTGTATTTACCTGCCGCTGCTGCCGGTTTCCACCGGATAACAAACGCACTGGACAAACAGAGGAGTTCCCTGCTGGCCCCAGGGCGGGGGCACCCCCATCCCCGCTTGGCCCCAGTGGGCCCCCAGCACCCCGAGTCACACGGCTGCAGGGGGGGCACACGGCTGCAGGAGGGGCACAAGGCTGCATTGCCCCCCTGACGAATTTGGGTGCCCAAGCGGGTGATGAACCTCCCCCCCACCACATGGCAGCCAGAACCAGGGTGGGGCTGTGCCCGGGGTTGGGGACGGGGCCAAGGGGGGCAGTGTCCCTGCTGCACCCATGGGCCCACGGCTCCATGTGCTGCCCCAGCGCTGCGGCAGAGGTGTGGGGCAGGGCAGTGTACCGGGGGGGCTGCACCCCTCTGCTGGGGGGTGCAAACCGCACACATCGCACCGTGTGACCCCTCTACTGGGTGGCCAGGCGGGGCCTGGGCTGTGCAGTGGTCACTCCGCTGTATGGGGGGGCTGTGCATGGCGGCGATTGTGCACAATGCGGGGGGGCGTGCGTGTTGCAGGGGACCTGTGTACTGCGGTGCGGGGGTTCATGGCGGAGCAGGGGCAGAAGGGTGAGAAGGGGTCGGTACCCGGTGTGGGAGGGTCTGTGCACGGTGAGGGCGGGCCCGGGCACGGCGGGGAGACGGCAGAGTGCGGGGGGCCCACGCAACCCCGCCCGCGGGGGCTGTGCCGAGCCGGACAGAGCCGAACCCAGCCCAGCCGAACCGAGCCGAACGAAGCCGAACGAAGCCGAACGGAGGCGGCCCCGCCCCCAGCTGTCAGCGCCCCGCCTCTCCCCCGCGGCCGAGGGGGTCGAGGCGGCCCCGCCGCGCTCTCCCCTCTCCTCGCATTCCATTGGCCAGAGAGTCCTTTTGTTAGCGGCGGATCCTCGTCTCCATTGGTAGGCTGGTCCGTCCGTCCGCGCCGCGGCTCCGCCCCCTTTTCCGCCTGGGTCCGCGACGCTGGAAACTTTGCGGGCGGCGCAGTCGGCAGCGGCGCCCGCAGCGCCGAGCACCCGCGGCCGCACCGGAGCCAGCGCGCCCCGCACCGCCCGGCACAGCCCAGCCTCACAGGGCGGGGGCACCGCGGCCTCTACGCGCCTTTCCGCGCCGCCCGGCCATGCTCGCCCGCTGAGCCGCAGCGGAGGCGGCCGCCTTGCCGTTTGCTCCCGTCCCCGGTTTTAAGTCGATCTCTTTTATTTCTTGGATTTTTGGGTCGTTGTTGGGTTGCTGTTCGGGGTTGTTTTTGTTTTTTTTTTNGGCGCGCAGCGGGCGCGGGGCGCGCCATGGCCGCCAAGGACAACCCCTGCAGGAAGTTCCAGGCCAACATCTTCAACAAGAGCAAGTGCCAGAACTGCTTCAAGCCCCGCGAGTCCCACCTACTCAATGACGAGGATCTCAACCAGGTGAGACCTTCCCCCAAAATCCACTGTTTTCCCCCCAAAATCCGCCCCGGGGCTCCGCCCCCGGCCCGCCCACCCACGTCCGGCCCCAGGGCACCCTGGGTCTCCGTGGGGAGCCCGGGGTCCCGTGGGTGGTGTAGAGCCCCGTGGGTGCCTGGTGGCCCCACGAGTACCTTGGGGGGCACTGGGTAGGTTGGAGTCCCACGGGTGGCCTGATGGAGAGCCTAGGATCCTATGCATAGTGTAGGGTCCCATGGATGTCCTAGGGTCCCACGCATAGCAGAAGGTCCCATGGGTGCCTGCTGGCCCCACGGTTATCACAGGTTCCTGTGGGATCTTCAGGGGTCCCATGGGATGTCTGCTGCTCACATAAATATCGTAGGGCTCTGTGGGTGCCTCCTGCTCCCATGGGTGGTGTGGGGTCCTGTGGGCTGCCTGGTGACCCCACGGATAGCACAGAGACCCAAAGGTATCCATGAACCTCATGGGATGTTCGGGAGCCCCGTGGGTGCTCCTTGGTCCCGTAGTGTTCAGGTGTCCCATGGGGTGCCTGCTGACCCCATGGGTGGTGTGTGATCCCATGGGGTGCCTGCTGACCCCACAGATAGCACAGGGACCCGCAGGTATCCATGAATCCCATGGCGGGTGTTCAGAAGCCCCATGGGTGCTCTCTGGTCCTGTAGCGTGTCCAGGGGTCCCACGGGGTGCCTGCTGACCCCATGGATGGTGTGTGGTCCCATGGGGTGCCTGCTGACCCCACAGATACCCAGGTATCTCACGGGGCACCCAGCATCCCCATGGGTCCCTTAGGGCATGGCCCACCCTGGTGCCTCCTCCCTTGGGGCCTCACCCCTTTCCTGAAGCCATTTGGGGACCAGCACCTGCGCTTGGGGTGACCCCAGCCCATCTTGGGGTGCACAGCAGCAGGTACTGGGGGATCCTCTGGGCTCCCTCAGGAGACCCTGAAAGTCCTGGGAGAAACTTGGCTGCGAACAAAACATCCCCGCCTAGATATGCAGGGCATGGCCCCCCACCCTATAGCCCCCTGCTTTCCTGGGGGGACAGGGAGGTGACCCCGTCCCTTCCCGGTGAGGGTCTGCACGGGCAGGCCGGGGCTGCCAGGGCTGGGCCTTCCTCCTCCTCCTCTTCCTCCCAGGCCTGACGCAGGCCCGGAGGCCCACGCACCGGTGACGGGGGGCGTTTGGGGGCCTGTCTGTGGTGTTGGGGTGCGGGGAGCAGGGCCACCCTCCCTCCTCCCACACCTTTGTGGGCCAGGGCTGACATCCCCACTCCCAATCCTATTATGGCAATGAGATCAGACATATTGCTGCGCTCGCTGGGGGGGGC